>OZ010712.1:15114007-15476985 GCA_963932345.1 Ophion ventricosus | reverse complement strand
AGTAAAACGCGTTTAAAGTTTGGTCACGGAAAAAGTCATTAATAACAATTACTTACCGGCTAATCAGCGATTCCAGGGCCATATACTAAGCTTTCAGCTTCTTCAAAGAATTGCTTTTCTTTAGCCATTTAATTTTTCCGTGCTTTTCGAGCCTCTTTGGTCGATAAGGAGCTGCGCCGCTCCTGTCGATGCACTCGTCGAGCGTCGGCGCTGTTGGCGTAATTTTTGCACTGAGTTCCAATTATTATATCCAATGCGAGCATGGTTTTCAAAACCAATGTATATCCTTCGTTCAATAATCCAGCCGCAAGATAGGATGCAATTTCGACGATTTTCAGTCCAGAATTTAAGTGCTTGGGAGTCAAGATCTAGATCGTTGGGTTGAAATTTTCATTGGCTTTTTGAGTATTTTGAGTAGGCTCAAAAATAAACGTGGACGCGTTTGGAAACAGTAGAGGATAACAGATAGGTAGCCCTATCGGTAACGCACGATTATGCATGCAGTGCCCTCAAGCGTCTGGAAGTTGTGTCACGTTTGTGGCTTATGACTTCCAAACGGCTTCAAATTTTGGTTTAAACTTTGGGTACGATATTTTTAAGACACTGGAGTAGGGTTTTATAGGGGGAAAAATCAATTTTCTTACAGTTGTAAAGGTATCTCCCCCCTTAAACCACGGGCATCTGTAACGGCTGCCAACTTCGAAAAATCAAATTTTCGGTTACGCAATATAAACAAATTTCAGCTAATAAATATGTGGACGGCATATTAACTGTTTAAAAATGTTATTAATCGTTTTATGTTTATTTTCATCGTTAATACGTTATTAACCCTCCGCGGTCACCCGGGGTCAAAATGACCCCAAACGCAACTTAAGGCTGAAATTACTATAAGTTGTTGGCGGCCACATAAATCGCTCATTATTCAGGGTTATCGTTCTTTATTTCACTCCGCAATGGCTCTTAAGATATAAGAATAAATACCTTTTTTGAAACGCCCACTAAGGAGCTATTTTTTTCGTTAAGCTATTACATCTCAAGAGTATTACTCTAAAACTTTATGAAAAAAAATTGAAAATTGCAAGAGCTATGATTTTTTTTTTAGTAAAAAAGGGGCTTTTTTACGAATTGACACATTGTTGATTTTTCCACCATTTTTAAATTGGATTAAAATATAATATCGAGAATGCCACAATCTAGAATGTTCGAACTAATATCCTGAATTTTTATGAGTAATTCGGAACGATACGGTCACCGCGGCAATCGTTTGAACATGGTTGGGGTCATTGTGATCCCCCTGTGACTTGCGTGTTATAGCCAGAACCTGGGACCACGAAGGGTTAACCAAGTTGGAATGTGTCAAACGCACAATTCAGTTCGTAGTAGGTGGTAGCTCAGATACGAACGCCACATCGTAAACGATTAGCTGTCAAACATGGAGATGGAATCGAAAAATTCAAAGTGAAAAACGGTACAATCGTCGGTTAAGGTATTACTGGATGGATATTGAAAAATCGCCGAAATTCTTGATAACTTGAGGAATGATAGTTCTTGATAGAATAATAATACATTAATTATTTTATAATGTTTCACTGAATAATTTAGTAGTTATAAACACAAGGATTTAACACGGTCGCTTATGGGAAAACAGCTTCCGCAGACATTAATGATTGCAAAACGAATGGAATAAAATCGCCGTAAATTCTGAAAATATTATATCATCAAGATTTAGGATCAAGTGATTGATTATGCAAAGAATAAATCGACTGAGTAATTGTCGAGAAATTAATTAAAGTAATGAGGAGCATCGCCTTTTTTAACGATCAATTAATATGAGTCATTGGAAAACTCAATATATATTGAGTTTTTGAGTAATTATTGATAATAATGGAATGATCTGAACGTATTAATTAAATTAAAAAATTGGGACTTTTTTTGTTGTTGAACAGTTGAAACAAATGTACACTCACTGACAAAACGTCAGTCAAGCGCACGCCAATATCGTCGAATGTGACTCCAATTATTATTAAAAGTGGAAAATGAACATTTCTAAGTATTAATTTATTATCAAATTAGCTATTTGTAAGGCTAAACATGTACGATACGATCTAGACTTGTGAATCCACGATTCGCCCATTTTGGAGTAACTTTTTGAAAATTATAATTATTAGTAAAAAAATAATTATAATAAAAAAATAATTTGAATATTTGACGCGACTATTAAATACAGTAATACCCGGATGTTACGTGATAGGTTTGACCGACGAAAATCGTTTAAATCGTACAACTCTTAAGTCGTACAGCTTAAGGGGTACAACGTTGCATATACAAACATATAAATCTTGTTTAATTGGGACCAAGGACTAACAAAACCACAAGTTTAGCGGGTGGCACTGTTGCCAAAGAAAAAAATCCGTGAGCGCGTAAGTCGAGGTAACGTAAGTCAGTGTTAACTCTATATAAAATAATTTTTATTTTTCATAAATACATTATATTTTTATGGACAAATTAAAAAAAAAAGAAAAAAAATTAAAAAATGGCGAAGATATAAGTCGTCTAGTAGGACCCTCTTTCGAAAATCTTTGCCGATAGTGGAATTTTTTTCTCTGTCTGGCGTCTTCTGAAACATAAAAATTTCCTTGTAAAGAAAGGTAAGTGTAGCATAGGGGAAAAAATAAAAATTCATTTTTGTAGAAATGACAGTTGTTTGAAAAAATATGATTTTACAAAAATTTAGAGTTTTAAAAATTCATAAAAAATGAATGCGGCATCCAATAAAAAAAAATCCTCTGCTACATCCTAGATAATATTATAAAGAATATGTGGTATGAATTTCATCCAAATCGGTTGAGTAGATCTCGAGATATTTTGTCCCCCAGTTTGAAAAGAGAGTCCCTACTAGACGACTTATATCTCCGCCGTTAAATTTTATTTTCTCAATTTGTTTATAAAACTATAATGTATTTGTGAAAAACAAAAATTATTTTATATATTTAATAGTCGCGTAAGAAAAGTTATTTTTATACTTATTTTTCTGAACGCCAAGGTGATGTAACCCCTTAAAAAACCCAAACTTCGTAGTCGAAGTATTTTAGCACAAGTAGCACTTGCGAGAGAAAGGGAGACAAAGACTGTGGGAAATAGAGATAGGTAGAGAACTCAGATGAAAGCCGCGTTCATACTTACAGTACCTACACAGACAACCCTATGTAGCAATTATTCTTTCTCTTTTCCAAAGTCCTATCTCTCGACCTCTCGGTGTCGATACCCCCTGTCTGTCTTGTGTCCTTCGTCGTTTACATGGGTACACAGATGTATCTAGATCCTGCACGTATAGACAGGATCGTATTTAATCTGCGTGTGTACATGAGAGGGAATTGCCGGAATGTCTAGCGTCTTATTTGAGGCAACATTCACGCTCCAAAACCTTAATCACGATTAGAACGGGTGGTCCCTTTCGTTCAGAATATGCTCTTGCTAAAGCTCGTGCCTTTTGAACGTGTACATTTGGTCTTCTATAAACATTGGGAGGAGCTTTGTGGATTATGAGGCGACCAGCCTCGACGAAAGGCCCGTGGAGTCTGCTGATTAATCATCCAGTGGTAATCTTCGATTTACAGCCTTTATACGGTGGCCTAAATTTACACCATTGGCCATCCTATCTTTACCCTGCTAGTTAATTAGTGCTGCGCGTTGAAAGACCGTCATTCCAGCCAGTTATCCATCCATGAGCGTATAGCTAATACGCTTCGAAGTCATCCAGGCTGAGGTATTAAGGTATTCCTTTCAGGAAGCCGAATATTTAACAATTAATTGATTTTTGTCTACAATTAAGTAAAAATACATCACAGTATACTGGTAAAATCTCAAGCTAAGTTACCGAACTTTTAACAAAAAAAAATACGATTTTATAAATCGTTTAATTTATGCAGCACTTTGTGGAGATGACGTGCTGGCCACATTTTTATCTAATAATTGATATACTAAATAATTCTAGAGGTCTGACATAAACTACGCTAAGCATGTAAAAAAATTCTAAAGATTCCGCAACAACAATAAAAAAGGGAGTCACCGAATGTTTGAAGAAAATGTCAATGATGAAACTTAGAACAATGTGACTAGCAGAAGAATTTTCGTAACCGCGACTTTTCAGAGAACATGTAAAAATGTCTAAATTTACAAAAATTATGCGCTATTTTTCACTCCAGTTTATTGTTGGGTATGATGATTGATTGTAACTTATTTTTATTAAGCGCCACTGTAATCTAGTAATGATTCAAATGGGCCCACAAAATACGGCCCTCCGCGAAAAGAATACCTCAATTACGGATAATTACATTGATAAATAGAGCCGCCTAGGATGGATAATACGAGTCGATCTACATTTCATATGTTTTTATTTTTATTTTTATTATATCACGATGATAACTTTACTTATACTAAGTTGAATCGTATTGCTCGGCTCATACTCCCACCAAAACATTCGTCTAAGCTGATTACATAAGAGTGTATCCGTAACCAGCTAGCCAGGTCGTAACTGCCCCTTTCAACCGGTCACTTTCCTGACAAAGAGACGTCGATGTGCGACACGCTTTTCCCAGTAAATCTTAAAAGGACCGTAAACTTGCATGGGTGTGTAGGAGTTCCCTATTAGATGCACGTGTATCTCCATCTTCTCAGTTGTTTATCGTTCGATGGCCCAGCAGCCGTTTCTCACTCGCGTCAAAAAGCGCTACAGCGAACGACAAGCTTAGGACAAGTTTTCCTTTCCGAGTTTATCGACGCCGTAACCATAAATCACTTTGATAAGTAATTAAATCCTTGATTATACTTTTCGGCAGTGACCTCGCTTTGTGGAAAACTGTTCAAAAGAATCTTCTATTTACCTACGAAGGCATGTATTGTTTGATAAACCTATAAGCCCACTACAGATTTTCTATCGATCCTTTTCTATGCAATATAAATTCCGTAAGGTTGATTACGCAATTGGTATTGTATATCTTTATTTCTACAGAAATGCCCACATTTGCAAGCGTCCAATTCTTGTCATTTCGCACGCAGCGTCTTCAGTATTTCATTCGTCTGTTTCTCTTAAGCGCGTGTAGAGGGTTGATCAGTCATTTGCATAATCATCGATCATACTTTAGAGAACGCATATTTTCATACGCGGTTCGTGTTTCTACGTGGGTTCTTTGCAGAAGTGAATTTTAAGACTATTCAGTGACATTCCCCACCAGCTGTCAGTCCTAATTTTATTCCATTACTCTCTGTCATCTCTCACGAGCTTCCCGCACTTTTACGACGGTTCGCCAGTTATGCAATATAAGAGTGATTACCTAAATCTATATTGACTGACACATCTATATAGATACGTTCTCGTGCAGAAAATTTTGTAGCCCGAGTCAAAAGACGGATGAACTTCCCGAATAACAGAAACTGGATATTGTCACTCAAAGGAGGCCAATGCAGAGCGCAACTGAACCTGCGAAACCCCAGGTGGGGCTACTTCGAGTGTTTCTGCAGAACCTACTGGCCCCTCTTTCGGCCTAGTATAGGCGCACTGTAGAGCCTCTGGACCTTCCATTCAGCTTACTGTAGGCGCACTGTAGACTCTCCGGATCCTCTATTCAGCGAAAACGTTTTTATTTCGTCATCGAACGGGTTACCGATCAGGCCATAATAGAGCGTTGACGGAAGAGATATCGAATTTTGGCTCAAAGCAAGTTAGGTGCGGTCGAGGCAACGGACTTGAGATCGAAAGCAGGTTAAGGTGGCCTGTGTTCTGCACGTTTCACTGAACCTGGGGATCGAAAGAAGGTTTGGGAGGACTAACAGAGGCTACACTGGAACAAATGGAGACATCTTCATGGCATTGAACTCGACAAATGCGGTTTGATAGGTTCAACGGAGGCAGGCGGCTTGTGCATTACAAAAGAAATGGGTCCTGCGAGTGTTCAGAGGAGGCTATACATTTTGATTTGACGGAGAATTGGATTCCCATACTTGTCACCAGTTCGTGATAGGGATCCGATGAGTCGTCGCATTGGGTCCTTATACTAAAACGTCATGCTCGTACATTGGATTCTAATCGGGATTCCATTGGAATTCAATGTACGAATCCAATTTGAATCCTAAATGATTTCCACTTTATCGAACCGCGTCCGATACGATAAAAAGTATAAATCGTTAAAAAAATATATATCTTAAAAGTTGATTTCAACTACTTCAATAAAAATTCACCGTAATTATCGTTTCTTATTTATTTTGTTGCGCTTTTACACAACATTAGCACACATGTACACACTCCCGAAGCGTATAGGTTATGTTCCAACGCCCCGACTTGTTTCTCGTGACTTTTCACATATTTTCGATTCGAACGTGGTGGGAATTCTCAAACGGCATTCATTGGGATACAGTTCAGAATCCAATTGGATCCCAATGAGGACTCCCTATGCGCGGTGACTCCAACAAATACCTATAGAGATGTGGGTGCATCTTGCGACTCCTCAATAATTTCGTGCGCGGGATCGCGAAAGGATATTTTTTTTCGGAAGATCCAACAAATTCCGGTTGAGAATTTAAAAAAATCTCAAGCGACGTAACTAGGGAAATAGTGCGAAATCCAATTGTATTCCAATGTGGACTTCCTACGTGCAACATCCCTATCAAATCTCTATAGCGATATGAGGACTTCCAAACAAATTTTTGCATGGTTCGTGAATAAAAATTCCCACGTACATCGAGCGTCAAAACACCGAGGGGGTGTCTCTGACGAAATTGGTCATACTAAGGAATGGCATTTATGGTAGAGGGCTGTTTGTATCATATTGTATCCTTCGGAATGTTTCCTTTGAATCAGTCAATCACTCACGTATCATTAACAATTCGATTCGTTGTCAGCAGAGCGCATCGGTTTATGTGCCATTTCCATTTTTACGCTTGGGAATCGTTTCCAAATTTTTTCCTACAGGTCGTCGGTATTTCTCGTGTAGCTGACTGAGATCGAGCGCCTCTCGCTCGAACGTCCTGCGAGTAAACACTCTTTAATGTTTGATCGATGGTTCGACGTATGAACACACTGAGGTAATCCAATAAGTGATGCACCCAAAGCGGGACAACTGTTTTGTGGAGCTGATTTTCGGATCGGCTCAAAGTTAACGTACACGATCCTGACAAACATGGAGAAGTTCCCGAAACGAAATGAAGCTTAGGTTATGTCCTCTCTTTCCGGCCTTACATTCTCAAATTGGTGCAGATTCTCCAATAACTGCGAGAGGGTAGCTATCGAGAGACCATTGGAGTTTGTGGCATCAGTCGAATTGTCTTCGACCTTCGATCACTTTCAAGGAGGCATCAGGAGTCTTTTCTGGTGAGAATAATCCTGGTGTGCATTGTTCACGATACGTGCACGCACGTTTACTCCATCGCGAGGAGTTTGCTCGGCCGAAGGGAGCGAGTGTCGGGTACACTGCCTGCTTAGGCACTTAGTACATAGACCCTAACGAAGCAATTCCTAAACCTGGACCTTTACCAAATCCTGAACAGCCGCTTGCTACTGCGTCACGATGAAGACCGAGAGACCCGTATAAATGCATTAGCGCCAAGCGTATCGCGCTCTGTGTGTCCGCTGTATACATCCCCCGCACACTCCACGCGCATACGAATGGGCTAAGCCGTAAAAGGGCGCATAGACTACCTACGGGCATATGTGATCGATGTTGCTTTGCGCTGGATGGTGGCTGGCAGCGCAAAGGGCGCAACCTCCAGGATCGAACGCTCCAATTGTTGCGGGTTATGGCTTTTGGTTCGTTAGGAGGTGGTGTACGAAATACATGTCTGTACCAATATCAATGGCAATAGAGCACACATTTACATCCTGGACGCTTGGTATCCAGGGTTCGTGATACATTGCGTTTAACCGCCACGGAGATGCCGAGACGGTGATCGCCGAGAAGGCTCGCCTTCGTCGCCGCGGTCGACGACGCCGTACACGATGAATCTTTGTCTTTGTATGTGTATACCTCTATGCGAATAAACGTCAACGGGCAAGCACGGACTGCTGGAACCGTCGCTGCGGTTGCGAGGTTGAGGCGCGTGTCCGTTTGCCCGACCACGACTCTCACCATCCGTCCATTTTGGTCGTAGATTCGACAAATATTTGCATCGATGGATGTTACGGCGGTCATAAGATGATCAGAGAAACCTGAAAATACGTGCCTTCATCGCGTCAACATCTTGTACCGTTCCATTAGCGTTTATTAAATTTTTTATCGCGGGCGCGAGGATACTTTGGTACAGTGGTATATTGCGACTATTCAGTGATTGTTGGGTGCATATAATTTATCAATTCGCTTCGGAGGTTGATGCTTCCGAGCTAGTGATTCATTTTTTTATTACACATACTTCGGAGCAAAATTCGATGTATTTCTCGACGCAGTCTTCCTTCAACTCGATACACTTGGTACAACACTTCTCCCTGCCTTTTAAAGCATCAGAAAAAAATTGATTGTCTAAACCCGAAAAATACTGCTCTACAGCGTCTTCCACCTCGGCACATATTTTATCTCCCGAGATGTTTTTTTTTTCAAATTGGGAAACAGAAAAAAGTCGCTGTGAGCTATATCTGGCGAATAGGTTGGGTGCAGAAGCGCAATCCAAACTTCAATTTGTTCAATTTTGACATCGCGACCATGTCAAGCTGAGGATTATCCTGGTAAAACAGGACTTTTTTCTTGGCAAAATGCGGATGTTTTTTTTTCTTAATTGTGGCCTTCAATTCATCCAGCAATGCAGTGTAGTAGTACGGTCCGTTGATTGTTGTACCCTTCGCAAGGCAATCCATAAGAATTATTCCATGGCTATTCCAAAAAACTGCCGCCGTCACTTTTCCTGTAGAGAGAACGACCTTTGCCTTGTTCAGAGCTGGTTTCCCTACCGCAATCCACTGCATTGGCTGTTGCTTGGTCTGAGGCGTATGGTAGTGTATCCAGGTTTCATCGACGGTTATTGTTCGCCGCAAAAATTCTGTCGATTTTTTTTTATACAGGCTAAGATCCTTACGCGCCATGTCCGCCCGTACGCGCTTTTGGTCGATCGCTAACAAGCGCGGGATTCGGCGCACGGTTAATTTTCTCATATTTAAATCTTAATGTAAGATCTTCAGCACCCGTTCATATGTTATCCCACAAGCCTCAGCAATATCCTAAACAGCCAATCGACGATCTTCCATGACAGTTCGATGATCTAAATCGACTATTACATCAGTGGTAGCGGTTTTCGGGTGCTCGGAATGTTTCTTGTCTAAAATGCTCGTACGACCACGTTTGTGGTGAATATTGGCCACCCAATATTTGACCACTGTAAATGAAGGGGAGGCTTCACCGTATACAAAATTAAACTCATCTTTTATTTCCTGAGTCCTTTTTCTTTTTAAGTAAAGGAACTTTATCATTGTGCGCTACTTGGGTTTCTCCATTGTTGACAAACAATGTCAGGTGGCAACTTTGGAAGGGTGTCATAGATAAAGTAATGATCAGAATGACTAGAAATTTTTACGGTTTATATATATCAAGGCTATGCATCAGGCGGAAAAAGAAATTTTTTCTACTATCACTTTTTATTGATAAGGTCGGAAACTTTTCAAATTACCCTCATATATAAAATAATTTTTATGCTTCACAAATACATTATAGTTTTATGAACAAGTTTTTAAAAAACCAATGAAAAAATGTTTAAATGACGGAGATATAAGTCGTCTAGTAGGACCCTCTTTTCAAACTGGTGGACAACATATCTCGAGATCTACGCAACCGATTTTGATTAAATTTATACTACATACTGTTTATAATACTATCTAGGATGTAGCATGGGATTAAAAAAATATTATGGCGCGTTCATTTTTTATTAATTTTTAAAACTCGAAGTTTTTGCAAAAATCAGAGTTTTTCTCATACCGCGGTGATTTCTACAAAAATAAAAAATTCCTATTCTACACTTTAGCTATTACCTCTCTTTACAATCAATTTTTTTCTTTAATTCTTCAGACGATGTCTGACAAAGCAAAAAATTCCACCATCGGCAAGGATTTTCAAAAGAGGATATTCTACTAGACGACTTATATCTCCGCCATCTTTTTAATTTTTAATTTGTTCATAAAACTGTAATGTATTTCTGAAATATATTTTATATCCTCAATAGTCGCGTCAAATAAAAAAAAATCTACCAATTTTTTTCGAGCGCTAAGGTAACCCTTTAATCAAGATATGTCCGTCCCGTCCAATAGTCCAGGTCACCCGCTGTCGTTTTTCCCCAACCCCTATGACGTGCGATTTGCAGGAATCCGCATTTGGCTCGAAAATGATTCCTGTGGAATTATCTTCGAGCGATTTCGTAACTGTGAATGCACTTTATATACGTATGTAAACGACGAGTGACGAAGACCACCGGAAGTGGCGGGTATGCGTTTCCAGGGTGTTTACTGGATTATTCGCCTAGCGGTCGAGTAACAGTCGAGGGGAGAAGACAGAGGTGATAAACGTCAGTATGGTGGTTGTTCATGAAAGATGAATAGATTAAAATGTGGGGCGGCGCGCACATTGGTCGCTGAGAAATGCGATACAATTACTTATATATATATCTATGCATTTTTTATCTTACACGTGGTAACGGCATGGCTTACCACTGAACTTCATAATGATGCGAAGGACATACGGCTCGCTAACAAGCAAAAGGGCGCGTACTACGGGGTTCTTTACATCACTTTTTTTACCACGTTTTGCGCCCCTTGTGCATTAAATTTACCTCACTGGCATTACCAATTATCGCTGAAAAAAAATATATCCGTCCACATTTAGACGGTCCTCCGTGCCGTTTCAGCCCTTGCCGTACAATTCACAGAGCCCCCAATTGTCTCTGTAAGTTATCACTTTTCACGGACATCCAGCGAATAAGAATGTAGGGCTCGTACACACCATAAAAAAGGAAAATTGAAAATTGCGTGTCGAAAAGTCCCGGCCACGTTCTTCTTGACCGGCTTCAGTAGAAATGTCTACGGTTCTGTGTGTGTGTGTGTTCGAACAGGCGGGAAAAGAGAAAGAGACAAAAAGGGAGGAATTGGTGGTGGAAAGGTTGAAAAGAGTTAAACTTAGTTTTCGAATGGTCTCGTGTCAACCCTAACTCGTTTCTTCACGTGCTACGTGCTCCATATTGAAACAAGTATCCGGGTAATTCTTCATGCCTCGCATATACTTTTAACCCTTACAGTTTTCACGGTTTCTCCGACAAACTCGGGGAACCGAGGGTCGGCGAGAACCCGAGCATCAATGGAGAAAATTGAATTGAAATTTATGAGAAAGATTGCGGCTCTCGTTCTTTGAAATTGGTATCCCCTGTTCGTGTTACATTTGGGTTGTTTTTACGGGATCGAGGGACAGGGCATATCAACGCGCCATTGGACTTGTAATTCATATTCAAGAAAGGAAATACGAAAAAAACGTTCAACATCGAAGTTTCCGTGAGTTTCATTTTCGACAAAAAATTCTCGGAGAATTTCACAGTAGCTGCCGATGAAAAATCGTGAAGTGAGCTGGAACTTGATTCTTAGATGTTAACCGGACTAGAAATTTTGTTCCGGCAACCTGAAGACTGATCAGGCTGCTATCAAGCTGCAGTCCGGAACACTTTAGTAAGGCACGCCTCAACAGTGCCTGAACGGATGTCTACCGAATCAGTGAAAACGTAGTACGGGAGTAAAAAGGCACCCATTATTATGGATTATTATAAGTCCTAATTCCCCTTTTTTAAGTTTATTTCAAGATTGTTTTTAAGTTTCAAGGGAATTTGTTTAATAGAATACAATAAATGACATTCTTTAGAATGATAAAAATAATCAACAAAAAAGCAGGTTTACACAAGTGTTAGGATGGCAAAATAGGTAGCGCGCTCAGCTTCAGAATTAGAAGGCTTAGGTTCAAATCCAGCGGTTAGACAAAAACTTTAACGAGGTAGTATATCATTTAATACAATTCTCATATATGCAGGAACGAGAATAAAGCATATGGAAACAAAAAATACGATAATTTTTTTATTCATAATTTGTTGATTATTTAATTGTTCATTTCAGGTATAAATAGGGCTGGTGGATCAGGGCCTGAAAGAGTGTACTGATCAGGTCCGTAACCGGCGTCTGCTTCAAGGCCGGATACCAAAAAGCGTTTCACGCCTAGTAAACTCTGATCCGGCAGCTTGTATAATGCCGTAGTACGGGATACGGCATGTCGGATCCGGCCCTAGTCCGCCCCGTAGCTAAATTTCTAGTCGGGAAGGTATTCCTTTCTCGGAGGGCCGTATTTTGTGGACGCATAAGCCAGGGTCCTTTTGAATCATTAGTAGATTATACTGGCGCTCGATTAAAATAAGTTGCAATCAATTATTATACCTAACGATGAACTGGAATTAAAAATTTCCCCTAAATTTGGTAGATTTAGAGATTTTTGTCACATTTTTCTAACTTTTATCGTTAATATTTCCTTTATTTTACTCGGTACGATAATTGACGTTTTACGCACGCTTCACGTGCGAAAAACCCTCCTTTCCACTACTCTTAAAAATTAATTTCGTACATATGTACTATTAAACATTCGATGACCTTCTGTTTTTATTGTCGTCGCGGATTTTTTTTTATTAAAAGTTCGGCAACTTGGCTTTAAATATTACCAGTTTTGTAAACTGCAACCAGACTGCAAGTATTTTTACTTAATTGTAGACGAAAATCGGTTAATTGATAAATATTTGGGTTCGTGAAAGGGAAACCTTAACTGCGGCTAAATTCGGGTTTTTGTTTTCTCTGAAACGATCTGGTGAAACTTAGAAGTTGAATTTTTATCGGACCGGATGAATTCATGAAAAATAACGGTAAATAAAAATATCTAAAGCAATTCTGAACAACAATCAATACCGTTTATCATTCATTAGTGAATTACTCGTCAACGTGTAATTAGGTGGAACAGCAATAACATTAAACATCGAACATGTGTTTCATTGAACTACGATTCACCGCATAAAGCACACCACTAAACAATACTACTCTATAATCGAGCGATTCACGAGGATTATGTCTCGCCCGAACCGCAAGACGTTCATTGGGGATGGTTCTGTATGTTCAACCTGTAGATAGAGAGAGCGAGAAAGCTAGAAAGTGGTGGTAGGGTGGGTGGGTGTGAGGTTGTAGAGTGGGAAAATTGGGGTGCGAGGAAGATATGACGAGGAGATGAACAGAGACGGGGAATAATAGATCGGGAGGTAAGGTTCGTGAAAGCACCGAGACTGTGATTACGGTAAACTGGTGCAGCGTCGAGCCAATTTCGAAAATGATTATCGATCGTGTGTACATGTATATTTTATATATTAAAAGCTGGCTCGAAGCAACACTGGCCTGTATTGCAGCCTTGTAGAGCGCCGATTGGAATATTGCAAGCTGTTGTTCTGATAGCATGCATGCTTTCCTATCGCCCTCCATATACGATACACTCTCCCTCCTCGTACTCACGAGCCCTTTGATCGTAGCTGGCATGTGCTGCCTCTTTCAAAGTTTATATTCGATATCGATGAAACAAAAAAAAAAAATATTAGAAAAATCTGCTCCATCGACGATTTTCAAAGGAATAGACATTTGGGAAAAATAATTCAGAGAAAAATCGCACGGATGAAAGTGGAAACAGATAAAATCGTATACGACGACGTGTACCTTGATTAAAAAATATATATTCTTCCATTCATTTTTCGAATCTTTCATCGTATCCGTTCGTGGGCTTTCCTGACCTTATCATTTTTCCTCAGATGACGCGTCCCCATCGCCGTTTCTCCCCAGCGCGCTATTGCATCTCATTTACACGGGGGCACAGGTAAACTGTGGAAAACTCGTGCTGATATAGATAGCTCTTTAGACGGGAAAAAATTAGGTAATTTGGAGAGATTGTTTAAACTAAGAAATAATTATTTTACATTGATCAAACTGTAGGTATACTTTAATAGTATATTCAAGTATACAAGGCAATTTTTTTTAAATTCATTTATCATTAAAATGACATAGCTGTGGTAGAGTGTTACAACTTCCCCTAAACTATGATCTGCAAAAAAACTCAGAATTTTTTCGGTTACATCATGTATAGTTTCTATTTGGCAGTAATTAAAATGATGAAAATGCAAAAATAAGAGAATGCTACGCATTTATAAAAAAATAAAAATTTCACTCTAAATTTCTGTAAAATTTGAATTACAAGAGTAATTTTTTTCTAATTTTTCAAAAACAATTCTCGTGAACTATTATAGAAGGTAATAATATTATCAATATTTTTACACAGTTTCAACTCGATCGGCTCAATAGTTGTTGAGTAATCCTGCACGCCAATTTCGAAAATGCAGTTTTGAGAAAAACGCTTAAAGGTTCGACACGTAAGAGACCAACGATTAAAATTACTTACGGGCTAGTCAGCAATACCAGGCCCATATAATAAGGCTGGAGATTTTTCATAAAATTGATTTTCTTCCATTTATTCATCTCTTTTCTTTACGCGCTTTTTTTTCTCTGGAGGGCTGTGCCGCTCCTGTCACTGGATTCGCCTCTGATCACTGTTGTCGGCAAAACTTTTTGCATATACTTCAATTTGTAATTCTCTCGCATATATGACTTTGAGAATCGACGCACCGGCTTCGTTGAATAAACCGGCTGTCAAATAAGCTGCAATCTCTACGATTTTTAGACCAGAATGCGGGTGCCTTCGCGTAAAATCTCAAACGGTCGTATTGAAATCTTCATTCGCATTTTACCTGTGGCCGCCCAAACACTTCTCCAATGAATCATTTTAGACAAGTCTTCATAAATAGGTGGAATGTGCTTTTGCACGTCGGGGTGCAGTGGTGTTGGGTGCTGTAATAGCCCTGGATTGACTTAGATAGCTTGTGCCTTTGACGGGCTGTAACGTTTGAAATTTGTCAAATTTCACTTCGAAACTTTAGGAAAATAGTCTACATACATAGTTCTCTCGTTTAAAAAAAAATCGCTGTAAATGTATATCTCCGCCGTTAGTCGTGTTACCCTCGGCGATTGAGTAAGACTGGCTCTTGCAAGTCGCGACCAAGCGATCACCCATGCAAGTACCGGCCCAGGCCAACGCTTCGTAACACAGGAGATTTAAAAATACATTATTAGGAGTGTGCATTCATTTCAAAGGACTTTTTTGGCACACATGCGGCTTTATTGTGAAAAAATAGTTAAAAATCCATCATTCAAAATATTGTCCATCTCTAGGCACTACTTTTTCCGATCTTTCTGGTAATAGGTGGATTCCACGTCGAAAGAACGACACATCTTTAGAGGCTATCCACGAATAGATCCATTTTTTTGGTATCCTCATAAGAATGAAAGCGTGCAGAGAAATAGGTGGTAATCGGAACGCTTAATTTTAGACGTTTACAGTGGTGTTACCCCTTAAGCTACACTATACCGCATTGGCCGTGGGTACGGGTGAAAAACCCGTACCGGTATAGACGGCCCTATAATATTCTGATTATCTGCTGCACACATGTTTTACTCAAGTAAACTACACCAATGTTTTAGAAGTATTGGCCTTCCGTTGACTGGTTGATGCACCAGTCAAGACTAAGCGGTTACCACTCCAAGTATCGCCCATGCGCAACACTGCTTAACACGCAGTACCGCCAGAGTCAAACCCGGAAAGTCAATCCACCAGTTTCGACAGAGGTCCAAAAATATATTATTATTGAATTATCGACTGATGGCGTGTGTTATTACGGCGTTTGAACGATCCCAAAGAAATAAAACAAAATTGGAGTCGCTGAAATGGAATCCGTCTAATTATTCAAGGGACACTCTAACAAATTATATTTCCCCCGAATCAATTTCCTGCTTTTTCGATGCCGTGACGAGTTCCCTTATTCATATCAATTTAAAAATGATAGGTTGGAAGCAACAATGAATTCAGCCTTGCCCTCGACCCCCACCATCATTGTCGTCGTTCAGCCCCAATAAAAACCCCACTATCGCATGTTTAGATCCACTAGGCTATAATTTATAGTGGTGGGTATAAAAAAGGGTTGATCCTTACATCTTTTGCCGGTAACTTTATTGCCTTTCGCTTTCCTCAGCACAGCGATTGCCTTGCCTCGAATATCGCGCGGTCCTCGACCCATAACACCTTGGATCGTACTAACACGGTGGATATTTGGTAAACGATCCAACATTTTTTATTCGCATACTTGGAGCTTATGATTTTATTAGGCCCGTGGGCAAAATCGTTGGTAAAATCTTTGCGTCTGATTTCTTTGTTAGCACAAACGTATACACGATACTTTTTTTTTTTTCTTCGCAACCACCCGCCCAATATTTTACCGCCTCGTGACTAATCTGCAGATACTGGAACTTGCTCGGGAAATAAATTATACACTTTTTATATGGAAATATACTTTTTCTATGGTTCTTGACGAGGTGCAGAGCAACGGCAACAAAAAAAAAAGGAACGTAAAGTGTATTTATGAATTCTTTTCTGCCACAGGCTTTTTTCTTGGGATGATTCATCGCACACTTGCCCTTGTTCCCTAGCACCGGGAACGGATGATTTTCTCAATTTCTTGATTTTTCGGCCGAATTTCGAACCGTGCATTCGCGTTACAGAGCTGAGTCACATGCACAACGAGTGAACGAGTGAACCCTTTCGAGTATAAAACCACTGAGTCGCCCCCGCAATGCTTTCTCTCTCTCTCTCTCTCTCTCTCTCTCTCTCTCTCTCTCTCTCTCTCTCTTCTCCCTCTCTCACACTTACTCTCTTGCATTTTCGCTTTTTATCTGCTTCTCGGTTCTCGCACCCTTAAGAGTTACGTACTCTGTTATACCCGGGTTGGCGAGCACCACGTCGTATGCGAAATATACGAGGCTGTTTATCTCTTTTGACAAGCACTTCCCCAGCGCGACCACAGTAGAGCTGCCGGGCGTACACACGCGAACGAATAATAGTTACCTTCGGCCCTTTCCCTCCTGGCCTTCGCCAACAAGCATTTTTGCATAGCGCACCTATAGGTACGGGCAATTCTATACGAAACCGAAAGATAACGTTCCGCGTGGATTTTGTCGCAATTTCATACTTGACAGTAGTTTTGTATTTTTCTTTTGACACCTTTTGGTCAAGGAGGCGAAATACATTTAAAGAATTTGAGAAATATGCGCGATCAATGTTGTTCATTATCCATTTTTATCTATGGCGATGGCTTTTTTTTACCGAATTTACACTGCCGATATCATCGGGAACTCGGTAATACTTTAGCTCGGCAACTCGGCGCGTGATTGACCGGTCACCGATCCAAATATTGGCCCAGGCCGATGACCGCGAATTTAGTTACAAATGTGCATTATAAATTATAAATGTAATTACAAATCTGTATTATAAATTATAAATGTAATTACGAATGTGTATTATAAATTATAAATGTAATTATAAAACGTGTATTATAAATTATAAATGTAATTACGAATGTGTATTATCCTAACTTATATTATAAATCTGAATCTCCGTCTGTATGTCTGTCTGTCTCTTTGTCTGCCTGTCGGTCTGTCTGTCTGTCTGTCTGTTTGTTACTCAATAACGCCAAAATGGCTTGATCGATTTCAGTGAAATTTAACATGTAGATAGCTTATGGCCTGGGTTAAGACATAGGATACTTTTCATTGTAATATTGCATCGTAGAGAGTTACTTCGTATAACATATAAGCTATGAAAAATACAACTAATATTTTTCTAATTATAATATTCGACTCGAATCTAATTCAATTATGAAATTATCAGGCTCATATAATTCTTATTGTAGGATACAAACACATCAAATCTAATTAAAATAGATGATAATATAATATCAAATCTAATATAAATATATCTAATATTTTTCTAATTATAACATTCGTAGCAAATCCAATGTAATTATCAAATTCAATTTTTTTATAGAAAACAACGATTCAAATATAATTTAAATTTGATAAAATCTTACACCTAATATTTTTCTAATTATAATATTTTAAAGAACCTAATGATGAAATTTTAATTCTCATAGAATACGAACGACTAAAATATAATCAAAATCGAATAGAATCTGATATAATCTCACATATTTTACTAAATTCTGAATGACGCATGATAGCCTTTAAAAAAATAATCCATTAAGGAGTATTTTAACATAAATTGCGAGCTTCACGCAGACGAAGTTGCGGGTAGAAGCTAGTAAATTATAAATGTAATTATAAATGTGTATTTCCAAATATACTTATGCAACTCCTAAAATGACTTTCAGCTAAATGTACTTACCAAAGTCGGTCAATTATTTTCAAAATCCCTATTTGGAGATCTGCAATTAAAATGTGCAAAGAAATATTCGGTACAACAATGAAAAAAAGTAAGTAATAATATTAATATGAATTTTCGTTACATTCCAACGATGCAACAAAACATCTTTTTCATTTTTATTATTATCCAAAATCATATTATACAGATTTAGATTGTAGATCGTCAAATAAGAATCCTAAAAAATGTTCACGTGATTTTCGTAGCTTAGATCTAATAAAGATAATTTGGGAAAACAAAAAAAATCGTTGCACTCCAACGATGCAAACTTGAACGTCATATTACCTCCAGGATTACTTCCACCAAATATTTGACTTTCATTGATTTTTGAGTCCATTAAGGAATAGCCGCTATCCAATCAAATCCACCCTCAAAAAGTACAAGCGCCATTAGCAGTGTCTTTTTTCTATTACCTCAATCGTGCGATAAAATCTCTTCTTGATACAAAATCGCATCACCTGCTTTTCGTTATAGTTTTTCATTCCCGACGTAGAACCTGTGCGACTCAGTCCAAAATAGCCCATGGATCCCTAAAACTTGCGGCGGTTCGACGCTTTTGGTCGGATCCCTTCGTCTGTCCGTTCGGTCTGTACAGGAACACTTTTTTCCAGTTTATCCTCATTTTCCCTTGTTACTCTTACGGCATGTCCGTAGGAGAAAAAACAAAAAGTACGATTACACTCTGCTCTTTCACACACGCGTACTTTCACGTGCTATGCTCTCCCTGTATACTCGCTTCACGGCCGCTACTACATACCGCCTCAACCCTTTATGTCACCGTGTGACAGTTCTGTAACAAACCATCTAAGTTCTCACAAAATCCCATATTGACATTTAATTATTTTTTAAATCAATGTCACTCAACGGCTAGAAATCGTACTATGGCTTTTTTTTTAGTGCAATTCAGTCAAACTAGATGGCGTTAGTACGATCAACATTTGTTCAAAGTTCACTTGTTGTGACATTGCAAGGTTCGAGTGTGGGTAAAGTTTGCGAAAATCTGAAAAATATCAAAATCATAAACGATGTGTGAAAAATGTGGCGTGGCTTTTTGTTACAAAAAAACAAAATCACTGCTGCAAAGCATTTCATATATCACAAAGGAATATAACGACACAACGTATTGGGTTTGGCCATAATTCCGTAGCGAAATTCCGACAGATGTCGTTCGCAGTTTTTTCTCCGCCCGCATATGCATCAACCATATGAAGTGAAAGCTAAAATTTGTCCCGACATTTAAAAAAGTATGCATCGAGATCCGTGACGTATAGGAAGTTTAATTATATTTTGAACATGGAAGGGAAGAAGGTGTATTTTCGGTGCATTTCGCTTTTTTATTTCCGAAAAGGCAAAAACCCGTCGTAATCTCACAAAAAGCTATGCGCCGTGTACGGAAAGAATGTCGTAAGCCAAAGTGTGTGTCGGAAGTGGTTTGTTGGGTTTCGTTGCAGAGATTTTGATTCCCAAGATGCTTCTCGCTCCGGTCAGCCAGTCACTACTGATGTCGATAAAATCAAGGCTTTAATCGTTTTCGACCGGGATTTCACGGCTACAGAGATCGGGCATAATCTCAACATTGACCAAGCAACTGTTTCGAGACATTTACGGAAGCTTGGGGTAGTATACAATCTTGATGTTTGGGTGCCGTACGAACTGAGCGAAAAGAATTGAATGGACCATATTTCAGCTTACGATTTGCTGCTGAAACGCCATCAAAATATACCATTTTTAAAGCGAATGATTACTAATGATGAAAAGTGGATTGTCTACAACAATTCCAGTCGAAAAAGAGCATTGTCGAAGCTCGGAGAGGCTGCTCAGACGGTCGCAACAGCTATATTACACCCTAAGAATTGGAAAGGAATGGTCTATTATGAGCTGCCAACTTAATAAAACGATTGATTCAACCAAGTATTGCTCAGAAGTGACCAAATTAAAGCGACCAATCGATCAGAAGCGGCCCGAATTGGCGAACAGAAAAGGCGTGCACCCACCATATAGTCTGAACCCTGCACCTTCAGACTATCACGTTTTCCGGGCGATACGAACAATTTGAATAATAAAACCTTCAGTAGCCTGGACGTCCTTCAAAACCACTTGGATGACTTCTTTGCCCAAAGCTCTATGAAAGAGTCTATGAAAGAGAATATATTTAGTTGATTGAAATCGCTTTTTTGATAAATATTTTGCCTTTGAAATATACTTGATTTTCGCTACGGAATTGTGCATAGAACCAATAACACGACTGTCAAACTCTGGGCATTTTTTTCCCCGGCAATTTGCAATAATAAATATGTTTTAAACGATCTAATCTTTCCAACTTTAGGTTCATGTTTTAATAAATTATATTATGTAAACGTGTTCCAAATTTGAAGATGATCCATCAATTAGTTTTTGAGTTATGATTCCCGCAAATTGAAAAAATGTCGTTTCGAGAAAAACACGTTTAAAGTTTCACAAACGACAAACTCAAGGTAAAATGTGTTTAATCAAATGATAAAGTGTCTTACCGATTAATCAGCGATTCCAACACCATACAGCAGTCCTCTTCCTCAAGCAACTCATTTGAAGCTTGCATTTCCTCTTTACGAGCTTTTCGAGCTTCTTTTGTCTCTAATAAACTTTTTCTATTTTGCCGAGCCACGCGCATCTGATCCATTTGCTCGGCATATCCGTAGCTCTGCCTGCCAACTACGATTTGTAGTCCGTTCATAAACATGAGTAGGGCTGGATTTCCTTCATTAAATAAAATAGCAGCAAGAAATGCCGCTACCTCGATTATTTTGTACCCAGAATGGAGATATTTCGGAGCTAATCGCCAAATGGTTCGGTTGAGTTTTATGAAAACCCAAGCAAACAAACAAACCAAAACAAACTACTTAACTGAGCGCTCGTGGATACCTGTGCGCGCTTGGCAGTCAAGCGGAGAGCCTTTATCATTTATATATATACCGTTAGAAGGAATCCGAATATCGTTTTAAAATTTTTAGGGTGTATTTTCAGGGTGTAAAATTGATTTTTTGAAGCATCTAAAGTGGTTGCCCGCCTTAAGCTAGGTAACTGAGACTATATGAAGTAACCTTCTTCTTTCAAAACATGGGCATGATTTTACTCTACAACCAACGACACTCTTATAAAAATCCTTCATCTTTGTCCCAATTTTACCCCATGAATTGGGGTAACTTTGGGACAGTACTATTTTTGCTTAGAAACACTAGGGAAATATCAATATGTCCGAATGTTACATAGAAGTATTTTAATAGAGACTTAAGACAGTTTTTAAAACATTTATGGAAGGTTTTATTTCAATTTTGTATTAAAATTTCACATATTACAGTGAAAGTTTTAAAATATTCGGATTTAAGATAACATAATTGATTAGGACGAATAGACAAATTTTGATAGGAAGGTAAGAAACATCTTGAAATAAATTAATTACTCAAGTGAATTTAAAACTTGTTCGTTAACAGTATTAGTTATTGAACTTTGAAGATTTCCCGTCGGCCTATATTCGAGTAGGCTGGTTGATTTTCTGGACGATTTCATCCTTCGAATAAAAAAATTTCGCAAGGCTTCGCTGATTTCCTTGGCTCCAGTTTAGGTCAGACGTCTTAATCGCCGAGATAAGTACTTCTTCGTCATTTTTTATCTCAATGATCCGTCCCGGGTAAAGCTCACGTTCGTATCTCACCAGAACATATAGTCGCCCACCATAAGGTTTTGGTAGAAACTTGAAGATTGTGGGGGTGGTGTTGATGGCGTAGGCTGTTCTTCCAAATCACTTTGGGACAGCACTAATGTTACCCCACTCGGTGCTGAAAATTTACAACTTTCGAGTTATAAAATTAAATAACAGACTTAAAGGTATAAATAACACTCCAAATAGATGTCGAATAATGTACTTCTAAATACACATACCTGCCGGTAGTGAAATGTTTCCAGTTTTTCGAAGGCTAATGAAAGTATTAACACGGACTAAAAACGCTGTAACGGTGAAAAACAAGATGGACAAAAACTCTTTATCGCACTGATCAATAGCTTCTATTGCAGTGGCAGGTTTTTCCACTACAGATTTCCAGTAATTGTCCCATATCTCATATTCCTTCAGAAAAATGGTGTCTTCATTTTCACCCAGAAATGTTTGTGCTATCTTTTTAAGACTTTCTTGTATCCTGGAGTCATCATTGGTTTTGTCAGGCAGAAGCATTTGAATCGCTTCTATCGTTTGTTCATATGGTTTAAAGCGAGCATCGAGTTCTGTAATTACATGTTCAATAAAAGGGTACAATACATTTCGACGGTAATATATTTCAGCAGTTTCTACTGATATATTGCTGCGCTGGGATTGGCTGGGCGGGGGGGGGGGGGGGGGAGTCCGGGCCCCTACCCCCTTATATACGTCCGTGCATAATCTTTTCCTTTCAGAAAATCCCAAAGAAAGAAGTCCAGTGGCGTCAACTCACTCGATCTTGGTGTCTAATTCATATCGCCGCGTCTGCCATAACGGTCTTCCATAACTGCATTGTTTCGCATTGAATTGTCCCAATTTCTATGCGTTGCTCGATCGTGTAATTTTCCATGACTAAACCTCAATACTTCCTGATGCCAGTTGTCAAAGATTACTACTCTATATTCGCCACAAAAAAAAATGGCGCGCATTTTAAAATGTCAGGTCATTTTGAGACACCTTTTATATCTGTACCTGCGTTACCTATATTCCACGCCCGTAATTTATGTTCCTTTACACAGCAACATCCATTGTATCTCTCCTATTGTTGTGCAATAATATAGAGATAATGAAGTTGATGAAAGCGGTATCGACCGAAGCGATTCATTCTCATCGTATTGTCTACTGTACCGCTCATACCGCCGAAGGCGTATGGACGTATCAGTTTTTTCATGTAAAATCGATTTCGCCGGCTCTTCAATGCATTGATTTATTTAAATATGCACCGAAAAACAATTATTGTTCGAAATTATTCTGCGGTCATGGATTTGTAATGAAAGTTTTCGTTACGACCGTTTTTTTACGTTTGGGGACGAAATACATTCGGATCAATGAACAGTAGTGTCATCTTGAGTCAAAGTTTTGCCGCAAGTCCGCGACCGTACGTTGAGTCCTGCAATATTTTTTTTCTTTTGGGGTTGCCGATCGGAGATAATATTTTGAGCCCGCATTGACGTTTTTAGAAATCATTTCGGATGGTCGATATCTCTAAAAGGGGGGAAAAAATTAACTTTTAATCAATTTCCACTGTTTTAGTATTGAAAATGCCTTTAAAGATTTATATAGGCGGTTTGATTTAGCGAGATGTCACGCGAAATTAACGCTACCTCCACTCCACTGCCGCTGTGTTGTAGCAGAGTGGGGCGAGCTGTGACATGCTGAATGCCTGTGATTGGTTGAAAAATGCTGCATTACACGTAGAGTCATTTATGGTTACAAATGGTATGTTTCAATTTTGATGTGTGCATTACAATGTTATCAGCATGATAATTATATTTACAGTTTGAGAGAGTGGTAGAGAGAGAGAGAGAGAGAGAGAGAGGGGGTGGATCGATGGATGGATGAAAGTGTGAAAACGTGTAAACGTGAAAATGTGGAAATGTGAAAATGTGAAAATGTGAAAATGCGAAAATGTGAAATGGTAAAAATTTGAAAATGTGAAAATGCGAGAATGTGAAAATGTGAAAATGCGAAAGTGTGAGGAAAGTGAAAATGTTCACGTTACAAATGGCAAGTTTCAATTTTGATGTGTACATTACAATGTTAGCAGGATGATAATAATATTTAGAGTTTGAGAGTATGAGAGTGAGATAGTGGGAGAGAGAAAGAGAGGGCGAGGGCGGGTGGATGAATGGATGGATGAGAATGTGAAAATGTGTAAATGTGAAAATGTGAAAATGTGAAAATGAGGAAATGTGATGGATAGATGGATGGATGGATGGAGAGTGAGAGAGTAAGAGAGTGTGAGAGTGAGAAAATGTGAACATGTGAAAATTTGAAAATGTGAATCGCGAAAATGTGAAAATGGGAAATGTGAAAATATGAAAATGAGGAAATGTGATGGATAGATGGATGAATGGAGGGAGAGTGTGAGAGTAAGAACGTAAGAGAGAGCAACTCATATTATTTGCATGTACCTCTTTTTTTATCACCTGAAAAGTCTGATATCATTTTCAATGCCACGAAATAATTGCACTTTGTGTAATATCGGTAGATTTTTTTTTTTTTTAACATTTTGAGGTATTCGAGATAGTAAAGTCTATTTTGAACTGAAAATGAGGTGTAATTTCGTAATGCTCACTATGATATTTAAGGGACAACACTGGTAATGATTAGAGCTGTGTCATTTTGTCGTGGAAACTCCATACAGACTGTATTTGCAACTGAACCGCGAAATAAGCTGATATTTACGCTAGGATGCTCGTTATATTGCGATAAAATTGACGCCTCCTTTCGCTGTCTCTACTCTTTCTCTCTCTCTCTCCCTTGTAGCTTCTCTTCACGTTTTCCTACACGAGAGGCGTTTCAATAAACGCTTATATATCCGTAAAGTTACAGTCGATTAGACTCTATGTGTTCTCTCTGGCCCTTCGTCACAATGGAACACCGGAAAAATTGCGATCACATGATCGCGATGCTGTGGGTGTACCGCGAAATTGAGCAATTTTCTCGTTGTCGTCAGCAAATGTGACGCCGAATCTGCATTTTGCGAAAAAAATATGGTCGTCGTTTCCCGTACATTATGGCAGTCGATCAACGACTGTCTACGACGTGCGAGAAAATTGCGATACGTAGAAACTAAATATGGTGAAACAATTAGGCGGTCCGTTAAACCTGTTCTGGAGATAAACTGAATCTTCTTTGCCCATCTCCCCCCCCCCCCCCCTCTCTCTCTATCTCTGGCTTTCTCTTATTCTCGTTGTCTTCAACATTTGGAGAACACTCCAAGAGTATTTCAGCTTTAATTTACTTCTCAGCGTTCTCCGCATCTTCCGTACATTTATTTAATTAATTTCTCAGAGGTTGTAAAAGGCTGCGCCAACTCGGCTATTATGGAAACGTTAAAAAATGTATTCTTTTATCGTTTGAACCAACCGTAAGTCGATAACGTATGACGTAATCCCAATTCAACATGGCCCAATTGACTGGGTGACCTGCTTCGAGATTTCGTTTGCGCTGCATGCATTAAGGAGGTACGATCATAGGGTCGAATCCAACTTTCGAGCCTGAAATTTTTATATGATGTTGACGAATACGTTATGCACCCTTTGAAAAAATTTGAGCTATATTGACCATCCAGTTTTTTCGTAATAAAATTGCAAAGTCGAGCATTTTGAGCTAGTGAAGCACGTCGTCTTATGGAGACGGTCGACTGGAAGTGCGGTAATCACGGTTTTGCTACTCACGTATCCAACTAAGGTCGTTGGAAAACTGAAATTTGATACATTAGGCATAATAGATATTGTAAAAAATCGAAAATTCGCATTTCACCATGTAGTTCAAGCACTACATTATAAAACAGTTTCAACTTCCGGTTGAATATTATCATAATGACGAAATAGTACCCATAGACTTGCCAACGTCGGGCGTAACAGCTGATTCGTTTGGCGAGCATAACCTAGCTCTGTAGTGACAGTTTTCGTTGTCGCCGGCTAGCGACAGCCAATCGCATGCACGATCAGAAGAAAGGGAGCCTCTTATTGGCTGTTGCTAGGTAACGACAACGAATGGTTCGCTACAGAGTTTCAGAATCTCGGTACTGCTTGGAAATCGTCGTGAAGACTCCAGAGTCGTTGAGGATATAATTTTTCAGTTTTCATTAGTAAATATGCAATAAATAAAATATTCACCACAAATTTGGCACTTTGGGATCGACAATACGAATATTCAACATAAGTTAACGTAAATCAGAACACCCGTGGGGTGACATAAATTTAGTCTCTTTGTTGACCCTGAGGGAGTAGTCGTACCTCCTTAAGGATTTGAAGAAAAAAATTACCCAACACGTTGATAACTAGACGTTTTTTTTTGTTATCTCTTTTTAATCTTTCGTGATCACCCTAGGTAGAATCGACCCGTCGATCAATTTTTGGCATAAATATATTGTAATTCCTGGCTTCGAATGGGATTGTATTCACCATCTTACCTGGAGTTTGAAGTATCCTCATACCATAAAATTTACCCTTTTCATATGTCGGAATAAATACCTTTTTTGGAACGCCCACTATGCTACTATTTTTCTCAAAAGTAGCATATCTAAGGAGTATGATGTCCAAATTTTAGGTGAAAATATTGAAAATTCACGGAACTGTGATTTTTTCAGCGAAAAAGTGTCTGTTTTGCGTTTTCACCTCTTTATGAATTTTTTTAAACATGTCGCCATTTTATTTCTTACAAATAAATTTTTCGTACATCATCTAGAAAGTTCAAAGCATGTTCCGTAATTTTTTGAACCACTTCGGACGGATAGTTTGGTAACAATACTTTCTTGAAGACTGACTGGTTAGAATTTGGATGTGTGACCACGAAGGGTTAAATAATTCTTTTCGTTCTTCGCTCTTCTCACTCAATCATTTATTTATTGGAAATTATTTTTCAGAGAAATAAATGTTAAAGTAATAAAAAAATAGTCTATTTTTCTACCTCGCTTTGGAACAAACAAAAGAGAAGACAATTGAATAATAAACTCTTGGATTTCTGCCTCGAATGTTGCGCATTAAATAATGGCTGTGTGCTAAGAAGGAACACTCCGACAAAGATAGAATGGGCAAAACAAAAAATGTAAAATATAGGGATATCTGGAAAGTTGAGAGGTTGAAAGTACCTTTCGTCGCTTTTTCGTGGATGCAGTCCACATATATATGCAGATCCACCTCGTTGCTTTGACGTGTACTATTACGTGACTCATGAGTTGCAAAAAAAAAACTCTTGTTATCCGCGATGTATACGCTTTTGTGAAGCATCTTTCTCCGGCGAGAACTGTTTTTGCCCGTTATCCCGATAAAAGTTTTTACACGAGATGTTTTCCCAGAGATGCAATAGAATCGTCGTTGAATAAGAATTCCGAGAATTCGCGACTTGTCGGCATGACGTCGTACTGTTGCGCGAGTATATCATTGCGCGGGTTTCTTTTGTGCAAAATCATACGGCCCCAGTAAAGGATTTGAAGATATTTCATCAATTGTATGATATGGAAAACAATGAAATTTAGAACGTAAGCACGATAGAAAAGATGAAAAATAAGCCAAACGAGTGGCATTGCGCTTTACTCAGGGGAGTTGTGCTTAAAATGGCATACTTTATCTTTTACGATAAATATTTTTATAAATAACGTCCTATGAATTTAAATTCAAGCGTATATTCATAAACGTTTATTATTATAATGAAAATCTGTTTCAGGGCATTAGTTACCAAAGCAAAGAATAGAAGAATAAAAAAAACCATATGTAGGTCGACTTGTGTAAGACGACATATTTTAATCTAACATGACATAAGTAAGTCATCGTACTCGAGTCGACCGAATTATGCTCCATCTCTGGGTAAGGGGCTACGTGGGTTTGAAAATTGCAAAAAATTCATTTTTTTAAATTTTATTATCTAATAGTACAAGGCTATACGTAGTGTAAATTGTACCAAAAATTGAACTATTTTGCATACAACTCTGCCAAATATTCAAACTTCAATAAAAAAAAATCCTTCGTTCAATCACGAGCTATACTTATCTACTAACAGAAAAAAATTGGTTTTTTAATTTCAAATAAAGCTATCATGAGTTATCCTGACCACCACGAGGTCACTTTTTTTTGAGGGGTCTCCGGAAACCAGGTCCCACCGGCTGAATTTCCCAAATTTTTGGATGAAATTTAAAAAAAATATTGTTTAAATATTGCTCTTTTATGTGCTTAACATTGTGAATAAAGTAATTTTTATATTATATTTAAAAAAAAATAGAGAAAATATACTTTTTTGGCTTCGAAACCCACGTAGCCCCTTAAAGATTGGTTCGTAGCAATGAAGATTTACTGGAATATTATTATAGTGACGACAAAGTGTTGCATGCGGTACGTTAAAATGTTTGAATGTTAAAAGCCAACCCATTCTATTCTCCTTTGAAGCTTTAATGGTCACGTTTTTTGTTACCAGCTTTTACGTGTTGAGGTTCGTTGATAATTGCCAGGCATCCTATAACGGCAGACCAAACAGTTTGATGTTATATGCGATTTCATATGACCACTGACAGAAAAATTCTTTTTATATTAACTAAATGCGTCTATTTGATTTTTTTTTATTTACATTAACTAGATTTTTTGTGAAATCAAATTTTTCCTATAACATTTCATTATAATTTTTTTTATTTTAAATATATTTATTTATGCAAATCAAGATATATTTAATATCGTCTATTAACTAAATATTTTATTTATTCCTAATAAATCTGTGATTTGGTTTCACCTGGTAGTATAAGACAAAAGAGACAGACGGAAAAATGGTACACTATTCAGTCTCTCAAAAATCTCATGGCTTTGTTTTCAGTAGAAGACTGTTGTAATTTTCTGCAGTTGAGAAAAAGGGTTAGTCTTTCTATATATAAATAGTCGCGCCTCTTAACAAAAGGCACGATGATACCTTCTTTCTTTTCCAAATAACAGCCTTGTAACTGAAAAAAAAACCAAAATAATTTAATATTTTTCAACCCACTTTCATGAACCTATATCCCTTTTTCGTATTCATGCGATATATCATGTTTTATCTTTATTTATATAATTTGAATCTAATCTTTATTTATTTGATTTGAATATTGTTAGTATTTTAAAAAATAGCTTGCACAAATGAAAAAAATATTTGAAACAAATAGGGTCGTAGTAAGCCGCGAGGCAAGGAAAAAAAATTGTTTGATTTAAATAGATCCTATTGGAATTAATTTTTTTTTGCAGTGCAGCAGGGTAAGGATTGTTCACAGTACACCGCCTTACACCGACGTCTGGTATGTCAACTTACACATAAGTGAATGCAGATTTTGTTTATTTCTTGTGACAAAAACTTTAGAGTTAGAATATCCGTTGTAGAGTATTTGTGCATTACAATGACCCTAGATTATGAATACATTAGTTCAACTAGAAAAACATTTTACCCGTCGGGTATATTTAGCACCAGATAACAATATGGTCAGTTTTCTTTTCACATTTTAAAATCACCAAAGTATTTACTACGTGAAAGCTCGCGTTCATTGACGGTCATACTAGATTTCGCTACTAGTGACACCTATTGGCCGACCATAGAACGTCATTGTCACTCGTATAATGTGTGTCGTCTTATTGTTAGCTGACTATGCCATCTTGAAGGGGGGGAAGACCATTTAGAAAGTTAAAAATTCGGGGTTTTTTATGATTTTGTTTTTTTTTTCAGGAAAAGAATATACATAGGAATTTGTAACTTTGTGTGTGTTGGATTTAATATTTTAAGTATTTAAAAATATATGTATACATTTTATTTTTCAATGCATATTGCTAGTCATGTCCATTGATCTTCAGAGAAAGTCGCTGAAAAAGTTTCTGCACTGCTGGAGTTCTCCCTTACGCTGTAATTGTCTAAAACAAAAAAATCACAATGATTCTTAAAGGTAACACCCATACGCTGTCGGTGAACCAGAATTTTGGAAATATACGCAAAATTCACGAAATAACAGCTTCATGAAGGCAATTTTGTGATTTTCCATGAAATTTTTACTGTATTTAAGGGCAAAAGTAAGTTTTGTTTTTGGAATTAAAATATTATTCAGGTTCACCGACAAACTGCTGGTATAAGAAAGATGTGTGGCAAATTTTATGAAAATCGGTTGAATAGTTTTTGCGCAATCACCCGAGCAGTTGGGAAAAATACAGTTTTGAGAAAAACCTGCTCAAAGTTTCAACAAGGGAAATCTTAATGATTTTGATGTCTTACCGGCTAATCAGCGATTCCGGCGCTATATAGGACTCCTTAGGCTTCCCAGTAATAACGATTTTTCTGCTGCTGCTGCTCTCTACGGGCTTTTCGACCCTCCTTGGACGACAGAGAGCTGCGACGCTCCTAGCGCGATACGCGTTACTCGTCGGCTTTCTTTGCGAATTTCTTCGATTGCCTCCCAATGCAGATGTCCAGAGCGCTCATAACTCTTAAAATTGCAGAATTTCCCTCGTTGAATATGCTGGCTGCAATGTAAGCTGCATTTTCGATGACACTCAAGCCTGAATGCAAATGTTTCGGAGCTAAGCGCCATACAGTGGAGTTGAAACTTTTGTTTGCAATTTGCGTGTGGCCACCCAATAGATCGTGATTGGATAAATCCGTGTATATCGGCGAGCGACGCTTCTGGACATCAGGATGCAGAGGCGCAGGGTGTTTGAAAGTTTCACCAGTAGCCTAAGCTTTTTGCCACTTGCACCAGCTATGATTATGTTGGTTTCCAAAAAAATGTTCTCTTCCGTGGAGGTCCCTTAGGTGTTGCATGAGAACCTTTTGGGTACGCGGACATTTTGAGGAGCAGTAAGCACACAACTGACACAATGTCAAATTTGAAGTACCTGCGACGCTCCGAATCGACAACGATGGGCCCTTCCGAGTTTAGTACGACTGCCAAACATAAAATATCGGAGCAAGACGAAATATAGGAGGGCTCATGCATCGCCGTCCTCGGTCGCACCTCTGCGTCTACTCGGCACGAACGCTCTTGACATTTTTCCGCGAAAAATCAGGCAATTCTTGGAATTTCCCTCTACAAATCGGACACAATATTCTTAAGACATTGACTATCGATTTATGGGGGGGAAAAAATCGATTTTTTCAAATTCGTAAATGGTTTTCCCTCCTTAAGCAAAACTCCCGTATATGCTTGCATATTTTATAAGGTTCGAGTGCAATCGGGAATTTGGAGAATTCATAAAAAAGTTACGAGTCGTATGTTAATGAGCAACGAGGACGGGGATAGGGCATAAGGGACGACAAGACGAGCGAAAAGTATGCAAGAAAAAAAAAAGAAATAAAATTCGCGAAAGGCAATAAGATTCGCTTCGAAACGAGGACTAGACGATTGCAAAGACTTTGTGGTGTAGACGTATTCGCCTTTATGTGTACCAAAATTTACCATAAATGTGCAGTCGCCAGTGGTTTTTCTCGTCGTGGACCTATACACGTTCGGCTATGTGCGGACTCGCCGGACTTTTATGTACCTACGGTGACATAACTTTAACGCCTGGAAAACGACATGCTCAATTGTCTGGCATATACTCGGAGCTAGGCGATCCTGATGAATAATACAGACCAGGCCTACGTAATGATGCTATACAGTCTGGGAGGTCAGACGACGCGTAAAACTCGAGATAACGCGACTCGAATACGAAGAATGAGAGATTTAAGACCTGGCGAAGATAAAGTAAGGTAGAAAAAAAAAAGAAATTCTATTAGGGACCTCATCGTACCGTCAAAGCTCTCACGGTCATCGTATATTTGAGAATCTCCAGACTCCCTTTGATTGTAGTTGTACTTAAGATAAAATCGGATTTAATCGTAGCACGAGAAACAGCTCGTGATATTTGTCAAACTCGGAAGAAGAAACAGCCACGGAAAGAGAAGTTAATTAAAAGCTCCCTAGATTCTATAGCATAGAAAATACCGCTGTGGATGCTGTGAGATGACATTTATTTCATTACTTCAATCATTATTCATTATTTTTGGGGTGATGTGAGCGAACGACTAATTTATTACACGACACGTTCAAGGTGTTACACCACCAATAGGTATAACAGTGAAAAAAAATGTACGCGCCTACTAAATATATAAAATAATCTTTATTTTTCGGAAATACATTATAGTTTTACGAACAAATAATTTTAAAACGTATTGAAAAAAATTTAATAACGGCGATACAAGTCGTCTAGTAGGACCCTCTTTTGAAAATCTTTGCCGATGGTGGAATGTTTTCTCCGTCAGGGATCGTCTGAAAAATAATTTAAACAATTTCTTGTACAGAAAGATAATAGCTAAAGTGTAGCATAGAGAATTTTTTAAATTCTGTACGAATGACAGCTCTTTGAAAAAAAAATCCCTGATTTCGAGCAAATTATGAGTTTTAAAAATTAATAAAAAATGAACGCGGCATTAAAAAAAGTTCTATGCTACATCCTAAATAAGATTATAAAGAATTTGTAGTCTAAGTTTCATCAAAATTGGTTGAGTAGATCTCGAGATATTTTGTCCACAAATTTGGAAAGAGACGACTAGACGACTTATATCTCCGCCATTAAATTTGTTTTTATACGTTTTCCAAATTTGTTTATAAAACTGTAATGTATTTGTAGAAAATAAAAATTATTTTATATATCCCGAGTAGAAATATTGTCAGGCTGGCTTGATATTTGATCCGGGCCTGATCACGTTGTAGTACGGAGGCCTTACTTAAGGTATGCCTCAATTTGCCTGATCCGGTCGGTGTCAGGTGATAGTCAGGCAACTGGATGTAGTGTTTCCTCCAGTTGCCTGATCCAGCTAGCTTCAGGCTATGGTCAAGTAAGTGGACTTACGGCTTGCTTCAATTCGCCTGATCCAGCTAGCTTCAAGCGTTGGTCAAGCAACTGGACTTACGGCTCCGGCAGCCGTAAGTCCACTTACTTGACCATAGCCTGAAGCTAGCTGGATCAAGCAACTGGAGGAAACACTACATCCAGTTGCCTGACTATCACCTGACACCGACCGGATCAGGCAAATTGAGGCATACCTTAAGTAAGGCATCCGGACTACAACGTGATCAGGCCCGGATCAAATATCAAGCAAGTCTGACAATATTTCTACATAACCGGACGAAAATGCGGCAGTAATCTCGTGCGTTTCATTCCGTATTGACGTGTTCTCGATTGTTGTCATTGCGATATTTATTTGAGGTAAGATAACTGTATATACCGTTTTGTTATATTCCAACAATAAATTTTTATTTTACTTACTTTTTCAACACTTTTCTGTTTCCTTGCATGCGTTTATTTGCATTTTTTCTGTTGCCTACGTGTAGCCATTCATTTCGGTGAAACATAACCTATTTTCGAATTCGAAATGCACTGCGGACATAATGGGCATTACATTCACATTACCAATATTTGGTTTGTCTACGCTGACCGGGCTAACCTGCACCGATGGCATCACATTCTTCGATACCGATTAGCCCGGAGAGCGTAGGCCAACCAAATAATGTTAAGTTCCCAGTGTAGTTCGATCCAGTAAATGTGATTCCATCGGTGCAGGTCACTTTTTTCTAAAGTAACCTGCACCGATTTTTCAAAGTCTATTTCGCATTTTTGCTATATAAAAAATATATAACAAAGTTTTATTTATTTTACACATAAAGAACATGTGATAAAGTAGAGTAATAAGAAAAATATAAGTGTGATAAAGTAGAGTAATAAGAAAAATTTGTGATAAATAAGATTCCTATTTAGTTTATAAAATAAAGTATCAACGTTATTTGTAATTTGTGTCTTTTTCTATTTTGGGTTTGCGTGGTATTTTTTATTTCAGGAATAAATAGGACATCCACAGCAGAGGTTCATTCCATCATCCTGACTAGGCGATGATGTTTTAATTCAATTAATCCTTGAAAAATTAAGCCCTGATCAGGCTTAGATTTTTTGCACTGATCAGGCCTTTATTTTTTACGCTATCAGGCTTTGATTTTCTATCCTGATCAGGCCTTTATTTTGCACTGTAATCAAGCCTTGATGTTCTATCCTGGTCAGGCCTTGATTTGTTTCACTGATCAAGCCTTGACGTTCTATCCTGGTCAGGCCTTGATTTTTTTCACTGATCAAGCCTTGATGTTCTATCCTGATCAGGCCTTGATCTTTTCCATTGATCAAGCCTTGATTTTTTACCCTGATCAGACCGAAGTCAGGGAAAGTGTCACAAAAATGATCAGGGCTTGATCAAAAATCCTGATCAAGGCATGAAAAAGAAATCAGGATGCCTGATCAGGCCTTTATTGTAGCCGGAGCAGGATTTCTACTCGGGATTTAATAGTCGTTTAAAACTGAAAAAAAAATGTTATACCATCTTTTCCGAACGCCAAGGTGTATCCCCTCAATCCGTATACAAGTATGCGTATAGTCATTCCAAAAATACATTTAATAGATAACTTTTCTAAATTATTTCGATAAAATTCGAACCTCCAAAATGTTATTTACACTGCGACCTCCCTAAACGGCACCGCAGCGGGATCGGCTCCGCATTCGCACTTGCATACGTAGAGGTTGCGTACTATTCACTGAAGCCGACTCTGCGCAGCTGATATAGCGAGCAGCACCCCTCCAATCGCTCTCTTATTGTCTATCATGCTTCGAGCTTGATGCCATGGCGCTTCTCTCACTATGCGCTAAACCGATCGATTTGCGGCACATAGTGGGAGGCCCTTGCATTTATGGAGGTACCGTTCACAGACCGAAGATATTAGTAATTTGCTATTCGAAAGAAACAACGTTGAAAAGTAAGGTAGGGAGGGGCATGTTGAGCAAGTATGAAATTATCGTCCTGAAATTCCTCAAACAGTCTGCCGTATAAAAATGAAATCTACTTTGGTCAACAGGAAATTTATCTGGGAAAAAAGTCTGTAGACGAAATTCCTCTTATCCTTATTGTTTCACAGATAATCGCTCTCAAATGACTAAGGCCACATTTGCTCAACCTGCACCGATAGTGGGGTAAGTTGAGCAAGAGTATGAGGTAGGTTGGGCAAAGTAAGAATTGCATAAAAAAATCAGACGTATGGAATATGATTTGGTACAATGCAGTAATAAACCAACAGTTGCTTGTTAATTAGTTAGATTTCGAAACATTAACATTATTAGCAATGAACTTTGAAATGTTTTTTCTCATACAATGGTAGAACAAAATCTTTCAATCACGTCTTCTTACTTTTGGATGCAAAAATAATGAAACATCTCGTGTTACCGTCTCGTGCGTCGCATGGCAACGGGCAATGGCATGATGTGTTTCCCTCCCTCATATCTCTCTTTCCGCCATTTGATGCATCCGCGTGCGGTGCTTAGTTTTCCAGATATTTCGATTGCTCAACTTACCCGACTGCTCAACGTGCCCTTCCCTACCCTCCAGAACCTATATGATCTTTTATACCATAGGTTAGTGGGAGTGTTATTAACCTATTCAACTTCCAATGTGTCTCAGACGACTGCGATTAAGGTTTTCAATCACAGAGCACCATACAAAAAATTGTTGCTTGAGGCAAAATAAACGAGGCTGTAACGTAGCCTATTCGAAATTCCCTCCGACGTCGAATTATGTGCGATTCGGGCTTAAATTTCGTTTCGCGAAAGGACTAAATCGTCTTGAAGTCCCGGGGAGGGGATTATTATCCCGTGCGAGGACACTTTCGCAATTATGAAAGATCCTCGTTCTCTTTCGTCCCGGGGCTCTCATCGAGACAACATTTCGGGTCTTCCTCTGGATACTCTGCATCCGATTCAACCACAGAGAGAGAGAGAGAGAGAGAGAGAGAGAGAGAGAGAGAGAGAGAGAGAGAGAGAGAGAGAAGAAAAAGACAGAGGTACGCCTGGCCAGCTACCACTGTATTGGGACTCAAATCCACCGAATATTCGTACATCATAGCCCTGGGACAAAAGGAAAGAGCCACCGAGGGAATCGCACCAATCAAAGAAGATAAGTCACCATGCTTCTTGTTGTTAAATTATGCCCCGATCGATGTGAGTGAAAAGACTTAAGACTAAAGTCTATAATTGTGAAAAAGACCCTATGAACTAGGTGTGAACGAATGAGTGTACGGACGAATGTATTGGTGTGACTATTGTAGAGACGATTGATCCTACAACGCTAAATTGATAAAAAATCGAATTCTTATTTATCATTGCATTGTTGAATACCCCGAAAAATAAACATTTTGAATAAATTATGTGAAGAAAAAGAAATCTTACAAGGCATTGTGGGATGGTATCTCATTTTTCTCCTTCTTTACAGGGGCAGTTTAATTTATTATTTTATCATTTACTGTGTAATTAAACACATAGTTGTCATCAAGCCCATTAGTATTACTCTTAGTAGGTACCTACTTGTTTCACCAGATTTAGTTCAAGCGCTTTTTCTTTGTTTGCAGTGTTTATGGCTCGTAACTATAAGAGAAAAAATGATCGACAAAAATAAGACGAAGAAGTCATGAGAAAAGCGGTATCGGTTGTGCTTGCTATTAGAAATAGTTTTCTCATAGGTTCAGCTACTTACGAGGTGTGTAAATTAAGTAATGGGACTGGCAACGTAGCGTTCGATCTGGCAACACTTGGGACGCGGTACTTAGAGGGGTGGCAGGTGAAGAATGAGTTTGTTTGTTTGGGTTTCGCCTTCACTACGAGTTTTAACTCGCTAGAGTCTCTTGGTTGTCCGCAGCGATTTTTCTCGTGAAACAGTTTTTTCTAGTGCGTTCTAAAAATGAGTGACATCAATTTTGAGCAACGGTGTGCTATCAGGTTTTGCTTCAGATTTGGGCACAATGCATCGGAAACTTTTGCAAAACTTCAGCAGGCTTACGGAGATAGTGTTTTGTCAAGGGCCCAGGTTTTTCGGTGGTTTAATGCATTTTCCGAAGGAAGAGAGTCGATTGAAGATTAACCACACAGCGGAAGGCCTTCGTCTTCAAGAACCGATGAAAATGTCGACAGAATCCGGGATCTTGTGCGTTCAGATCGTCGGTTGACAGTTAAAATGATCAGGGAAGAGTTGAATTTGCGTGTGAGGATCATACGTGTGAGACCAAACATCAAGAGCAACTGGGTGTTGCATCACGACAATGCGCCTTGTCACACAGCAATTTCAATAAACGAGTTTTTGGTCAGTAAAAACATTCCTTTGACTCCTCAGCCTACTTATTCACTTGACTTAAGTCCTTTTGACTTTTTCCTCTTCCCGAGATTGAAGATTCACCTCAAGGGGTGTCATTTTGGGACACTCGAAGACATTCAAACGGCTGTAACCGACCAGCTGAAGGCTATTCCAGTATCCGAGTTCCAGCACTGCTATGACGATTGGAAGAACCATCTCCAGCGCTACGTGACTTCCCAAGGAAGTAATTCTGAGGACGACAATATTGACTTGTAATTCTATTTGATTAAAAAGAAATGAAAAAATCAGTCTCATTACTTAATTTACACACCTCGTATTGTGTCTAAAATGAACTGTAACTTTATTTTGCCCCTTAGCGGTGCCAGTTTCGCCCCAAACATGGAGTAAAACGAGAAAAATCCCACTTCATCTCTAGTTCCTATTAGCCTCGACAATTGGTCAATTAAGCTTAAAAATACAAATTACTATAATAAATAAGAATATAACGATTGTTTCTAATTTAATAGTTCATTAGTAGCGCCGTTTTTTTCGTACATATAAATATTTTTTACTTAAGTATCCCATTTTACCCCACCCTCTGCTAAATAGAAATACGTACAGAACAGCAAAACTCTGTGATTTCAGATATTTCGTTAGCTTCTGCGTTTCTCAGTATTGAGAAGTGGAAAATGTGACTTGGCGAGAAACTTGTTTTCTGTAAGCAAGAAATTGAATCAAAGTTTGAAAACTCGGGTGGACCTTATTTATAAGTCCATTAAAACCTGTATTTGTTTCAACGTATATCCATGATAGAATCGTTAATACGAAGTGGTAGAAAATAAGCCAGTAATCCACGAGGCTAGTCACGAACAAGTCTGTCATTTATGTGACTTGAATCTCGTTGGGTCTTTGACGACCCTTCTCGATTTATCAACGCCTCCATCAAATGATCCGTTAAGATGGTTCGAAGCACAGTAGGGTAGGAGACGGATAATCGACATTACCAGTGCCGATGGAGCTAGTGACATATAAAAGTCGAATGGATGGTGTCACAATATCTTAAAACAATAATTCTATAGCTCGCCAGCAGAAGCGACAGATTAAGGATTTGTATTTTTGTTCAGTAGTCCGACACGTAAAATGCGACTACCTCGCGTCTGATCCTGTTTCCGTAATTCTTCGTGTCACATTTAATTGCGAAATTATGATACGGGCCACCTGCTCAGCTGTAAGTGGATTATGAGGGAAAATCTCTGCCCCCCTTTCTTGGAACTTTAAGACCTCCCCAATTAGAAATTTACTTATCAATTTTTCATAATTTGCCCTTTACCGCGTAGCACCTCCTTTCTGTACGCAAAGAAAAACGTTACGTCAAGTCCTTCTGGGAGGGGGGGGAGGGGGAGGATATTCATTAACGAAAATTTCAATGAACTTACCCGGGCAATTTATAATCCGCAATATTTCGTTCTTTATATTATGATCGCTAATTCAAAGTTCTATTTTCCTGCGTGTTTATTTACCAACACTACTCAATGCCCGCTAATAGATTTTTGATATTGCATTATGTGAAAATTCCTCAAGACCTGAGTGTCCATCTTTGTGGCTGAAAAAATTAATTAGAAAACCTTAATCTATTGACAAAGTTGGGCAGTGATTCCTTGCTTTTCACTGCTCGATTTCGAATCATTGTCCAGATCTCCGATGATGTTTAAATTATTTAGTAAAACAACTTCAAGCGCTTGCTTCGATTAGATTTTTAATTCTTTTTATCGAACGAACTTTTGATGTTTTTTTTTCATTTATCCTTCGTCTTCTTTGAATGCCAAGTATCTTTAATGATAACTGCACCGTAAAAGTATACATATATCGACCAATAGCCCAAGCACATTGATACCGTGGCGGTTCATTTTTTTCCTACAACTTTCCGCTCAGGAATATCAAGGACAAAGCGAATAAAAAAAGTTTGCGGAACAAGCGAAGAATGATGTTGCTTACGAGAAAAGAAAGTATGTTGAGCAGGTATTGTCATGAGAAAATGATACGAAAGTTTCCGAGCCTCGAGGGGGGTGTAGGTGGCGAGAGTACGTATGGATCTAAAAGACGAGAGATAAAATGCAAATCGAAAAGACTGAAGCGATACGGTCGGGTATATCTATATAGGTCTCGACACCATACGGCGAAGCTCTCTGGCTTAATGGAGTTTTTTTTTCGAATGTAAAGTATCGAGTGGATATTGCAGTAAGCTTGGTTGGCTTTACTCGGCAGGGGCAAAGAGCATAGCATGCATTTCTGCGGTACACGAAAGTCCTGCGGTATAACGGAACTTCTCGTATATCCATTCTGCATACTCGCTACGACCCCTACTGCGGAGCACATCTCCGGCATATCGGACATTGAATTCTCTTATGTGCGTCACGTGAAAACCAATAAATGGAAAAAATTTTCCCGACTCTCTTTGCTTCCGGAGCGAATCGACTGATTGAAATAAAAGTTAGACATCAAACAAAGTACAACGACGTATACGTTTAATAATAGTTCATTAAAAAAAAAAATTCAACAAAGAAATCAGCAACCTCGCCATTGTTTTATGGATGTGTAGAGTATCTATCGCGTCCTAGGATAACACGAAAAAGGAATTCCTCACTGAGTCGAATGTTTTGTGCTTCATCATAGAGGACGCATTATTGTTTTCAAGGAAATCGAGATCTAAATGGATATGACTTTTAAAGTGCGCTCATTGCAAATCTAATTGTGTTATTTGTTACACGTAAAGTGTGTAATTTTAGGAATTGACACGTGTAAATGTCATACATTACTTAAAGTATTACTGAATTAAAAATCACCAAAATATAAAAAAAAATGTCGGTGATATTAAAAAAATTTGTGATATTAAAGAATCACCAAAATTCTTGAAAATTTGGGCAAAGATAGTTCTTGATAGAATAATAATACAGTAGAGCGTCGATTATCGGACCGTCAGTTGTCCGGTACGTCAAATATCTGAATGGCGATTTGGCTTATCCGAAACGTCAATTATCCGAATGGCGATTTGGTTTATCCGAAACGTCAATTATCCGAATGGCGATTTGGTTTATCCAGAATATCAATTATCTAAACAATAATTTTGTTTATCCGAATGCTCAGTTATTCGAACGAGTACGCTCTATATATTACGACAATGCAGTGGTACGAAACGCAGCCTAAATGTTGTTCAATGCAGCTCCTTCTAAAACGATTGCGAGATTTGGCAGCCAAGAAACGAGCTTCCGTTGTGAAGCTTTTTTCAAAAATAAATAGATAAGAACTCAAAGATGTACGAATATTGATTATTTTAAAATACATATTTAACTTCGTTCTATACCATTAAATGATACAATGGTTATTTGCAATTCAGCAAAAATGTACTTGTATTATTAACATATTAATGTTCATTGTATTTTTAAATATATATATTTTATCGTATTGAAAGAATCAACTTTTTTTTCGCCTACGGAATATTGCTGTTCGGTTGTCCGAAATTTCGATTATCCAAAAGGCGCCCGGTTCCGATTGATTCGGATAATCGATGCTCTACTGTACATGGATTATTTTAGAATGTTTCATTAAATAATTTAGTAGTTATGAACATATGGATTTAACAGGGTCGCTTATGGGAAAACAGTTTCCGCAGACGTTTCAAATAAAGCGACTGAGTAATTGTCGAGAAATTAATTAAAGTAATGCGGACTATCGCCTTTTTTAACGATGAACCAATAGCAATCATTGGAAAACTCACCATATATTGAGTTTTTGGGTAATTATTGATAATAATAAGATGATCTGAACGTATTAATTAAATTTAAAAAATGAGAAATTTTTGTGTTGGACAGTTGAAACAGATGTACAGTCACTGACGAAACCTCAGTCAAGCAGACGCCAATATCATTGAATTTGACTTCAATTATTATTAAAAGTGGAAAATTAACAATTCTAAGTTTTAATTTGTTATGGAATTAGCTATTCGTAAGGCTAAACATGTATGACATGATCTAGTCTTGTAAATCCACGATGCGTCATAGTGTCATAGAAAATTCTATGTGTCATAGAAAATTCAAACACACTTGATGTATATTTTCATACACTACAACCGCATTAAATTTTACCAGGTTATTGCTGTCTTATTCAAAACATGCAAAACGTGGAAATGTCTGCATTTACACGCCTAGACGTTTAAAGCCACGTTCAAAGCCATATATTTTATATTTGATGAAAAAGAAATGAACACGATGATCCTCCATACTTTCAACGAGGATCTTGAAAATATGTATTGGAGGACCTTCATAAAAAATCTCGTCAAGTTTCTCATAGAGCCTCATCTGCGAGCAAGGTTACTCATTCCGAATCTCCGACGGGACTTGCAAGTTTTCATTAGTACCATCTTGCAAAAAGAAAAACCAACAGCACCAAGAGAGTCTAAAAAAGCGGCAAGATGTGCATTTTATCCAAAAGCGGAGGATCGCAAGGTTCAGGTTTTTTACCATTGATGTGAAAGGGCCGCCTTCAAGGAGTTTAATGTATGATTTATTTATATTCTTTAAATTCTCATTTTCATCATCAGTATTAATTATATACTAGTTTCTCAATAAACGAAGAGGAAAATATACGAAAAACATCTGCAAACATTTTTTGTCGTTGCGATTTCATTGACTTTTTCGTATTTACGAATTCCGTATTTTCCCCATTTCCATATCCCAAAATAAATATACTTTTCAAACGGAATATAATTCAGCTAATGTTTTTTTATAAGCTCAATATTTCTTCTTTAAAATGCCGTGTGACATTTGAGGATCTGTCAATTAGGAACAAAAATAAAAAATTTTGTTCGTAAAATGCGTTTTTCGTTGATTTTCGGCGTATGTCAGCGTTCAAACGGGTTTTTCATTAAATAAATTCCAATAAAATCGAATTTGCATTACACCATTTTCTTCCCCATCGAAAAATCAAAAGATTCATGGACTCATGTTTCTCTTTACTGCATAATGGAACAATTGTGTCGACAAGAAAAGCGAGTGGCGGATAGGGGAGAGTGGGGTAAATACGGACGCTGGGTAATTCCGGACACCTCGGTATTTGGTAGCTTACCCCCCCCCCCCCCCCCCTCTCGCGCGTCAAAATAATACACTGACGAGATTGCGTCCGCCATCTTTATCGCACGGAAAGTTGACAGGAAGGAAGACCGCGCACGGGTTTCAAAGTAAGGTTTTTTAATGATTTTAGTGATCTTTGTTACAATTTTTCGAGATTTTGAATGTTGTGTTTACGTAGATATATGTGTGCTAGCAAAATACTTTCTTTGGTTATGATCAGTGATTATATATAGCAGTAAAATCATAAAACAAGAAATGATACGTCTAAACCTAACCTATAAGATGCAATCTTTTTAATTGTCGAAGTCAGTTTGGGTAAATAGCGAACATGCGACGTAGGGTAATCCCGGACGTCCGTAACTACCTCTAGATCTTTGGCCCTTCGACCAAACGTAAACTTTATGGGATTATATTGTATTTTAGAAGATAAAAGAACAAAGAATTAAGTTTTAGGCAAGCCGAAATAAATATGATATTCCGAGAGCAGCGTTGTTCGATCAAGTTGGGAAATATAAATAAGATATCAAAACAAACCATTATTGAAGCGAATGATTACTGGCGATGGAAAGTGGAATGTCTATAACAATGTCAGTCGAAAAAGAGCATGGTCAAAACTCGGGGAGACTGCTCAGACGGTCGCACAGGCTGGATTACACCCAAAGGTTAGATGGTGGACTGGATTACTGCCCACAACGGACCAGATTGCAGTGAACAATCTATCAGAAGCAGTCCGAATTGATGAACAGAAAGGACGTAATGTTCCACCAGGACAACGCTAGACCGCACGTTTCTCTGATGACCTGGCAAAAGTTATTGCGACTTCTGTGGGATGTTTTTGTGCACCCGCCGTAAAGTCCAGATCTTGCACATTCAGACGATCACTGGTTCTGGGCGCTACAGAACAGTTTGGATAATATAAACCTTCAGTTCCCTAGACGTCCTTAAAAACTACTTGCATGACTTGTTTGCCCAAAGATCTCAGGAATTCTATGAAAGACGGATAATGAACCTCGTGGAGAGATGGCAGAAAGTCATTGAACAGGATGGAGTACATTTAGTTGATTAAAATCGCTTTTTTGGTAAATATTTTGCGTTTTAAATTTACTCGATTTTCGCTACGGAATTATGCATAGACCTAATATTTACAAGGGTGAAATTTTTTTTCTAAGTAGCAGCGTTATGGCAAAGTACACTCGGACATTGAGCTTCCTGCGATGCGTCGAGATCTCATTTAGCGAACGTACCACAGACATGGCGACTGATGCCGCACATAACTGTGGCGCCGAGGAATTCTCATCTGGATGCAAGTCTCGAGCAAGAAGTATTCCATGCGTCCGCGCGTGGAACAATTTGACGACAAGACATACACACGTACCAACCGCAGCTGATGCACTCGATTTGTCCCAGAGTAGCGCGTGTGCTTCAGCTGTGAAGGGAACTTGCAAATCCCAAACGAACACTCACCATCCCTCGCCTCCCTCCCCTTCCCCGCCTGCATTTTCATCGCCGCGAAAACAGCCGTCATTGTCGATATGGAAAACGCGTCTGATCCGGTGAACTTTTCGAGAACGTGCAGTTTTTTTCTCATCATTCGCGCCTAGAACAATGTGGTATTGATAAGGGACCGATAAACGGGCTTTTCGTGCTTCCGGAAAACGAAGGCACAGTAGAAACTCGCTAACATGTACGCCAAGAAAGGATTCGAAAGTATTACTCAATCGTACAGCTCTTCTACTCGCGAATTCTTCTCAATGACGTTACACTGAGGGAAATGTATGTTATTTTCAACCATATTTTATATATCCTTCAGGGGAGAATAATGCTTTATAGCCATGGTTACTGCCCAAAATATGGTACTGCTTATTGATACCTTAGCAGTTGCGTAATTTATGCACACATGTTAACCACATCCAACAATCTTACAAGCATACGTTGATTGTTCAATGCTATATAATGTAGTAGAGTTTCATGAAATAGATATTTCCTTGCATTATCAAAAATTAATTGCTCTAAGATCCTAATAGTGAACAGGACTAAAATATACAGGGTGGATTTAACGTGACCACCCGAAATATCTCCGTTGCCTTTAGAGTGACGAAAAAAATGTCAAGAGGTAATTTGATTGATTTCGAAGGGCTGATATAGTGGTGAAAAATTCATTTTTGTCAAGGTCATAGTTTTTGCGTTCTCAAGGTCATCAATGGTTTTTCAAATGGTAATATGTTTTTTTTTTATTAAGACGTTGTAGCTGATATTCAGACGAATCCAACTACCTTGATATCATGACGTTGAAATGATTTTTCACCATAATACACGTGTACAAACGGGAAATCGTGATGGTATTGACAATAAGAATATCCGAATAATGTAATTGATTTTTTTGTGCAGAAAATGTATTGTAACAAATGTTCGAAGTGATGGCCATCAACCTCGACACATTTTGGAAGACGTCGGATGAATGATTCTCTTGTTGGATAGTGATTCATACTATATTGTATGATACGTCTACTAGATGTATAGAATATTTCATGAAACCAAAATAAAATTTAAAAAACTCAATTGAGAGAGAGAGAGAGAAACCTGAACAAAACTCAATAATTTTTCTATCATAATTCGTAATTTCCTGACCTCCTGAAATGCTTTCTTCCGAAGAAGATATTTCGCCTACACATGAAATCGAACCCACAACCTACCTATCTATCTTCTGTGTATACTACACACGCTGCCACCTCGTATCGGGTACCGATGATATTCTAATTGTAGATTTGGCATAACAGACAAAAGAAATTCCGATTGTACTTTCATACAACCGGAACACTCCTCTGAACACTCGCAGTACCCATTTCTTTTGTAATGCACAAGCCGTTAGCCTCCGTTGAACCTATCGATTCCTATTTGTCGAGTTCAGTGCCATGGGGAGGCCTCCATTTGGTCCAGTATAGCTTCTGTTAGTCCTCCCAAACCTTCATTCGAGCCCCAGTTTCAGTGAAACGGGCAGAACACAAGGCTCCTTAACCTGCTTTCGATATCAAATCCGTCGCCTCGACCCTGCCGAACCTGCTTTGAGCTTAAATTCGATATCTCCTCCATCAATACTCCATTGTGGCCTGATCGGTAACCCGTTTGACGAAACAAATACGTTTTCTCTAAATGGAGGGTCCGAAGGGTCTACAGTGCGCCTACAGTCGGCTGAATGGATGGTCCAGAGGGTCTACGGTGCGCCTAGAGTACGAAATAAATACGTTTTCGCTGAATGGAGAGACCGAAGGGTCTACAGTGCGCCTACAGTAGGCTGAATGGAGGGTCCAGAGGGTCTACGGTGCGCCTACGGTAGGCCGAAAGGGGGGCCAGTAGGTTCTGCAGGAACGCTCGTATAGGCTCACCTGGGGTTTCGCAGGTTCAGTTGCGCTCTGCATTGGCCTTCTTTGAGTGACAATGTCCAGTTTCTGCCATTCGGGAGGTTAATCGGAGGTCCTACTGTATTGCTATGCCAAACATTGTATCTTCGTTTAGGTACCCGATAATCAACTATCGCCGATCTCTGCTCGGGGAAGGTAGCCTTTATTTTGAGGGTTGAACGCTGCTCGAAAATTTTGACTCGGGAACAGCTGTTAACTTCGATATACGTGGTATATTGCACAGACCTTTTTTTTTGATAATATATATCACTGCTTAAATGGATTTTGGCACATAGCAATAGTTTTCGAAATTTCGAATTTCGTACACTGATAAATTAACGCGCGTCCATATCTATATCGATCATGACGTGCTACGTCTATCTCTGCTTTATTGAAACGATCTGAAAATTATTTACGTTTTCGGTATAAGTAAAAATTACCATAATTTTTTCGTATAGTCACTTTTCGAACGATTTTTGACCGAATTATACTCGACAAATGTTAATGTTAAACATATGAATAATACAAACTTGAATAGAATAGTAGAAGTTTAACCGGAACAAAACTTAACGTACGTTCACAGCATTACTATGTGTGTGTCTATTTTGTGATCGTACTGAATTAATCATATCTATATTGTCAAACCTTTCACAATAGTTAACAGTGATTTCAAGAATAATAAATAGTCAAACACGCCATCAAAATCGTATGGTTAGATATACTTTCCGCTTATAGTTGTATATACATAAGGGATTTTACTATCCCCACTTTTACCATGGGCGTTTTTTGTAAATACCATGAACTTTTCTCTCAGTGTATCAACAATTTTTTTTAGATGTTTACTACAAAATAATAACAATCTATTAACACAGTAATAATAAATCATTTTCTCAACAAATGGATCTCGTTGTTCATTGCGAAGAAAAACCAATATGGTGTCGTACAATTGTTTCAGATAGTTCAAAATCATGTTCAGCAAATATTCAATTTAGTGGGCCACAATTAGAGGGCCACCGATGCTCGCGTTACAACGTTTTTTCTTTTAACAATGTGTTCGTACAGGCACGTCCAATAGGATTTTACTATAGTTAAAAGTCATCCACCCTTGCATACGTGAATAGCTGAAACTTTTCATCAAGTATATGCTGCACACCACTAACGCATGTGCATACATATAGTGAGCATGGATTCGTATTGCAGATGCACCGCACATTGGGACGTATACTATCGGAATATATAATCGAACGTATCCATCAAAAAGCTTCGAAAGCTGAAGCTTACGGGTGAACTCGATTTTCTACCATACGGAAATGAATTTTGTAAAAATCGTCTATCTCGGCTTTTGAAACTCTTCGTATGTTACGATATTTTCAAATGATATATATGAGTTATGTAACATGCAAGTGCAAATTTCAACTCGTCGTAGGCAAAATGCAGTATGTATCTATGCATATCAACTATGTATAATTTTACTTTCATTAATTAAGGATTAAACTTTGCCAGCGGTGCTACAGTTCAGTGCCAAGAAGGCTTGTTAGAGACTGATTAGTGTTTATTCTTGTACAATCCATCTTCAAACTTCAGACTGCGTACATATGCAAGCGTACGTATTTGTCTTGCCGCAACATCCTCGTGTCCATGTTAACAACTTGAGTCTTCTTAGGGTCTCGCAAAACTTTAGCGGAATACACAGTGTACGCCTGAAATATCGTATACATACATACATATATATTTGGAGGACAGGATATTTTTAGTCCATCGTGTATATGTGAAGTTGGCTATCGGCACGTCCTGCTACTTAGAGGATGGTCCTCAAAGTCGAATATCTTCAAGACCTCCTAATGGCACACATAGAGTAGCGAGGGGCATGTTGAGCAAGTTTGGAATTATCGCCCTTTAATTTTTTAACAGTCTGCCCTATGAAAATGAAACCTACTTTGTTCAATAGGAAATTTATCCGGGGGGAAAATAGTCTGTAGACGAAATTTCCGTTATCCTTATTATTTAACAGATAATCACTCTCAAATGACTAAGGCCATATTTGCTCAACCTGCCCCGATAGTGGGGTAAGTTGAGCCGAAGTCTGAGGTAAGTTGGGCAAAGTAAGCACAGCATAAAGTAAATCCGACGTATGCAACATGATTTGGTACAATGCAGAAATCAACCAACAGTTGCTTGTTAATTAGTTAGGTTTTGAAACATTAACATTAATTGCAATGAACTTTGAAATATTTTTTTCTCATACAATGTTAAAAGAAAATCTTTCAATTACGTTATTTTTTTACTTTTGGGTGAAAAAATAATGAAACGTCCCGTGTTATCGTCTCGTGCGCCACATGGGAACGGACGATGGCGTGATGTGTTCACCTCCCCCATACCTCTCTTTCCGCCATTTGATACACCCGCGTGCGGTGCTTAGTTTTCCAGATATTTCGATTGCACAATTTACCCGCCTGCTCAACATGTCCCTCCCTATCCTACAGATGTAGGCACACATTTATAGAAATATGTGTGTATGCACATTTCATTGGCTTCAATCGATCAAACAAAGCAGAATTACTTGTCGATAAATTAAATTTATGTTTGCATAGAGAATCTTGCCTGAGACTTTAGCTCCCCGTAGTTTAGGAGCTCCTGTAGTATTTTGTAATGAAGAATGGGTGGCGCCCTCCCGTGACGCGTTCAAAAGTAGCCCCTGTTATGCACACCTAAACAAAACCTCGTCACAGCAGCTTCCTGTATCAATTAGCCCGAATTCTTTCTCTCTCTCTCTCTCTTCTTTTTTTAATGGCTGATCAAGAAGCCTCTCGTACCGAGGTGCGCTTCGAGGGTGCTTATCCCATTATGTTAAACAAAAGCGGAACGAGCCTCGTGATGAGGAGTCGCTCCAAATACGCCCTCTCACTTGAAGCGAAGAAAAGCTGATGTTGGAGAAAAGAAATTACGCCATAGACAACACCGAGAGGTGCACATACCCGACACGATTCGCTGAATCTCAATTTTACTTGAATACTTTCGTGTACGTACTTTGTATCTTCTCGTGTCACATTTTACGGATTATTCATCCGAATAAAGTTGGAAACGTTGACACGTTGCTTGTGCTCTATTTGATTTCGATAACGTTGCTTTTTATGGCACGGCTACTTTATTATTTTCTTTCGATAAGCTCACCATTATCTTGAACTTCACGTGTAGAAATTTCTTGGCAAGTCCCTTGGCACAGCTCAACAGGGATTTGATAGGGACGCCACACGATCATTTGGGGACATTTTTTTTGGAAGATCCAATAAATTCCGATTGGGAATTTGATGGATCTCTCCAAAAAATAATATCCTTTCGTGATCCCGTGCAATGATTTGTTGCGGAGTCCCAATATCAACCTACATCTCTATAGGGATTTGTTAAAGACACCGTGCATAGGGAGCTCTCATTGGGAGCCAATTGAATTCTGCACCATTCCCCGATGAATGCCGTTTGAGAATTCTCAACACGTTCCGATCGAAAATATATGACGAGTCATAAGAAAATAACTTTGCGTGTTAACCTGCACGCATCGTAAGCGTGTACGTGGGGTGATATTATGTGAAAGTGATGAGATTTTTAGTGATGTGATTCAAATCGGTTTTTAAGGCGGACAAGCACTTTAGGAGACCTAAAATTAGATGATTTTGTGGTGTTTTTTTATTGTGAAAAAAAAACGCAAATTTCCGCAACTCTGACAATAATTTATTCATACTTTCATACATCTCTGGTAATTTTTTTCAAGTTATTTCATGCATTAATTAAGGTGTAACCCGCTGTGTTCCTTGGCGTGTCCTCATCGTCGTTGTCGATTTGCGGGAATAGTGCAGCTCGCAATTCGCATCTGAAATAGTCCAACAAATTTTTATACATTCTTGAGATGTTTTTTAAGAACATGAACCTAAATTTTGAAAAAAAAATCGAGCATTGAATGTTGGAACGTGTTCGAAAAAAAAAATGATCGATTTTTAGCATTTCTTTCCGGCATTTTGCAATAATAAATATGTTTTAAACAATCGAATCTTTCCAACTTTAGGTTCATGTTTTAATAAATTATATTATGTAAATGTGTTCCAAATTTGAAGATGATCCATCAATTAGTTTTTGAGTTATGATTCCCGCAAATTGAAAAAATGTCGTTTCGAGAAAAACACGTTTAAAGTTTTACAAACGAAAAACTCAAAGTCAAATGTGTTTAATCAAATGATAAAATGTCTTACCGATTAATCAGCAATTCGAGCACCATACAAAAGTCCATTCTCTTCCTCATGCAACTCATTTGAAGCTTGCATTTCCTCTTTACGAGCTTTTCGAGCTTCTTTTGTCTCTAATAAACTTTATCTATTTTGCCGAGTACGCGCATCTGATCCATTTGCTCGGCATTTCCGTAGCTCTGCCTGCCAACTACGATTTGTAGTTCATTCATAACCATGAGAAGGGCTGAATTTTGTTCATTGAATAAAATAGCAGCAAGAAATGCCGCTACCTCCATTATTTTATACCCAGAATGGAGATGTTTTGGAGCTAATCCCCAAACGGTCGAGTTTGGGTTTGTTTGGGTTATGAAAACCCACATTTGGCTTATGAAAACCCAAACAAACCCAAACAAACAACAAACAACCTAACTGAGCGCTCGTGGCTACCTAAGCGTGCTTGGGAGTCGAGCGGAGAGTCTTTATCATTTATATACATACCGTTAGAAGGAATCAGAATATCGTTTGGAAATTTTCAGGGTGTATTCTTAAGATATTTTGCTAACGATTTATGAAATAAAAAAAATTAATTTTTTAAAGCATCTAAAGTGGTTGCCCGTCTTAAGATATACTTTTTTAAGCGATCTATACTTTTTCAAGATGAGATTTATACTGTTTTAAGATCCACTTATTTTGCATATTTATATATTTTGTTTAGAAAATTCAACAAACAGAATGCGATGGGGTTCATTAAGAATCGTATCGTATTTTTCTCGATCCCGAGTGGAAAATACAACTCATCACCATCTAGCCGTGAGCTAGTAAAATTATCTTTTGAATCGTCACTAGTTAGCCGTTTTAGCTAGTACCTATTCGGCCTTGTAACGCTTTCGTCGTCTAGTGATTGAGTAGAGAAAATTAGGTGGTGACTGGATCAAGTAAATATCTCGCAGCTGCATGATATTTCTTGTCTAGTCAAGACCTATTTAGTTTTTTTTCAAATCGCTGATCGAGTCGTGATAAATAATGTGCAAACATTTTTTTGCACATTATTTATATAACTGCGCCATTTTACGATTTTTTTCATCATCTGCCAATTATGCTTATGATATCTGTGCTGCAAATATATTCATTTATTAATTAAAAATTATACCAGAAAAACGTTAACGTGTAAGGTGTTTCCAATAATCGTGCTTCTGGGTGGTGAATTCATGACGCTGTCCACATTGAGTCAGTTCTACTTAGTTAACTTATTAATTTCGCATCGTCTACATATGTTACCATCCAAAATTTGTCTTATTAAGAAATGGGTGGCCTAACGAATGTAAATAACATTTTCGGGTTGATTATTTTTTTTAGATTGAGAACTATATTCGCATTGAATTACATAACCTCAAATTGTATTTGTCCAAACATTTATTCTAGCGAGTGACGAATTACTAATAAGTATACAAATATTCTATAAACGAATCACGATCGACTGGGCAGCGACTAATCAAAGAGAATATAGCGACAGTTGGTTAGATCATGGCGAGATACCCACTTGAGGTTTTTTTCATTTGCAACGCTACCTGTAAGTCAAATTGCCTAGCCAGTCATGAGCCCATCGCTTGATGGGACTACATGTAGTTTGTAATCGAGATCGACTAGGTAGTGACTAGCCAAAGGATGCATAGGCACAGTTAGCCAACATTTAGCTAACTAAAGCTAGTGTTGGCTAAATCATGGCGAGATACCCACTTGAGAATTTTGTTCATTCGCAACGCCATCTGAAATTCAAGTTAGCTAGCCAGCCACGAGTCATTCGCGTGATGATAGTACATGTAATCATATAACGCCACTTTGTCATTCGTAACGATGGATGACTAGTCCACTACGGCTTAGTCACAAGGTGGCATTTTTATTGCGATGCAGCGACATCTATAGTGAAATTCGATTGAGCAATAAATAGAGAATGGCTGGAAAATAAAATATTTAGATTATTACTAGCTCATAGCGAGGCAGCTATTAGTTAGTTCGTATGAGCTCAATTAGGCGAGCCAGTTGCTAGCACGTTACTCAGACAGGCCCGTACAATTTCTATTCGGGTTAATGTGGGAATCCTTTAGGAATCAAAATAGATTAGTACATTGGATTCTTCCAATGGCAAATTTCAATGGGAATCCAATGTACAAGCCTGACGTTTTGGTATGAGAACAAGTATGGGAATGCAATTGGATCTCTAGGAAAATTTCGGCACGGGTTACCTAACCTTCAGGTTTATGCTAGTAAAAATTCTATCGCGCTTAGTTAGCGAGGTAAATGACAACTACCGCATCGATTAGCGCAATTACAGCGCTGGCCCGGTTCGCACTCTTCTATGCGATCGTTTTTCACAGTCCATAAGAAGACTGGACCGAAAAAAAAAATATATTTTTTTGAGTCCAGGCATTTGCTCGAAAAACCGATGATTTGCATGCTCGCATGTGTTTGAATATTGAACAGAGCAAAAAAAAAAAGATGTCTGCTGTCGTTTAACGGGGCGCAACCGTAGTTCATAAAATGCCCCGGCGAGGAAGATACCTCAGGGTTTAACGCGCGTTCTCCGGTTTTTAAATTTATTTCAGCTGCGAATAACGATCATGATGTTCTTAATGTGAGCTTTAAACACCAGATGGCGCGCGACTGACTGAGATGGGATGAAAACGGAAGATGTCGCGAGTCGTAAAATGTTGTGGAGTGCTATAAAAAAATCGTGATGGTGATATCTGCGTTTTGTACTTCCAAGGGAAAGAAAATCTCTTGATACTACTATCCAGAGATAAAGAGCTTCACGTCGTAAATTGCTATACTTGTGCCCCGATAGCTCGTACAATTGTACATGTAGGCAAAGTAATTCGTGTCGAATCAATAGACCGTGGTCTAAAAATCGTCGATAACAGTATAGCAATAAAATCGATGGTGTTTAAGAATTGATTGTTCCGCTAAAAAGCATTTTTTTTACACGATTCAAATGACTTGTTGAATCTTTTAATTGATTAATTTATTCGGGTTAATTATTCATTTTTCTATTTTAGAAAGAAAACTGAATAATTCGATCAAAATCGTTGTAAAATAAAAACAATAAATCTTGGTGTTAGCCAGGCGAATTGACCGTATTACGATCAAGTAAAAAGGTTAGCGGCTGGCGTATATCCAAACCGTGATTTTTATCACATAGTATAAGTTGCCTTCATCTTTCACGGATACACAGAGAGCTCATTCCCCAAGGTTCTGAATACTCCGAAGAATTGATTACCAGCAAGGGCCAGTGCGCTCGATTTTGGCTTGGGTCCAAAGTTCCCCTTGAAATCGAATGAAACAATGTGAGGCGAGAGCGGGCTATTAAGCAACGTTTTACTCTTACCCTCGCTCTTTTCCCAAGACACTCAACATTTTCCTATTTCAATGTACATATACGTATATCCCTGGAAACACACACACACATAAACGCACATGTGTACATGGCTGCGGAGCCAGAACATTGCAGGAATGAGATACGATTCAATGGCAAGGAGTTTGGCCAGATATAATAAATATAAACGATCTACGGCATAAAGAATTATAATTGGAATATATGATGAGGAATTCGCAGAGGTAATCGTGCATTTTCTACCGTATATAATGTCTAATTATCCATCGTGGAGAGCCATACGAGTGAGACTTCCCGCGCAGAAATTGTCGTCGACATCCAATTGGATTATCATAATTGGCCCTACATCCTGATAGGAATCCAATGGGTCATTGCATTGGATCCCCCACACTAAAACATCACGCCCGTACAATGGATTCTAATCGGGATTCCCCATTGGAATGCAATGTACGAATCCAATTTGAATTCTACATTATCAAACAGAATAGATAAGATTCTCGATGGATCCCATTGCATTCAGTAGGTTGAATTTTCTAAACAAAACACAGGGTGGGGCGTATGCAGTGTTACAGAGCAATGGTACTCATGGGGAGAAAACCCTTTAGAATTTTCAAAAAATCAATATTTTTACATATTTCTAAACTATAATATATTAAGAAGATACTGTTAAAAGGAAAAATCGAAATATGAAATATTTACGGAGTTATAGCTCATAGAAATAAATCGCTCTAGAAAAAAATCCAGAACTTGAAGATGTTACTCCCTTACTTGGTGAAGAGATGCAGCAGCATCTCTTACCAATTTACAAAAATTTGTCGAGGGAAGATTTACTCGAAAGATGCTTGAGTGGCCGTACCCAAGACGCGAACGAGAGTTTCAACGCAACAGTTTGACGATTAGCTCCAACACACCTCCATTCTGGGCTCAAAATCGTTGAAATCGCAGCCTATATTGCTGCTGAGGTGTTTAATGAAGGCTATTCCTCCATTCTAAGAATTATGAATGTGTTGGACATAATTGTTGGGACGCCAGAGTTTTCGCCGAAAACTCCGACAAGGCACGGATAGAGAGGAAGAACCGGATGAGCCTTTCCTCGACAAAAGCAGCTCGTACAGCCCGCAAACAGCAGCAAATGGAAGAAAATCATTTTTTCGAGGAAGTTGAAGGGTTAGTGTATGGGCCTGGAATCGCTGATTGATCGGTAAGTCACTAAAATTTATAGCTTTATCGTATTGAAACTTTAAACGCGATTATCTCGAAACTACATTTTCACAAACTGCTCACACTGTAGCTCAAAAAGTTATTGATCGATCTCGCTGAAATTTAGAGAAGTTTCTGTCTATGCTATTACCGGAAGGATAAACCTAAAGTTTGAAGGATATCGAGTGAATTTTTTGCGGGTAAAAGCTGTCGAAAAAATGGTCGAAAATTTGAATTTTTGGTTAAAAAGCCTGCGCAATTTTCAATTTGATACTTTTTTATAATTTTATAGGTTTATCCTTCCTCTACATGTGTCAGTAATCGAAAAATATTTTTGTCTTCTGTTTCAGATGAACAGTAAAAATGTGAAAAATGGAGTATTTTTTGATGGCACATGAAAGACGCCTGGGGGAAAAGGCTATTAGGTCGCCCTTTTCGTTTATAAAAAAATGTTTTCGAGCTCTTTAAACCTATAATAAAATCACATTAAAATTAAAAAATGATGCGAATATTTCATCACCCTCAAAAAAATTCACAAAAAATGGCTCATTTTCGAGCGTCTAAAGGGTTTTCTCCCCTTAAGCTATCGATGATATCTAAAAAAAGTTTCAGATGAAAGTTGCATTTTTCGAGAAGGCCGTCATACGGGACCATCGTAAAATAATCGGGAATAGAATCAAAGCGGGGAATTCACTTTTAAATGATTAACAAACCTTGGTTAGGGTCAACCTACAGAAGATGCTCGAAATGATGACCCTCGACTTGTGAGCACTTGTTTATTCTCTGATGAAAAGATCGTTCAACTTCAGCTAACATTTGTGGTTTAATTTAAGCTCATGCTCGGCATATTCTTTCTTTCATATCGTCAGGCGTGTTTACTTATTTAAGTAAATGTTTTTATTTATTTCGATACTTTATTGTTCGACAATGACCGTGTATTGTAGGTCACTGAACTCATCGCAACGTCAGTATTGATGTGATGAACAAAAAATACATGGTTTGAGAAAAAAAGTGAGGTTGACGTTGACGTAGCTTGACGGTGAATTCCAATGGGAAATCCCGATTAGAAAGGATGTAATGTATTGTGTCTATGCATAATTCCGCAGCGAAAATCGAGTAAATTCCAAACGAAAATATTTACTAAAAAAAGCGATATTAATCAACTAAATATGTTTCATTCCGTTGAATGACTTTCTGACATCTCTTCGTGAACTTTATTATCCCTCCTTCATAGAAGTCCTGAGATCTTTGGGCAAAGAAGCCATCCAAGTGGTTTTTTGTAGACGTCCGCGGAAATGAAGGTTTTATTATTCAAACTGTTCTGTAGCTCCCGGTACAAGTAATAGTCCGAAGATGCAAGGTCCGGACTATACTGTGGGTGCACCAAAAAATCCCACCCAAGCCGCAATAACTTTTGCCGGGTCATCAGAGAAACATGTGGTCTAGCGTTTCCCTAATGGAACACTATGCCATTTCTGTTCGCCAATTCAGGCCACTTCTGATCGGGTGCTCGCTTTAATTTGGCCAGTTCTGAGCAGTACTTGATCGAATCAATCGTTTTGTTGGGTGGCAACAGCCCATAATAGACGATTCCTTTCCAATCCTACCAGACACAGAGCACGACCTGTGTCTACATCTTCGGGTGTAATCCAGCCTTTGCGACCATCTGAGCAGCCTTTCCGAGCTTAGACCATGATCTTTTTCGTCTGACATTGTTTTAGCCAATCCACTTTTCACTGCCAGTAATTATTCGTTTAAAAAATGGTTCGTTTTGATGGTATTTGACCAGAAAATCGCAAGCTGAAATTCGGTCTATTAAATTCTTTTCGCTCAGTTCGTGCGGCACCCACACATCAAGTTTGTTTGCCATCCCAAGCTTCCATAAATGTCTCGAAACCGTTGATTGGTCTATGTTGAGGTTATGCCCGATCTCTGTAGTCGTTAAATGGCAGTCGGTGTTGATTAAAGACTTGATTCTATCGACATCAGTAGTGACTGGTCGACCGGAGCAAGGAGCATCTTGGAGATCGAAATCTCCACATCGAAGTTTTGCAAACCACTTCCGGCACACACTTTCGCTTACGGCATTCTCTCCGTACACGGCGCATATCTTTTTATGGTTTTGCGACACGTTTTTGCCTTTTCGGAAATAAAAAAGCGACATGCATCGAAAATACACGTTTTTTCTTTTCATTTTCAAAATAGAATTAAACTTCCTATACGTCACGGATTTCAATGGATACTTTTTTAAAAGGTCGGCGCATGTTTCAGCTTTCACTTAATGTACGACACTTTATATGGTTGGAAACAACTGCGTATGGAAACAGCTGCAAACGAAATCTGTTAGAATTTCGCTACGGAATTATGCGAAGATCCCATATATGGATCCCACCCTGCATGTAGATGTAAAAAAAGTATAAATCTTATATTGAAAAAAGTATAAACCATTCAAAAAAGTATATTTTAAAAATCGATTTGAATCACATCAATGAAAATTCACTGTAATTATCGTTTGTTATTTATTTTACTGCACTTCGCCATAATATCACTACACACGTATATACACTCACAAAGCGTGCATGGTATGTTCCAATACGCTGAGTTTTTTCTCGTGACTGTCCACATGTTTTCGGTTCCAACGTGGTAAGAATTTTCAAACGGCGTTCATCGGGGAACAGTGCATAAAATCCAATTGGTTCCCAATGAAAACTCCCCATGTACAGTGTCCCAAACAAATCCATATAGAGATGTGGGTGCATCTTGGGAGTCCCCAACAAATCTCTGCACTCAATCACGAAAGGAACTTTATTTTTGGAAACCCAACGAATTCTGGTTGAGAATAACAAATAAAAAATCCTCAAACGACGTCAATAGGGAAATAGCGCGTAATTCACCTGGATTGCAATGTTGTCTTCCTACGTGCAGCGTCCCCATCAAATCTCTATAGCGATAGAATCTGGGGACTCACCAACAAACTTCAACACGGGTTTCGGAGAACTTTTTAATAATTATAACGCAATTACGGTACAATATAGAAACGGAGCGATGGAACAATATGACCCCCTGGTCGACGTCGGACTTCGTGAAACATCGATCAATCTTCAAGTGCATGTACTTCCTGCAATTATTTGAGCACGTACACGTATATACGTATACTTTATGGAAACAGCGCGAACACGCGAGCTCGTTGTAATTCATCCTGGAACGCAAAAATAAAATTCTCAATAAATGCTCTTCGCATTGTCGACGGGAATATACCATTTTTTTGGCAACTTCCGATACGTCCATGATGGCAATTCGTGAAGAATGAAGTCGGCTATAACGTCGATTGGCTGATGTACGACGAATCTTTTTTTTTCGGGTTTAATATGACGTCCCGGGTATTAATTTAAGGATAACAAATGATCGTCCCCTCGTGACACGCTCTACTTGAACTCTAATCACGATAATATTTCGTTGTTAATGACTGAAGCGGCTAATACCGCAGATATCACGGACGTGGGTTGAGGAGAGGGTCACCTATTAATTATACCGACGAAAAGCCGCTTTAAATATTCACCGAAAAGCTTCCTCATTCACGCGCTCCTCTTCGCGTTCGCCTTCTAACTAATAACTGCATTATGACTGTGCGGAACTACAATTTCAAAAACTTATCCTCCTTTTTATCGCGAAAATTCTTAACCGTCGTTGCTGTCGCGAAGATATAAATGATACGTTGGCTTTTGTACCTAGCGACTACCGGTCGACATTGTTTTTTTTGGTCCGTTGCCACATCTCATATTAATGCAATCGACGAAACTTGCTGACGATAATGATAATAATCACGATAGCTTCGGTAGGAGTTATATCAATGCTACTAACGGTTATAATAATAATGAACGTTCAATAATTTATCCATGATAAATATTATATATATTAGGTGTAGTAAAAAGAAATCCATTATTTTTTAAATAGATGGCTTTATTAATCTGTATCTCGCGTTGTATAAGTGCGATCGGATTACCCTAGATGGCGTTAGAAAGATAAGATTTCGTACTAAAATAAACATTTCAGACAGTTTTGTGATTGCGTGACTCAATATTTTTTCGCGCGCGTCAAAGATGGCCACCAGCAAAGTGAAAATACGCCATATTTTACAGTTTTTCTTCGATAAAGGCGAAAACGCAAGCCAAGCGGCTGAAAATGTGAATAGTGTTTATGGTCCTGATACTGTAACAGCCAATCACGCGCAATTTTGGTTTCGTCGATTCCGTTCCGGTAATTTTGATGTCAAAGATGCACCACGATCTAGAAGGCCAATTGTCGAAAATGTCGATAAAATAATGGAAATCGCCGAGTCCGACCGTCATGTAAGCTCTGTTTCGATTACCCAGGAGCTAAACATTGCACAAAAAACCGTTTGGAACCATTTGAATAAGGCTGGATACAAAAAGAAGCTCGATGTATGGGTGCCACACGAGTTAACGAAAAAAAACCTCATGGACCGAATTTCCATCTGCGAATCGCTGCTGAATCGCAACAAAATCGACCCATTTCTAAAGCGGATGGTGACCGGTGATGAAAAGTGGGTCACTTACGACAACGTCTAGCGAAAACGGTCGTGGTCGAATCGCGGTGAGCCGGCGCAAATGGTGGCCAAGCCAGGATTGACGGTCAGGAAGATTTTACTGTGTATTTGGTGGGATTGGGAGGGAATCATCTACTATGAGCTGCTTCCCTACCGCCAAACTCTTAATTCGGACCTGTACTGTCAACAATTGGACCGTCTGAAGGAAGCAATCGCCCAGAAGCGGCCAGTTTTGGCCAATAGGAGAGGAATTGTGTTCCATCAGGACAACGCCAGGCCACACACATCGATATTGACTCGCCAGAAGCTCCGGGAGCTTGGTTGGGAGGTTCTTATGCATCCACCTTATAGTCCGGATCTGGTACCAAGTGATTACCACCTGTTCCTGTCTATGGCGAAAAATTTTGCTGGTGAACTGTCCCAGTTTTTTGCCAATAGGAACGAGGGTTTCTATAAGAAAGGCATAATGAAATTACCTTCAAAGTGGCAACAAGTTATCGATCAAAACGGTGCATATTAGACCTAAGTCGGATCATTCTAACTATACTAAATAAAACCTTCATTTTCATGCAAAAATAATGGATTTTTTTTTACTACGCCTTATATATACACTACTCCAAAGAATTAAAGGAACAGAACATTTCTTCCCTTTCTTAAAAATATTTTTTGAAGTGCTGCATCTTTGTGGAAGATGGTCATTTCGAGATGAAAAAAAAGCATTTTGAAGCTTCAAGTCTCTAGTTTTGAGATCTTTTCGTAAAAAATTTCTCGCAATCATAACAAATAGCGCGAGGCAAAAAAATTTAACGTTTTTCCGTTTTTTTTTTCAAGGGTCCACGGGCTCGGGAAATTTTTTTTCAGTTGAATCAATGAATAGGTCAGTTAGCTTGTTTATTCAGCTACAATTTTATTTTGGGTCAGCCTCTCTACGTCAATTTTTTGCTTAGATATCCGACTTTGAATGAAAAAGGATCCTTTTGTCTTTGATAATCGATATCTCAGCAACCAATGATCGCACAGGGAATTAAGAGGCAGTTTTGAAAACTTGAATACATTTCCTACAAGACTCTTTCTTCAGAAACACTTGTTCCTTTAATTGTTTTGTAAAACTTTGATCAATCGGTCCAAAAAATCGGTTCGGTAGATCAATTTGGAAATTTACAGGGCTATTGGGGGTGCATTAAGGGCGGGGTAAAGTATTAAAAAATTTTTTTTTTCATTTTTTTTAATTTTTTTAAATGAATGCATAATATCTCAAGAATATTGTGTTAAAATTTCAAGTCGATCGGAGTAAAATTGACGAAGTTATGAGTATTTGAGCGTCTATTGCTCCATGCCGGGTTTTATACCTGGGCGGCAGCTGCGCGGCGCGCTATTGTATTTTTCGACCCCGAATAAATTTCTTCATAAACGGGCCTGTTCCTGGGCCCGACAAGTTGACGATTTGCGAATTAGTAGAGCAGAGGAGCAAGCGGCGCACGACAGTAAAGAAGAAAGAGTTTTGCGTAGACAAACGCAAAAAGATGTTCTCGATCATCTTGATGGAAGCCTTTTGCTCTACGGACCTGGTATCGATGACTTTGAGTGAGTATAAGAAAATTATCGAGTTTTATTTTGAATTTCTAAAAATTCAAAGATAATTGAAAAATCTGAAAAAATTCATACGTATTCAGAAAAATGAACGAATCACGAAAAAAAATTGGGTTGCGGGGAAATTTGTTGACTAATTTTTTTTTTCATCATTTTGTTAATAACATTTTGGAATTATTATTATGCAAAATTAATCTTTTGAGTACCTTTAATATGCATGCATTTTCTCAGATTTTTATGCAATCGAGAAGTGTTCTCAAACTTATGTGCAATGAGCGCTAAGCGACCAAACTCTTCTGCGTTTTTCAAACCTCTTTTCTGAGACTTGTCATATTTGAAGTCCGTGTGCACGATAACTCAAAATCTACTGGACCAATCGCTTTGAAATTTTGCACAGTACTTCTTCACATAATTCACCAGGTATTGTCGAGAGCTTTTTTGTTTTTTTTAATAATTACTAATTTTTCAACAACAAATTAGCCGATTTTTTTTAGCGAAAATCGGGTTTTTGGCTCCCAAGTGCTACGAAAAATCGACAAATCGAAAAAAAAAAAATCCTCCCGTCATTACCTCGAGAAACATCTCCTTTAACAAATGCATTTTGATTTTTTTGTTTCAGATGATTCTGTTGCGAGTTATGGTGCACACCGCAAACCAACTTTTTTTCGAGGCGCCTCCGGGGTTTAATTTTCACTCGCTCAATTTTGAATATTTTGCAATGCAAATTTAGGAGAATGTTGTTCAAATGTTACTTTATTATATGTAAATTTTTCAATAAACGAACACTATCCGTTACGCCAAAAAACAATCTTAAAAACATGCCTTTTTTTCGCCGAATTAACTTTACCCCGCCCTTAAGCTGAAAAAAACTGGCAACGTTAGTCTTTTCATGAATATTTGTAAAGTAGTGGTAGATTTACTGAAACACCAGAAAAAGTCATTTTTTTGTACTATTTTCGAACTGATGTTAAGGGTGGAACAAAATTGTTTCTAAAAAATCAATGAAAGTGTCTTATAGAAAATATATTCAAGTTTTCAACCACAGACAAAAAACTTATGACGATTTAAAGGCGAAATTTTGGGTAATTAAAAAAAAACCGAAAAAAATCATATCTCAATTACCGTAACACTTAGGATATAGGGTCTAAGGGTGAAAAACTAGCGAATGACCCCCCCAATCCCACAAAAAATTTTGTCGGTCCATATGCTAAATACCCTGTATAATATTAATGATTTTATACCAGTATTAATAATAATATATTTAATAAACGAATTCAACATTGATCGTAATTGTGGGCGGCTTAAAATTATTTGCGAAGAGAAGAGGACACATTGCAATTGAATATGATAGAAATCAATTATAAAAAAATAACACCCAATAATAATTTATATCGAATTAAAATTTAAAAAATTCTAATACAAATAATCGAAATTGAAATAACAAAATACACCTCGCAATAATGACTTTCTATTTAAAATTATTAGGTGACGTGTTTTATCAAACTAAGAGAGATCCGGAATTTCGGCAAAAAATGTATTGTAGATTCGAACGGTTGGCATTCCTTACAAAAAAATTTAAAAAAAACTTGCGCGGCGACCTGCTTTGTATATTGTATTTTAAGAATCCGTTCACGTATTGCGTTCAATTTTCCGGACCGCACGAGAACCTTGGCATCGCAAACCATGTCAGCGAGGAACGTGTTTGACGCCGAGCACAACGACGCTCCGAGACTCTGAATTTTTGTAAAACAATTGCTGCGCATACTGTAAGGCGAGGTGAAAGCCGCTCAGTCAGTAAAAATATCGTTGCGTACTTTTCTCTGCGACGATTGGAATTTCGGTATAAAGAAGAGCTTCAGTTTACTCTCCTCTCAATGGGCTGTAAAATGAGAATTTTTTATTTTTAGAGGAGACCGAGGAGGTATGTGACAAAGAAGAATTGTGACAAAGTTGTGACAGCTTGTCACAACTCTCCTATTTTGTTTTTTTTCCTGGCAAGAATGTTTTGTGGTGTGACTTCGCATGCTGAATTGTTATTTTATTCTTTCAGAATACCTAACAAATATGTGAGAAAAGACTAAAGACCGAAAAAGCCTAAATAGAAAAATAACATCGGTAACGAAGAGGACGAAGATGCAGAAAATAATTGTTTCTGCTTGTGTTGCCTCGAGCCCTTTGCCAATAGCCAATCAAAAGAGAAGTGGGTTCAGTGCATCGAATGCAAGGGATGGTCACATAAAGCTTGCACTGGAGGAGAGTGTCGATATATAAGGTGTAGTAAAAAGAAATCCATTATTTTTTCATGAAATTGAAGGATTTATTTAGCATAGTTAGAATGATCCGATTTAGGTCAAATATGCACCGTTTTGATCGACAAATTGTTGCGACTTTGAAGGTAATTTCATTATGCCTTTCTCATAGAAACCCTCGTCCCTATTGGCAAAAAAACTGGGATAGTCGATTTTCACAAGCTTGTCTTGAGGCGAATTTTTCACCAGCAAAATCATTCGCCATACACAGGAACAGGTGGTAATCACTTGGTGCCAGATCCGGACTATAAGGTGGATGCATGAGAACCTCCCAACCAAGCTCCCGGAGCTTCTGGCGAGTCACTATCGATGTGTGTGGCCTGGCGTTGTCCTGATGGAACACAATTCCTCTCCTATTGGCCAAAGCTGGCCGCTTCTGGGCGATTGCTTCCTTCAACGGTCCAATTGTTGACAGTACAGGTGCGAATTAAGAGTTTGGCCGTAGGGGAGCAGCTCATAGTAGATGATTCCCTGCCAATCCCACCAAACACACAGCAAAATCTTCTTGACCGTCAATCCTGGCTTGGCCACCGTTTGCGCCGGCTCACCGCGATTCGACCACGACCGTTTTTGCTTGACGTTGTCGTAAGTGACACACTTTTCATCACCAGTCACCATCCGCTTCAGAAATGGGTCGATTTTTTTTGCGATTCAGCAGCGATTCGCAGATGGAAATTCGGTCCATGAGGTTTTTTGCGTTAACTCGTGTGGCACCCATACATCGAGCTTCTTTTTGTATCCAGCCTTATCCAAGTGGTTCAAAACGGTTTTTTATGCAATGTTTAGCTCCTGGGCAATCGAAACAGTGCTTACATGACGGCCGGACTCGACGATTTCCATTATTTTATCGACATTTTCGACAATTGGCCTTCCAGAGCGTGGTGCATCTTTGACATCAAAATTACCGGAACGGAATCGACGAAACCAAAATTGCGCATGATTGGCTGTTACAGTATCAGGACCATAAACACTATTCACATTTTCAGCCGCCTGGCTTGCGTTTTCGCCTTTATCGAAGAAAAACTGTAAAATATCGCGTATTTTCACATTGCTAGTGGCCATCTTTGACGCGCGCTCAAACAATATTGAGTCAAGCAATCACAAGACTGTCTGAGATGTTTATTTTAGTACGAAATCTGATCTTTGTAAATGCTATCTAGAGTAATCCGATCGCACTTATACAACGCGAGATACAGATTACTAAAGCCATCTATTGCAAAAATAATGGATTTCTTTTTACTACACCTTATATTTGTCATAATTGCTTGTTGGACTAGATTTCGGACGGAACTTGATTTTTTACTTGATTTTAATTCGATTGATATCATACAAATGCTAATTGTATTATTGTTATACGATAACTAATAATTCTTATCTTAATAATTAACATTAAATGTCATTTAAGTTTGTAATGATGTGCCAAAAGATGATTGAGGGAGTCTAATTAGTATAAAAATAAATAGGTAGTTATTGTTTGTTATAATTACATACCGAAGATTTAGGCGAAACAAATGTGTAATTATTCATTATAAACTAGCTTCCGCCCGCGGCTTCGCCCGCGTAGAATCTGGCCCATAGAAACATCATTACAAGTAAAACGCCGCATTAGGGGTTTTGAAAAATCCTGAATTATGCGTTTTATTGTTTGTTTGGATGAATATTTATACCGAATTTGAAGTTGATACATGCAAGGAAATTTTTCCATACAAGCTGTTACACCCCATTTCACTCCCTTAAGAGTGGATTTTTGAAATATCCTTTTTTATTGCACCTCTACACCGTCTAAGGAACATATATTTCAAGTTTTACGTAGATACACGCAAGGAATATAATTTCCAATACAAACTTTTACACTCCATTTCACCCCCTTGAAAGTGGATTTTCGGAAAATCCTTTCTTAGTGCAATTCTAAACCTTCTAAGGAACTCATGTTCCAAGTTTTAAGTTGGTACACGCAAGGAATATCATTTTCCATACAAACTTTCCGCCCTACCCGTATTTCATCCCTTTAAGAGTTGAATTTCGAAAAATCCTTTCTTAGTACACTTCTACACCTTCTAAGGCACTTATGTTCCAAGCTTCAAGTTGATACACGCAAGGAATATAATTTTCCATATAAACTTTTAAACCCCATTTCACCCCCTTAGGAATTGACTTTCGAAAAATCGTTTCATTGTTTACTTCTAGACCTTTCAAGGAACATATTTGCCAAGCTTGAACTTGATACACGCTAGGAATATCATTACCCATAAAAATTTTTACACCCCATGTTACCCCCTTACGAGTGAATTTTCGAAAAAATACTTTCTCAGTGCATTACTACACCTTCTGAGGAACATACGTTCCAGGTTTCAAATTGATACACGCAAGGAGTATAATTTCCCATACAAACTTTGCCACCCCCTTTCACCTCCTTAGGGGTTGAATTTCGAGAAATCCCTTCTTAAACGATGGCTCCAATATAAAATCAACACCCTCCCCAAATTTCACGTTTCTACCTTTAGCGGTTTTGGCTGGGCGATGATGAGTCAGTCAGTCGGGACTTTGGTGGACCATTTAAGGTGACCACCCCAAATATCTCCGTTGCCTTTAGAGTGACGAAAAAAATGTAAGGAGGTAATTTGATTGATTTCGAAGGGCTGATACAGTGGTGAAAAATTCATTCTTGTAAAGATCATAGTTTTTGCGTTCTCAAGGTCATCAATGGTTTTTCAAATGGGAACATGTTTTTTTTTCTATTAAGACCTTGTAGCTGATATTCAGACGAATCCAGCGACCTATGATATCATGACCTTGAAATGATTTTTCACCCAAATACACGTATAAAAACGGGAAACCGTGATGGTATTGACAATAAGAATATCCGAATAATGTAGTGATTGAAATTTTTGTGAGGAAAATTTATTGTAACAAATGTTCGAAGTGATGGCCATTAACCTCGATACATTTTTGAAGACGTCGGATGAATGATTCTCTTGACCTTCGAATAGTTTCTGGTGTCATAGCGGCGCAGGTTATCCAACGGATACAATAATGTCAATAGTCGGAGATGTTTCTGATGTTTGTAAGTACTGGCATTGTAACGTAGTAAAACTGTAGTAGAGCGAAGAATGTTTACCATCTGCCAATATTAGAATCAGTAGACAAGTGTATCCATCCAAAGTAACATGTAATAACCGTATCGAAAATGGTATTGTACGGTCAAGCAGAGAAAGTGGAAATAATTCTGATTTATAGTGAGACCGGCAGAAACTCCGTGCAAGCGCAGAAGTTTCGGCACAAAATTTCCCGGACGCTGGATTGGAAGAGGTGCAGTAATCACTTGGCTTGTTCGTTCGCCGGATTTAACGCCACTTGATGGGGAGCTATAAAGGATCGTGTTTACCATGATGTTCCGACGACACCGGCGAACATGCGAGAACGAATTGCAAGAGCCTGCGCCGCTATCACACCAGAAACTATTCAAAGGTCAAGAGAATCATTCATCCGACGTCTTCAAAAATGTATCGAGGGTAATGGCCATCACATCGAACATTTGTTACAATAAATTTTCTGCTCAAAAAATTCAATTACATTATTCGGATATTCTTATTGTCAACACCATCACGATTTCCCGTTTTTACGCGTGTATTTTGGTGAAAAGTCATTTCAAGGTCATGATATCATAGGTCGTTGGATTCGTCTGAATATCAGTTATAACGTCTTAATAAAAAAAACATGTTCCCATTTGAAAAACCATTGATGACCTTGAGAACACGAAAACTATAACCTTGACAAAAATGAATTTTTCACCACTGTATCAGCCCTTCGAAATCAATCAAATTACCTTCTGACATTTTTTCGTCACTCTAAAGGCAACGGAGATATTTGCGGTGGTCACGTCCACCCTGTATAGATAAATAGATAAATAGATAGAGATATAGATAGATAGATGTTTCGTATTCACCACAGCAACGTTTAAATTAAATTACCACAACTTACCTCGACCTCAGTCACAACTTACCTCGGTACTAGGAGAGTTGTGACACGGGGAGTTGTTTCGGTTTTTGTCAATTTTCTCAGAAACGTTAATACTTTTATGTTTTTAAATATTTGTTTCGAATAGAGTATCGAACTAGATATGTTAAGTCATAGAGTTCATAGATGTATGACTTTTTTTTACTTAGATATGTTAGTTATTAGTTACGCCTCGAATAAAAGTGAAAATCTCATTCTGAGCTATTTCTCCCGAACTCTTATGTCACATGGTATATTTTTCACTTTGCCTCGACGTGTATATTTCCAGAATAAAAGGATAATATTAAAATCAGCATATTCGCGATGAAATTTCCCGAAATTCGAGATAAAAATTTCCGAAATTGGAGATTAAATTTTCCGTAATTCAAAGGTAAAAAATTTGAGACGAAAATTCTCGAAATATATAATGGATGCAGTCATTATTGCGCTGTGGCATAATTCCCTCTTCACTTCCCTCCACGGGATATCACCGAACAATCATTAGGCTGGATAAATAATAAAAACCGCGAGAAAAAAAGAGATGTTTATTTTCTATTATAATGAGGGGTAATTGGAGCACGATAGCGTTGGGTAAATTTGAGCGAATCGAGGAGCTAAATAATAACGAATGTAGAATAAAATGGAAACGAGATACTTACCTAGACAGATTTATTGTGCGTCATAAAAAAAAATGTTACAAAATTCAAAAGCTTTCGTCATAGGAATCGCGACTTATTTTCGTGAACGCAGCTCATGTTCGTTTTTGGATAAAATTTGAATATTAATCTACAATAAAAAAAATCACTCTTATGTTCAAACTGCGAAGTTGAAAAAATTCGATGTCTCACGAAGGAAAATTCCGCATCGTACGAGCCTGGAAAAAAGTGTTTCGCGATGAAAATATTAACTGATGCTTTTACCAACCACTCATATGCAGGCTACCAGTTTCTCTCGTATTGGTCGCTATTCTCACTCGCGTTGCGTATGGATTCTCTCACGTCCAGTAGATTCTCGACTCGGATGATAAGGTTGCTCGGATAGTCGTTCGATCCACCACACTTTCGTGATGTGGCCACCGCACGCGCGAAAGTCGAGAAACCCGGATTTACCGACCTGATTGTAGCCTCGGTAGGGCTCTTCAATCGGCGATAAATGTACGCGTACACGTATCGATTTAGTTTTTATCGAGGGTATTGCTATATCAGTTTCATTGATACGTTGCACACTTCGCACAATTGCCCGTGCAGTAATGTGACCGGGCATTTCCTAATTTGTATCGGGCCTTGGTCAGGCTTGCCTCGTCCGATTCATCTGACCGGGCCCTTTCATGGAACAGAACAGAAAGATCACAAAATCGTTCTTTACGACTCACACTCTATCTTCGGAAATTGCAATATTCTGGCTAAAATACATTGCGAGCAAGGACTCATTTACGTAATGTATAGCCGGCCAGAACATTGACATTTCCTTAAAAGTGAAGCTTTGAGGCGGGCAACCACTCTAGATGCTTCCGAAAATCAATTTTTTTTATTTCATAAATCGTTAGCAAAATATCTTAAGAATACACCCTTGAAATTTCAAAACGATATTCGGATTCCTTCTAACGGTATGTATATAAATGATAAAGGCTCTCCGCTCGACTCCCAAGCGCGCTCCGGTATCCACGAGCGCTCAGTTAGGTAGTTCGTTTGAGTTTGTTTGGGTTTTCATAACCCAAGTTTGGGTTTTCATAACCCAAACAAACCCAAACTCGACCGTTTGGCGATTAGCTCCAAAACATCTCCATTCTGGGTACAAAATAATCGAGGTAGCAGCATTTCTTGCCGCTATTTTATTCAATGAAGGAAATTCAGCCCTACTCATGGTTATGAATGAACTACAAATCGTAGTTGGGAGGCAGAGCTACGGATATGCCGAGCAAATGGATCAGATGCACGTGGCTCGGCAAAATCGAAAAGCTTATTAGAGACAAAAGAAGCTCGAAATGCTCGTAAAGAGGAAATGTAAGCATCAAATGAGTTGCATGAGGAAGAGGAAGGGCTGCTGTATGGTGCTGGAATCGCTGATTAATCGGTAAGACACTTTATCATTTGATTAAACACATTTGACTTTGAGTTTTTCTTTTGTGAAACTTTAAACGTGTTTTTTTCGAAACGACATTTTTTCAATTTGCGGGAATCATAACTCAAAAACTAATTGATGGATCATCTTCAAATTTGGAACATGTTTACATAATATAATTTATTAAAACATGAACCTAAAGTTGGAAAGATTCAATTGTTTAAAACATATTTATTATTGCAAAATGGGTAGAAAAAAAATTCGAAAAATCGATCATTTTTTTTCAAACACTTTCTGACATTCCATTCTGGATTTTTTCCAAAATTTAGGATCCTGTTCTTTAAAAACATCTCGAGAATGTATAAGAATTTGTTGGACTATTTTAGATGCGACTTGCGAGCTGCACAATTCCCGCAAATCGACAACGACGATGAGGACACGCCAAGGGACACAGCGGATTACACGTTAACTAATGCATGAAATAACTTGAAAAAGTTACCAGAGATGTATGAAAATATGAATGAATTATTGTCAGAGTTGCGGAAATTTCCGTTTTTTTTTCACAATAAAAACAATCAAAAAATCATCTAATTTTCGGTCTCCTAAAGTGGTAGCCCGCCTTAAGAACTGTCTAAAGCTACTTTGCTTTTTACCCCATCAAATATATTTATAATTGATTGGGATGAAACCAATACATCTGTTTTAATTCTATTCACCTCTATAAGCATTTTTTTTCATCGATGATAATTTACGGAAATAAAAATGCTCATCATAAACAATCCCGTGTGGAAATTGAGTTCGGGCTTTGATCAGGCCTATGTTAATTTTCCCAACCTACCTACCCTACCATTCACTAATAGGAGCCTGGCCCGGCTTTTTTACGGAAAACTCTACCATGGAATCCACAAATAATCCCTTGAATGCCCCTAATTGTATTGAGGATACCCCGTCAATTTTTCGCATGGGATGGTACTACAACAAATATTAATTTGAACGTAACGAATAACCAAATTATTTTATGAGACAAGAAAGTAAGGGAGGTGGTCCTTGGTTTTAAAAATTACCGTCACCTTGTCAGGAAATATGAGTGTTTTGGCCGGAAAGACATTACCCGTATGTATTTCGCCAACAACCCGTCAGGTTGCTTCGAGCGCAGCGCTTCGCGTAACCAAGGTACCGTCCTACAACGATAAAACTTGGATCCGTTGTTATATCACGAACAGAAATGCTATGCTCACAGCGTGCACATTCGCTTATGATTTTGTGATACTTGTGAAATAATGAGTATCAGTACGACCTGTATTATTTATTTTACTCGGGTATATCGCCAAAAGCCCTTTTCCAGCACCTGATCATTTTGCATCACAGACTTATTAAACTGTAAGGCAACGTTCTAAGCAGAGCGGCTCAAAAATTGAGTGGGTGGATGGATGGAGAGTGAGAGAGTGAGAGAGTGAGAGAGTGAGAATGTGAGAAGAAAGTGAGAGAGTTGGAGAGTTAGAGAGTTAGAGAGTTAGAGAGTTAGAGAGTTAGCGAGTTAGAGAGTTAGAGAGTTAGAGAGTTAGAGAGTTAGAGAGTTAGAGAGAGAGAGAGAGAGAGAGAGAGAGAGAGAGAGAGAGAGAGAGAGAGAGAGAGAGAGAGAGAGAGAGAGAGAGAGCAAGTCATATTATTTGCATGTACCTTTGTTTATCACCCGAAAAGTCTGATTACATTTTCAATGCCATGAAATAATTGCACTTCGTGTTATTACACAAAGTGTAATAACTTCTGTAGTTATTAGTTAGAAGTAGAACTTCTGTAGAAGTAGTTAAAAAAATCTAGTTAAAAAATCTGTAGATTAAAAAAAATATATACATAAAAAGATATTTGATAAAACTCTCTAATTATCACAATGACATCAATTAATTGATACAGTTTATGTAAAAAAAACTAATAATTATAAGAATTACTTTTGTCTGCTATGCCATATCGGCCATTCAGATGCCACAAGCACTCGACGGCGTATGGCAGCGTGCGTAGTATAGGTCAAAGATAGGCAGGTAGGTTGTAGATTCCGATCCCATATGTAGGCGAGATATTTCCTTCGACAAAAATCATTTCAGAAGGTCAGGTAACGAATTATAATTTTTCAAAATCACTGACGTAAAACTGTCCGTGGAATATTGTATTTTATTTTGGAATTACGAAATATCCGACGCGTTCAATAGACAGGCTATGATGCATTAAACCAACACGCATGCAATGTGTTCACTGGAATAACCCGCGGGATCAAACGTGTTGAAACATTCGATAGGATTCCAAGCCGGAAGCGTATTGAAACAACACATTTCGTTTGTACAGTTCACACACATATAAACATACGGAAGCCGTTGCGTTGGTCTAGTGGTAGCGTGCTGGCCAGCGGATCGGGAGGTCGCGGGTTCGAATCCCAGTCGCGTCACATTGGTCGTGAAATGTTTTTCTTCGACATTTCTCGGCGAAAGACAATTAGTTGCGTGACTAGGAGGCGAACTTGGGACCGGCTGTATCGGTATAAGCTTTCCGCAGTTCCCTATGCCCATGGCAGACACGTCATGGTGAATACGATACAGACGGGGAAGTCGGCAGCTCCTGCAAGAGGGGGGGATGGAATGGTAGGTAGACGGGGGAGTTGTGGTATGGGAGATATAAGGGGCGGGGGATAGTGGAATAGGTGGTAGAGGGAGGATGTGGAATTGGATGCAAAAGAAGTTGAGGTGGTTTGGAGCTCGTAAAAAGGGGAAGACCCCTGTACCGATGGAACAAACCAATATGAAAATACGGCTCCAATGGTTTTGATGAGGCACCATTGAGGTATTTTTAAAGGCCCTGATTAGTTTGCCTTTAATGGCCCTCGGTAGGAAAGTTTGACCGGCCACTGATGGCCTATGTGAGACAATTTAGCTTTGATGTTACAGACTTGCATTAAACAAACATTTTAAATGAAAATTAAAACATTTGAGTTTGCTCATTACTTCATTACAACCAATCAAATGTTCACTTGGAAAAACACACATTAGCATAATAGACGTATTGTTATTAAAGAAACATAGGAAATTATGCACCAACTGCCATTTTCAAATGCTAAAGAGTTTCAGGTACGTATTGTATTTCACGTCTACGTTATTCTCATTTATACGTTATTCTCGCTGTACCCCTTGAAAAACGTATAACTGAAGTTTCACTGTACCACCAAAGTACACTCGAGCGTGACGTTAAAAAACCTGAAAACCCATAGCTGTTGAAACATCTAAGATCGCGGATAGTTTTTATCTGGTATCATATTGAAAACTTCTAAGCAACGTTTCGAATAAAACTTTCAATGGTTGGATTATTTATCTTGGCTGAATGAGGATAAACAGTCCGTTAATTCACGCGGCAAGCCCTCCGGTGGAATAATAATAACGATAATGATGGATGAGATTAAATAAATTCGCTTTATTCATTAAGCCCTCTCGGTATGGTCCATCGTTGATGGGCTCTTTGCCCCAAAGCGAGAAAGTTCAGATAGGGAGTACGCAGGCACTGAAAATATAGTCCGAGAACGCCATAACGAGGCCTATCGCGTATATACATGTATATGTGTGAGTAGAAATAAATATATATACAATTTGGTGAGCCCGCCCCCTGCGTCTTTTCCTCCAGCTGTTTTCCCAAAGAAGAAGCTCGCGAGGAAAAGCGGCTACGGTTATTCTTCAGTGCTCTCTTCGTCCATGGCATTTACTTATCGTTGAGAAAAGGGTCATTAAGGCGGGCGAAGTGAGTTGGTAACCGCGTTAGTCACTTTTAATGCTCCAGTTGTGCGACCCTCCGTTGCTTTACAAAATGACTTTAAGCACACCAATGTTCTCCCTATCCTTATTATTTATGCCAGCCAGCGTATTTTATACATACTTTAGCTGTATGTACGAATATTTAGCGATGGTGTTTAAATCAGACGACTCTGTTGTTGTCACCAAACTTCGGTACACACACCAAAACTTGGGTAATGACGTTGCAGTGATTGCTTCAAAGTCTTCAAGAAATCGACGATTCTTTATCATCGCAAATGAGTTACGCAAATGAAATAACATTGGCGAATTATTGTTTGGAATGGAGAACTTTGCGGATAAAGAAGTTGAATGCAAATTGCCACATAATTCTCTCACACTATGCTTGAAGTTAGTATGGCGTTGGGTTTACGATCGGGAAAAAAGGACACGTCTTCTTAGCGCCTCTATATACATTTCACTATCTTTTTTTTAACGATCTAACTCAGCGGTTCTTAAACTGTGTTCCCCGGACCCCAAGAGTTCCGTGGGAAAGTCACCGAGGTTCCGCGAATTAGTTACTTTTACGCATTAAATCATTGGATTATTTTGGCTATAAAAAAATAAATTTTTGGCATACGCGGATTGAAAATAGCAATGTTTAATGTTTTCCACTTTTATTTAATTGTTTGTAAGAAAACAAGTTAGAATTACTAAATGAAATTCGAAATATCATAATGGGACATTTAGTGAACCTGCTGAAGTCTTTATCAGATTACATCCTGAATTATTCTGATAATGACAACGAATGGGTACAAAATCCATTTTTCCAATAAAGTTAAACCTGCCATGCTAACCTTACTGGAATATGAATTATTGATAGATGTTTAGAGCTCATCCGCACTAAAACACACGTTTGATTCTGTGCCACTTAATGAGTTTTGGGTTAGTATTAAAAGTGAATACCCTGAAGTTGCCAAAAAGGCAATCCTAACCTTACTCCCTTTTGTTAACAACGTATCAATGTGAAGTAGGCTTTTCCGCGTATGCCTATATGAAAAACAAATTTAGGTCTAGAATGTATGCTGCCTCAGATATACGAATACAATTATCTGGTATAAAACCAAAATTTATAAAAATAATCGATAAAACAGTAAAACAGTTCCATTTGTCTTATTAATCTTTGTTTGAAATATCTTTTGTAATAAATGTTTTTACTCTCATTTGAAATCGCAGTATCTTTTTTTTTATCATTTGATATGGGGTTCCGTAAAATCAAAATGATTTATTGAGTGTTCCGTTGCCTTAAAAGTTTAAGAACCGCTGATATAGCTTATTAGTATTCCGTCGAACATATATGTGTGTGTGTACATATGAATATGACGAACATTTCAGCTGTCCAATTATGCTTTGGGCTGAAAGGACATTGCATTACCAACGAGTAATTGAATGTCGATCCGCGATTGTGTATTTTCTTTTTATCCTTCATTTCGGCCAATATATTCTCGATGTTCAACCAAGAAGGAGCGTCAATTGCTTGTTCGGACGTCGAAGCACTCAAGCTGTGAGGCTCTTGCCCGCCTTCTCTCGTTTTCTTGGTACATTGTCGTGGCTCTCAACGTTAATGAACGGGAAAATTGGAGTATTTATTTTCAATGGATCCCGCAAGGGCTTCGACCTCTGACATTCGCTCGTTTTTTTTCCTTCGCTCGCTCAACTTTTTGGCTCAACACTGCATTTATTATAAGCTGAAATCCTGATTAAATTTATTCGTTATGTCACGAAGCTTAGGAAAATCGCTTAAAATATTTATCAGAAATTCCTTTCTCAAAATATATATAATTTTAACATGAAATGGCAGTCCGTCCGAAGTTATCGTTTTGGTTGAAGTGCTAGACAGCGGCATTTTTGCAATTTTTAGAATTTAGCCGTGTTACAATCTTTCATATTGAAAAAAAAAAGAAAATAAAGTCTTTCGTATTGAAAAAATAAAGAATAGGTTTCCATACGCTTTTTCGAGTTTACTTTGAAGACCCGATATATCGGGATGTTGAATAAGTTCTTGCTGTTTTTTTCGTTAAATTTAATGCTTTATTTTTAAAAATTAGTAAAAAAAACATTTTACTGAAAGTATTGTTCATCGCTAGCCATTACTTTTTCCCATTTTTCTGGCAGCATTCCAATTTCAGGTCGGAAAAACGACACGTCTTTTGAGGCTATCCAAGAGTCGACCCATTTTTCTGGATCTTCATAAGAATCGAAGTGCTGCTCAGCCAGGCCATGTACCATCGATCGAAACAAGTGATAATCAGAAGGGACAATATCTGGTGAATATGGCGGTTCGGGTAGGATCTCCCATTGAGGCGTTTCGAAGTAGGTTTTTCACCGGTTTTGCAACATGTGGCCGAGCGTTGTCGGGCTGCAAAATCTTGATCGTGTGTCTGCTTGAATATCGGCCGTTTTTCTTTCAATACTCGGCCCAAACGCATCAATTGTAGTCAATAGCGATATCCCGTGATGACTTCGTTCAGTTTCAGCAGCTCATAATAAACTACACCCAGCTGATCCCAACAAATGCAGAGCCGAAGCTTGGAACCATGGATATTCGGCTTCGCCGACGATGTTGATGCATGGCCGGGCTTACCCTACGATTTTATACGCTCAGGGTTAACGTGGTGTATCCATTTTTCATCGCCAGTCACGATACGATGCAAAAAACCTTTTCCTTTCTGCCGTTGAATCAGCTGTTCACACATGAAACGACGCCGTTGGACATCTCTCGGCTTCAACCCGTACGGCACCCAATGTCCTTGCTTTTGAATAATTCCTAATGCTGTCAAACGTTTCGAAACTGTTGTGTGATCAACTCCTAATGATTTTGCAAGTTCAGCTAGCGTCTGACATGAGTTTTCATGAAGTAATGCCTCAAATTCTTCGTCTTCAAACTTTTTCGGTGCGCCAGAGCGTTCTTTATCTTCAACATCAAAATCATTATTTTTTAAGCGTCTAAACCAATGTCTGCATGTTATTTCCGACAGAGCATGGTCGCCGTAAGTCCCAACAAGAATTCTTTGTGCTTCAGCTGCAGATTTTTTCAAATTAAAATAGTGCAGTAAAATTACCCGCAAATCCTCTTTTTGGCACGAAATTTGACATGTTTGACACTATGGGAAAAAAAAAATTGTTTGCACTTCGGCAAAATGACATACACTGAATTCCAAGCTTGCTTATAGTACTTCTTTATAGATGCATTACCGTCTCAAACTACATGGGCGCAGTTTTGATAATGCCATCTGTTGGAAAACAGCAAGAACTTATTCAACGTCCCGAAACATTTTCAATCAAATTAGTTACTTTTTGAAAAAGCAACTTAAAAGTCATCATAATTGTGGTTAGCCTACTATCGCGATGTTACGCCTCAATGCAATACATTTTACTGTGCTTGTATCCCACGCCCATAATGGCTGCAGAAGATATTTTCGTTAATCTTAGGAGCACAGTTACGGTACGTTTATAAATGGCTGACATTTCACGAAATGTCAAAATCACTGCAATATATCTCTGTCCCTCTCTTCTGCCAATATGTATTTCCTTAATCACCTTCACCTTAATGAGACGCTGGTTGATATTGTTGCCGCGCATTCCATCATCGAAAGCGGCTAATCAATTTTGCGGTCGAATTGTGTCCCTCCGTTGTAGCGTTGATCGTTATAACGCTATTGGAAGTATACTTCTACTCTTCAGCACATAAATATACTCACCGTATGGTGGAAAACTGAATATTCATAGCGATGGACTCATAAACATGCTTTTGCCGTCTGCCGATGTGCGTCGGATATAGACACAAAATGGATAAAATATAACACTTGCTATACTGTTATGAGGCTTGGCTTTGCTGTGCATATGTTCGCTTGCGCTTGCATTGCCCCTGTTTCATTATTAAAGGTCTTCCGTTAGTGGCATTCTATTTAATACGTTGAGGATGCGAGCGTAACGAGAGAGAGAGAGAGAGAGAGAGAGAGAGAGAGAGAGAGAGAGAGAGAAAGGGCGAGAGTCTTTCCTGCAGACAACGAGATGAAGCTTTCCCTCTCGTGACAGGCACTTTTAACCCTCCCATTCTGGAGAGAAAAATATTTGCGGAAAAAAAGTGTCTCGCTTCTCTAGCCTCTGACGGTAATGAGAGGCAAGTAAAAAAACTTAAAACCACCAGAAGAAAAATGGATACTTGCGGTTGATGTTTTTTCATTTATACAGATTACTTACAATTTGCAATTAAATGGTAGATCCATTTTTAATACTGAGATGTTGAGTGTTCACCATCTGGAGAAGCGAGAACAGGCGCCCAAGATGGATTCGAGTCAGAAGAGGTATTGTAAAAATACCAAACCTCATACGTAAGACTCTTTGTTCGACATGGCTGAATGAAATATGCAATTTCCTTTCTTTCGTTCCCAAGATCCGGTAAGTAATGTATATATATATATTCGACGCTGCGCGAAAAGGTGAGAGGGAAATAAAGGAAGTGGATTAGATCTGTCGTCCTTTCATGGGAATTTACGATATCACTTTGCGAAGAGTTATTGGGGAATGGTGTCATTCCCGTACTCTCATATCTTATCCCATGTCTAAGGAATTTTCTTTCTTCAGGATGTTGCAGTGTGCAACGTTTCTCAGTTTAACGTATACTACGATACTAATGAATAAACTGAACAGGAGGGATGCACCCGCAACAGAATTTATTGCCAACTCGTTTTTCACCCTCGTGATATTTATTTGAATTATTTATTCCATTTAGTTACGACGTTTAGTGCAGTCGCGAACTATCCGATTCTGAAAACGACTTTGGGCATTTACAAAAATGGATGAAATTTAATTCTGTTAATGCAATCGTGGATCAATTTGTGAATTAAAAAATAGGATTTTTCATTCCATTTATGGCCGGCCAGACTTTTTACGATCTCTGTACTGCCTTTGGAATTTTTTAAGCTAGCTAACATAAAAAGCCAACGTGTCACGCCTTCTCTTAATTAAAATAATCGAAAACTTATCATTCATATGGGGCTCTGAAAAAATTGAACGGTACAGCTTTTGACATACTGGTATGGTCCTCGCTAAACAAGTCACCATTTAAGTGGCTATTTTTCTCTGTCCAATTTGCCTCACGTCGCCCTCAACGGACCTTTTCGCCAGTAACATTCCACGCACACAACCATTCTTCTATACGGGTTAACATGTGCTTGTCGTGAACACAATTTCCAGGCTCGTCACGTCTTCGTTTATTGCACAAAAGTTAGAGCGACTGGGTGACTCGTACAAATATTAATGGAAGCTTTTTTACAGACTAAAACATATAAAGTGAGGTAAAATGAGAGAAGTATAAAAAAAAACGACGAGGATGAGAACTTGAACGAGGAGAAAAATTAGTTTTCCACGAGAGGAGAAGAGACTGGGAGTTTGTGTATGTATATATATATATATGTGAGTGTCTGTGTAGGTAGACATGAGTATATTTGCCGACGATTTCCTTGGTCGTTGAATTTTATCGTCGGAATAACTATATGGCAATCACGGATGGCTAACCTGTACAGTTTCATTCAAAACTTAAGGTCAGGGAAAGTTAAGGAAGTGTCCACAATTTTTTTGAACTTTAGTGCAACTCTGTAATTAGAGCTGAAAATTTCGAGACCATTTACTCGCTGGCTTCGCAAATACGATTTCCTGAAAACTGTCACGACCATGCGGTTGAAATTTGAAAAGAAATTATTTTGCAAAATGTTCGAATGCGCTCAAAAAGATCGAGAAAATTCGACATATTCAGCAACAAAACGTATTTCTGCATTACTTTGAAAACAGCACAGGGGTCAATAAGCTGAATGGTTTACGACGCGGTTGATTAGATCCAGAACATTTCGTACAAGTAAATTTCATCATTGTATATTTGGTAAATGTCAGCGTTAAACGTATCGTGATCCAATTTTTCCTTTCGCAGCTGCTGCACTTTCCAGGAGTAAAAGGTTCGTTAATAATGAAGAGAAACATAACTTTTCCTTCGGCAAACATCCCAGCAAAGGAAGAACGTGCGGTGGGGTAATTGATGTTCCAGCCGATAAGGAGCAATTTGTGGATATGCATATTAAATTAATCGAGCATGGAAAAGCCGTAATTTATCATGTTCCAGCGATCATATCAAATCAACCGGATCGTCCGGTGGTCTAAGAAAATAACGGAAACTCATTATCAGACAAGACTCAAATGTTTTTCGTCCCAATCACTGTTACCGCGTTACTATGTAATGTAAAAGTCATAAAAATGTAGGAACAAATTTGCGGTGATTTGCAAAATGGACGGGATGATAAGAGTCCTGCGAGTCTTCGCTGATTAATTTATTCCCTGAACGAAGATAATCGACAGGGGATAGACGAGTGTCGAGTTAACACTTACACATGCATGGCTGACTATCACGTACCATAACCACTTGCTTGACGATCTATACGTGCCGTTCTTCAGCGCGACCGAATTGTTTTCTCTCTTTTTTCTATCTTATCTTTTTTCTAGTATTACATAGATCCAAATGTTTGAAGTATTTACTGCCTCCCGTATTTAATTACCGCCTGCTCCATTTACTGGTTTCGTGTGGTATTTACATACATAAACTTTGATGTGCGAGATAAGGTATACTAACCTTTCCTATCATCGTACTAGATAAATACAGACTTTCTTAGTACAGTAGGATATGTTTTATTTTTTTTAAGCACTTAACGGGTTACACCCAGTATTGGGCATTAATCAATGACATTTTCAACCAGTTCATTATTGACTAAAAAAGTAATTGCAATTAATTTAATTGCATGTTGCAATTGATTTATTTGGATGAATCTATGTTAATTGCAACTTGCAATTAAAACAATTGCAATTAACTTTTTTAATTGTTCTAAGATACAGTTAAAAATAACAATGAACCTATTTAACTTTACAGATATCAGATACGACGTGTCAGTTTTAATTATTAGTTTGTAATCAAATACACCAAAAAGATTGAAAATTGATTAGTTTTTAATTGTGGAAAGTCACGATTAATAATTGAGTAATTATTAATTGCGACTACAGCAATTGACAATTAATGAATTGTTCATGGTGAGTTTTTACAATTAAAATTAATTAATTGTTAATTGTTATAGTCGTGATTAACAATTAATTAATTGTTCAATTCAATTTTTCCCAACACTGGTTACACCTCGCTCGTGGCCGGAAAAAGAGGAATTCTCGTGAATTTTTTCGGGAAAAACGTGTGCAGGTTTTCAACGTATATTTTCACATCAAAGAGTATGGTTTTGAGTATCTTTTACGATTTTTGTATTTAAAAATATTTATAAGTGTGTTTTTTCGGTGAAAAAAATGCGCTATTTTCGTTGACAAAAAAAAACTATGCATCGAAAGACATATTCCTTCATTCAAGCGCTGCTGTTTGAGATGTAAAAGAAGCTTACGAAATCTAAATTAATCGGTGCGATGATTTTTAGATATCCTGGTCACCGGTCTTGAAAGAGTCATTTCCAGAAGAACGCGTTTAAAGTTCGCCGGTTCGCGGACCTTATCTATAAATGCCCATAACTCCCTCAATTTTTAACCAAACGACTTAATATTTTCAGAGAATATTTTTGGATTGCTAAATATATTTTGAGAATTCGTCAAAAAACAAAAAATCGATATTTTCAAAAATTTGAACTACGTGTAAGCCCTTAAAATAAGTGCGGTTTCAAATATCATCAGAAAAATAACATTAGCAATCGTTGCTGATTCCGTTTATATTCAGGTCACACAATTTCGTGGCTCGAATTTGACGTAGAAAAACTTGCGAAAAAAAATATCCATAAATTCCATTTTTCCAGCAAGAAGTATTAGCTTGACGTTTTTCTCGAATATGAGGGCGTGTATTTCAAGTAGTTGATACGTTGACGTTGCACGTGGACCATGTCCAGGAACATCGAATTGTGTGCTTAAACGTATACAAACATTCTTAAATGTATATTTTCGTACATGTAAAAAAATAATTTATACAGAAGCAATGGAGGCAGGACACATCTCCAATCTAGATGAAATTGCCTCAAAGAGGTTCTTGAGTTAGGGATACGAGATTCTCCTTTATATACGACGTATATGCTTGAAGCTTTCGGGCGTACACGCGAAATACGATAAAACTACGCTCTCGTAAAGGGTAATAGAATATGCTTTCAAATCACGTTCTATAATCTATGAAAAGTAAGAACGTCGAGAGAGGTAGTAAAGAAGAAGCAGACGAAAAAAAAACCAAAAAATTGCACGACGAGCGAGTTTTACCGAGAGATTGCTTACAGCACTTTCGCGTTAAGGTACCGAGCTCATTATTGGAAGAGTACCGGTATTCATAAGAGAGAGAGAGAGAGAGAGAGAGAGAGAGAGAGAGAGAGAGAGAGAGAGAGAGAAAGAGTCAAAGACAGAGCGATAGTGGGCCTCTCATCATAGTAAAGGCTCGTTCGTCTACAAGATAACGTTAAGGCGATTGTACACGGTGAAATACATTTACGTTTATTACTACTACTAATTTCCGCCCGTGGCTTCGCCCGCATGGATTTTGGACCATAGCCAGTCTTCAATGCTAGTCGTACCCTTTATTAGGGGTTGGTTTGAAAAATCCTAAAATATGCGTTTTATTATTTATTTTGAAGAATATTTATACCGAATTTCAAGTACGTACATGTAGGGAAGTGAATTTTTCATACAAACTTTTACATACCCCCGTGCGGCAAATTGGCAGGGAATCCCTAATAAGATTCGGGACCTTCAAGGGATTGTTTGTGGATTCCATAGTAGGGTTTCCGGTAAAATAGCTGGATCGGACCCCTATTAGGGAATGGTAGGGTAGAGCGGTTGACTAAAACTATGGTGTAAGTACGAAGACCAAGTAAGGGGATTTAGGGGTGTAGTTGTAGATTTCATAGTGGCGATTTCCCGAATACTGCTAGACTTTGCTATTATAGGGGCAAATCAGTATAAATTGCTTTACTAAAGAATTTATGGCATAATAATTATCGAGATCGATTAAATATAATAATTAACCTGTGCGTTTAGTGGACGAGCTGTGATGCCTTGAACCAAAACGCATGCAGTTCGTTCATTCGAACAACGCAGGATTAAACGTGTCAAAATATGCGACAGAATTCTAAGCCTCAAATGTATTGAAATAACACATTTCTTTTTCACAGTGCACACACACGCGCGTACGCATATGGCTGCAATAATTTGTATGAGGCACCGTTGAGTCAATTTTAAGGGCCCTGGTTATTTTGCCTTCAATGGGCCTTGGTAGCCAAGTGTGGTCAGCCACTGATGGCCCATGTGAGGCTTCCAGACTAGGGCCTTAATAAAGTTAGGGAAAATTAAGATGGGCTCGATCAAAGACCGAACTCAAGGTCCGTACGGGCCATTTCACCTTTGCAGGGATTGATTTTTGATAAATCCTTTCTTACTGCACCTCTACGCCCTTTAAGAAACGTATCTTCCGAATTTCATTGAGATAAAAGCAGAAAAATCGATTTTCCCAAACACACTAAAACACCCCGTTGCACCCTCAATTAGGAGTTGTTTTTAAAAACTCAAAATATGCGTTTTGTTATGTGTTTTGAAAAATATTGTCTACCAAATTTCCAGTTGATACATGTAATGACAAGATAGGTAACTTGACCATAACTATGGTCTGACTACGGGATCAAGTAAGGGCCTTTAAGGCTCATAGTTGTAAATTCCCTAGTATGGATCTTCCCAATACTACCAGACTTCGCCATTACAGCGGCAAACGAGTATAAATAGCTTGATAAAATAATTAATAGCATAATAATTATTACAATCGATTCAATATAATCTATCCAATATAACAGGCATATAATTCCTCTCTCCGTCTGTCTGGCTATCTCCCTTTCTCTCTCTACCACCCCCTCCCCATGTCCCGTATTGAATCCGTCGAGGATCTTTCTACTGTCATATATATATATATGTATATTTCACATACCTAGAACTAATGCCTATCCATCAGCAGATCACACTTGCATAGTTAAGATGCCGATAAATTTTTTTTACAATTATTTGACAACAGTTAGGAGCCAGAACTCTTTTCGTATACATCAAACAATACAAATACCATAGCATTCTACCCAGAAAGTACCTAGAACTAACGCCTATCCATCAGCAGATCACACTTGCATAGTTAAGATGCCGATAATTTTTTTTTACTATTATTTGACAACAGCTAGGAGCCAGAACTCTTTTCGTATACATCAAACAATACAAATACCATAGCATTCTACCCAGAAAGTACCTAGAACTAACGCCTATCCATCAGCAGATCATACTTGTATAGTTAAGATGCCGATAAATTTTTTTTACAATTATTTGACAACAGCTAGGAGCCAGAACTCTTTTCGAACACATCAAATAATACAAATACCATAGCATTCTACCCAAAAAGTACCTAGAACTAACGCCTATCCATCAGCAGATCACACTTGCATAGTTAAGATGCTGATAAATTTTTTTTACAATTATTTGACAACAGTTAGGAGCCAGAACTCTGTTCGTATACATCAAACAATACAAATACCAGAGCATTCTACCCAGAAAGTACCTAGAAGTAACGCCTATCCATCAGCAGATCACAGTTGCGTAGTTAAGATGCCGATAAATTTTTTTTACAATTATTTGACAACAGCTAGGAGCCAGAACTCTTTTCGTATACATCAAACAATACAAATACCATAGCATTCTACCCAGAAAGTACCTAGAACTAACGCCTATCCATCAGCAGATCACACTTGTATAGTTAAGATGACGATAAAATTTTTTTACAATTATTTGACAACAGCTAGGAGCCAGAACTCTTTTCGACAACATCAAATAATACAAATACCATAGCATTCTACCCAAAAAGTACCTAGAACTAACGCCTATCCATCAGCAGATCACACTTGCATAGTTAAGATGCCGATAAAAATTATTTACAATTATTTGATAACAGTTAGGATCCAGAACTCTTTTCGTATACATCAAACAATACAAATACCATAGCATCCTACCCAGAAAGTACCTAGAACTAACGCCTATCCATCAGCAGATCACACTTGCATAGTTAAGATGCCGATAATTTTTTTTTACAATTATTTGACAACAGCTAGGAGCCAGAACTCTTTTCGTATACATCAAACAATACAAATACCATAGCATTCTACCCAGAAAGTACCTAGAACTAACGCCTATCCATCAGCAGATCACACTTGTCTAGTTAAGATGCCGATAAAATTTTTTTACAATTATTTGACAACAGCTAGGCGCCAGAACTCTTTTCGAACACATGAAATAATACAAATACCATAGCATTCTACCCAAAAAGTACCTAGAACTAACGCTTATCCATCAGCAGATCACACTTGCATAGTTAAGATGCCGATAAAATTTTTTTACAATTATTTGACAACAGTTAGGAGCCAGAACACTTTTCGTATACATCAAACAATACAAATACCATAGCATTCTACCCAGAAAGTACCTAGAACTAACGCCTATCCATCAGCAGATCACACTTGCATAGTTAAGATGCCGATAAATTTTGTTTACAATTATTTGACAACAGCTAGGAGCCAGAACTCTTTTCGTATATATCAAACAATACAAATACCATAGCATTCTACCCAGAAAGTACCTAGAACTAACGCCTATCCATCAGCAGATCACACTTGTATAGTTAAGATGCCGATAAATTTTTTTTACAATTATTTGACAACAGCTAGGAGCCAGAACTCTTTTCGAACACATCAAATAATACAAATACCATAGCATTCTACCCAAAAAGTACCTAGAACTAACGCCTATCCATCAGCAGATCACACTTGCATAGTTAAGATGCCGATAAATTTTTTTTACAATTATTTGACAACAGTTAGGAGCCAGAACTCTTTTCGTATACATCAAACAATACAAATACCATAGCATTCTACCCAGAAAGTACCTAGAACTAACGCCTATCCATCAGCAGATCACACTTGTCTAGTTAAGATGCCGATAAAATTTTTTTACAATTATTTGACAACAGCTAGGAGCCAGAACTCTTTTCGAACACATCAAATAATACAAATACCATAGCATTCTACCCAAAAAGTACCTAGAACTAACGCTTATCTATCAGCAGATCACACTTGCATATTTAAGATGCCGATAAAATTTTTTTACAATTATTTGACAACAGTTAGGATCCAGAACTCTTTTCGTATACATCAAACAATACAAATACCATAGCATTCTACCCAGAAAGTACCTAGAACTAACGCCTATCCATCAGCAGATCACACTTGTATAGTTAAGATGCCGATAAAATTTGTTTACAAGTATTTGACAACAGCTAGGAGCCAGGACTCTTTTCGAACACATCAAATAATACAAATACCATAGCATTCTACCCAAAAAGTACCTAGAACTAACGCCTATCCATCAGCAGATCACACTTACATAGTTAAGATGCCGATAAAATTTTTTTACAATTATTTGACAACAGTTAGGAGCCAGAACTCTTTTCGTATACATCAAACAATACAAATACCATAGCATTCTACCCAGAAAGTACCTAGAACTAACGCCTATCCATCAGCAGATCACACTTGCATAGTTAAGATGCCGATAAATTTTGTTTACAATTATTTGACAACAGCTAGGAGCCAGAACTCTTTTCGTATATATCAAACAATACAAATACCATAGCATTCTACCCAGAAAGTACCTAGAACTAACGCCTATCCATCAGCAGATCACACTTGTATAGTTAAGATGCCGATAAATTTTTTTTACAATTATTTGACAACAGCTAGGAGCCAGAACTCTTTTCGAACACATCAAATAATACAAATACCATAGCATTCTACCCAAAAAGTACCTAGAACTAACGCCTATCCATCAGCAGATCACACTTGCATAGTTAAGATGCCGATAAATTTTTTTTACAATTATTTGACAACAGTTAGGAGCCAGAACTCTTTTCGTATACATCAAACAATACAAATACCATAGCATTCTACCCAGAAAGTACCTAGAACTAACGCCTATCCATCAGCAGATCACACTTGTCTAGTTAAGATGCCGATAAAATTTTTTTACAATTATTTGACAACAGCTAGGAGCCAGAACTCTTTTCGAACACATCAAATAATACAAATACCATAGCATTCTACCCAAAAAGTACCTAGAACTAACGCTTATCTATCAGCAGATCACACTTGCATATTTAAGATGCCGATAAAATTTTTTTACAATTATTTGACAACAGTTAGGATCCAGAACTCTTTTCGTATACATCAAACAATACAAATACCATAGCATTCTACCCAGAAAGTACCTAGAACTAACGCCTATCCATCAGCAGATCACACTTGTATAGTTAAGATGCCGATAAAATTTGTTTACAAGTATTTGACAACAGCTAGGAGCCAGGACTCTTTTCGAACACATCAAATAATACAAATACCATAGCATTCTACCCAAAAAGTACCTAGAACTAACGCCTATCCATCAGCAGATCACACTTACATAGTTAAGATGCCGATAAAATTTTTTTACAATTATTTGACAACAGTTAGGAGCCAGAACTCTTTTCGTATACATCAAACAATACAAATACCATAGCATTCTACCCAGAAAGTACCTAGAACTAACGCCTATCCATCAGCAGATCACACTTGCATAGTTAAGATGCCGATAAATTTTTTTTACAATTATTTGACAACAGCTAGGAGCCAGAACTCTTTTCGTATACATCAAACAATACAAATACCATAGCATTCTACCCAGAAAGTACCTAGAACTAACGCCTATCCATCAGCAGATCACACTTGTATAGTTAAGATGCCGATAAATTTTTTTACAATTATTTGACAACAGCTAGGAGCCAGAACTCTTTTCGACAACATCAAATAATACAAATACCATAGCATTCTACCCAAAAAGTACCTAGAACTAACGCCTATCCATCAGCAGATCACACTTGCATAGTTAAGATGCCGATAAAATTTTTTTACAATTATTTGACAACAGTTAGGAGCCAGAACTGTTTTCGTATACATCAAACAATACAAATACCATAGCATTCTACCCAGAAAGTACCTAGAACTAACGCCTATCCATCAGCAGATCACACTTGCATAGTTAAGATGCCGATAAATGTTTTTTACAATTATTTGACAACAGCTAGGAGCCAGAACTCTTTTCGTATACATTAAACAATACAAATACCATAGCATTCTACCCAGGAAGTACCTAGAACTAACACCTATCCATCAGCAGATCACACTTGTATAGTTAAGGTGCCGATAAAATTTTTTTACAATTATTTGACAACAGCTAGGAGCCAGAACTCTTTTCGAACACATCAAATAATACAAATACCATAGCATTCTACCCTAAAAGTACCCAGGACTAACGCCTATCCATCAGCAGATCACACTTGCATAGTTAAGATGCCGATAAATTTTTTTTACAATTATTTGACAACAGCTAGGAGCCAGAACTCTTTTCGTATACATCAAACAATACAAATACCATAGCATTCTACCCAGAAAGTACCTAGAACTAACGCCTATCCATCAGCAGATCACACTTGTATAGTTAAGATGCCGATAATATTTTTTTACAATTATTTGACAACAGCTAGGAGCCAGAAATTTTTCGAACACATCAAATAATACAAATACCATAGCATTCTACCCAAAAAGTACCTAGAACTAACGCTTATCCATCAGCAGATCACACTTGCATAGTTAAGATACCGATAAAACTTTTTTACAATTATTTGACAACAGTTAGGAGCCAGAACTCTTTTCGTATACATCAAACAATACAAATACCATAGCATTCTACCCAGAAAGTACCTAGAACTAACGCCTATCCATCAGCAGATCACACCTGCATAGTTAAGATGCCGATAAATTTTTTTTACAATTATTTGACAACAGCTAGGAGCCAGAACTCTTTTCGTATACATCAAACAATACAAATACCATAGCATTCTACCCAGAAAGTACCTAGAACTAACGCCTATCCATCAGCAGATCACACTTGTATAGTTAAGGTGCCGATAAAATTTTTTTACAATTATTTGACAACAGCTAGGAGCCAGAACTCTTTTCGAACACATCAAATAATACAAATACCATAGCATTCTACCCTAAAAGTACCCAGAACTAACGCCTATCCATCAGCAGATCACACTTGCATAGTTAAGATGCCGATGAATTTTTTTTACAATTATTTGACAACAGCTAGGAGCCAGAACTCTTTTCGTATACATCAAACAATACAAATACCATAGCATTCTACCCAGAAAGTACCTAGAACTAACGCCTATCCATCAGCAGATCACACTTGTATAGTTAAGATGCCGATAATATTTTTTTACAATTATTTGACAACAGCTAGGAGCCAGAACTCTTTTCGAACACATCAAATAATACAAATACCATAGCATTCTACCCAAAAAGTACCTAGAACTAACGCCTATCCATCAGCAGATCACACTTGCATAGTTAAGATGCCGATAAAATTTTTTTACAATTATTTGACAACAGTTAGGATCCAGAACTCTTTTCGTATACATCAAACAATACAAATACCATAGCATCCTACCCAGAAAGTACCTAGAACTAACGCCTATCCATCAGCAGATCACACTTGCATAGTTAAGATGCCGATAATTTTTTTTTACAATTATTTGACAACAGCTAGGAGCCAGAACTCTTTTCGTATACATCAAACAATACAAATACCATAGCATTCTACTCAGAAAGTACCTAGAACTAACGCCTATCCATCAGCAGATCACACTTGCATAGTTAAGATGCCGATAAATTTTTTTTACAATTATTTGACAACAGCTAGGAGCCAGAACTCTTTTCGTATACATCAAACAATACAAATACCATAGCATTCTACCCAGAAAGTACCTAGAACTAACGCCTATCCATCAGCAGATCACACTTGCATAGTTAAGATGCCGATAAATGTTTTTTACAATTATTTGACAACAGCTAGGAGCCAGAACTCTTTTCGTATACATTAAACAATACAAATACCATAGCATTCTACCCAGGAAGTACCTAGAACTAACACCTATCCATCAGCAGATCACACTTGTATAGTTAAGGTGCCGATAAAATTTTTTTACAATTATTTGACAACAGCTAGGAGCCAGAACTCTTTTCGAACACATCAAATAATACAAATACCATAGCATTCTACCCTAAAAGTACCCAGGACTAACGCCTATCCATCAGCAGATCACACTTGCATAGTTAAGATGCCGATAAATTTTTTTTACAATTATTTGACAACAGCTAGGAGCCAGAACTCTTTTCGTATACATCAAACAATACAAATACCATAGCATTCTACCCAGAAAGTACCTAGAACTAACGCCTATCCATCAGCAGATCACACTTGTATAGTTAAGATGCCGATAATATTTTTTTACAATTATTTGACAACAGCTAGGAGCCAGAACTTTTTTCGAACACATCAAATAATACAAATACCATAGCATTCTACCCAAAAAGTACCTAGAACTAACGCTTATCCATCAGCAGATCACACTTGCATAGTTAAGATACCGATAAAACTTTTTTACAATTATTTGACAACAGTTAGGAGCCAGAACTCTTTTCGTATACGTCAAACAATACAAATACCATAGCATTCTACGCAGAAAGTACCTAGAACTAACGCCTATCCATCAGCAGATCACACCTGCATAGTTAAGATGCCGATAAATTTTTTTTACAATTATTTGACAACAGCTAGGAGCCAGAACTCTTTTCGTATACAACAAACAATACAAATACCATAGCATTCTACCCAGAAAGTACCTAGAACTAACGCCTATCCATCAGCAGATCACACTTGTATAGTTAAGGTGCCGATAAAATTTTTTTACAATTATTTGACAACAGCTAGGAGCCAGAACTCTTTTCGAACACATCAAATAATACAAATACCATAGCATTCTACCCTAAAAGTACCCAGAACTAACGCCTATCCATCAGCAGATCACACTTGCATAGTTAAGATGCCGATGAATTTTTTTTACAATTATTTGACAACAGCTAGGAGCCAGAACTCTTTTCGTATACATCAAACAATACAAATACCATAGCATTCTACCCAGAAAGTACCTAGAACTAACGCCTATCCATCAGCAGATCACACTTGTATAGTTAAGATGCCGATAATATTTTTTTACAATTATTTGACAACAGCTAGGAGCCAGAACTCTTTTCGAACACATCAAATAATACAAATACCATAGCATTCTACCCAAAAAGTACCTAGAACTAACGCCTATCCATCAGCAGATCACACTTGCATAGTTAAGATGCCGATAAAATTTTTTTACAATTATTTGACAACAGTTAGGATCCAGAACTCTTTTCGTATACATCAAACAATACAAATACCATAGCATCCTACCCAGAAAGTACCTAGAACTAACGCCTATCCATCAGCAGATCACACTTGCATAGTTAAGATGCCGATAATTTTTTTTTACAATTATTTGACAACAGCTAGGAGCCAGAACTCTTTTCGTATACATCAAACAATACAAATACCATAGCATCCTACCCAGAAAGTACCTAGAACTAACGCCTATCCATCAGCAGATCACACTTGCATAGTTAAGATGCCGATAATTTTTTTTTACAATTATTTGACAACAGCTAGGAGCCAGAACTCTTTTCGTATACATCAAACAATACAAATACCATAGCATTCTACCCAGAAAGTACCTAGAACTAACGCCTATCCATCAGCAGATCACACTTGTCTAGTTAAGATGCCGATAAAATTTTTTTACAATTATTTGACAACAGCTAGGCGCCAGAACTCTTTTCGAACACATGAAATAATACAAATACCATAGCATTCTACCCAAAAAGTACCTAGAACTAACGCTTATCCATCAGCAGATCACACTTGCATAGTTAAGATGCCGATAAAATTTTTTTACAATTATTTGACAACAGTTAGGAGCCAGAACACTTTTCGTATACATCAAACAATACAAATACCATAGCATTCTACCCAGAAAGTACCTAGAACTAACGCCTATCCATCAGCAGATCACACTTGCATAGTTAAGATGCCGATAAATTTTGTTTACAATTATTCGACAACAGCTAGGAGCCAGAACTCTTTTCGTATATATCAAACAATACAAATACCATAGCATTCTACCCAGAAAGTACCTAGAACTAACGCCTATCCATCAGCAGATCACACTTGTATAGTTAAGATGCCGATAAATTTTTTTTACAATTATTTGACAACAGCTAGGAGCCAGAACTCTTTTCGAACACATCAAATAATACAAATACCATAGCATTCTACCCAAAAAGTACCTAGAACTAACGCCTATCCATCAGCAGATCACACTTGCATAGTTAAGATGCCGATAAATTTTTTTTACAATTATTTGACAACAGTTAGGAGCCAGAACTCTTTTCGTATACATCAAACAATACAAATACCATAGCATTCTACCCAGAAAGTACCTAGAACTAACGCCTATCCATCAGCAGATCACACTTGCATAGTTAAGATGCCGATAAATTTTTTTTACAATTATTTGACAACAGCTAGGAGCCAGAACTCTTTTCGTATACATCAAACAATACAAATGCCATAGCATTCTACCCAGAAAGTACCTAGAACTAACGCCTATCCATCAGCAGATCACACTTGCATAGTTAAGATGCCAATACATTTTTTTTACAATTATTTGACAACAGCTAGGAGCCAGAACTCTTTTCGTATACACCAAACAATACAAATACCATAGCATTCTACCCAGAAAGTACCTAGAACTAACGCCTATCCATCAGCAGATCACACTTGTCTAGTTAAGATGCCGATAAAATTTTTTTACAATTATTTGACAACAGCTAGGAGCCAGAACTCTTTTCGAACACATCAAATAATACAAATACCATAGCATTCTACCCAAAAAGTACCTAGAACTAACGCTTATCCATCAGCAGATCACACTTGCATATTTAAGATGCCGATAAAATTTTTTTACAATTATTTGACAACAGTTAGGATCCAGAACTCTTTTCGTATACATCAAACAATACAAATACCATAGCATTCTACCCAGAAAGTACCTAGAACTAACGCCTATCCATCAGCAGATCACACTTGTATAGTTAAGATGCCGATAAAATTTGTTTACAAGTATTTGACAACAGCTAGGAGCCAGGACTCTTTTCGAACACATCAAATAATACAAATACCATAGCATTCTACCCAAAAAGTACCTAGAACTAACGCCTATCCATCAGCAGATCACACTTGCATAGTTAAGATGCCGATAAAATTTTTTTACAATTATTTGACAACAGTTAGGAGCCAGAACTCTTTTCGTATACATCAAACAATACAAATACCATAGCATTCTACCCAGAAAGTACCTAGAACTAACGCATATCCATCAGCAGATCACACTTGCATAGTTAAGATGCCGATAAATTTTTTTTACAATTATTTGACAACAGCTAGGAGCCAGAACTCTTTTCGTATACATCAAACAATACAAATACCATAGCATTCTACCCAGAAAGTACCCAGAACTAACGCCTATCCATCAGCAGATCACACTTGTATAGTTAAGATGCCGATAAATTTTTTTACAATTATTTGACAACAGCTAGGAGCCAGAACTCTTTTCGACAACATCAAATAATACAAATACCATAGCATTCTACCCAAAAAGTACCTAGAACTAACGCCTATCCATCAGCAGATCACACTTGCATAGTTAAGATGCCGATAAAATTTTTTTACAATTATTTGACAACAGTTAGGAGCCAGAACTGTTTTCGTATACATCAAACAATACAAATACCATAGCATTCTACCCAGAAAGTACCTAGAACTAACGCCTATCCATCAGCAGATCACACTTGCATAGTTAAGATGCCGATAAATGTTTTTTACAATTATTTGACAACAGCTAGGAGCCAGAACTCTTTTCGTATACATCAAACAATACAAATACCATAGCATTCTACCCAGAAAGTACCTAGAACTAACGCCTATCCATCAGCAGATCACACTTGTATAGTTAAGATGCCGATAAATTTTTTTACAATTATTTGACAACAGCTAGGAGCCAGAACTCTTTTCGACAACATCAAATAATACAAATACCATAGCATTCTACCCAAAAAGTACCTAGAACTAACGCCTATCCATCAGCAGATCACACTTGCATAGTTAAGATGCCGATAAAATTTTTTTACAATTATTTGACAACAGTTAGGAGCCAGAACTGTTTTCGTATACATCAAACAATACAAATACCATAGCATTCTACCCAGAAAGTACCTAGAACTAACGCCTATCCATCAGCAGATCACACTTGCATAGTTAAGATGCCGATAAATGTTTTTTACAATTATTTGACAACAGCTAGGAGCCAGAACTCTTTTCGTATACATTAAACAATACAAATACCATAGCATTCTACCCAGGAAGTACCTAGAACTAACACCTATCCATCAGCAGATCACACTTGTATAGTTAAGGTGCCGATAAAATTTTTTTACAATTATTTGACAACAGCTAGGAGCCAGAACTCTTTTCGAACACATCAAATAATACAAATACCATAGCATTCTACCCTAAAAGTACCCAGGACTAACGCCTATCCATCAGCAGATCACACTTGCATAGTTAAGATGCCGATAAATTTTTTTTACAATTATTTGACAACAGCTAGGAGCCAGAACTCTTTTCGTATACATCAAACAATACAAATACCATAGCATTCTACCCAGAAAGTACCTAGAACTAACGCCTATCCATCAGCAGATCACACTTGTATAGTTAAGATGCCGATAATATTTTTTTACAATTATTTGACAACAGCTAGGAGCCAGAACTTTTTTCGAACACATCAAATAATACAAATACCATAGCATTCTACCCAAAAAGTACCTAGAACTAACGCTTATCCATCAGCAGATCACACTTGCATAGTTAAGATACCGATAAAACTTTTTTACAATTATTTGACAACAGTTAGGAGCCAGAACTCTTTTCGTATACATTAAACAATACAAATACCATAGCATTCTACCCAGAAAGTACCTAGAACTAACGCCTATCCATCAGCAGATCACACCTGCATAGTTAAGATGCCGATAAATTTTTTTTACAATTATTTGACAACAGCTAGGAGCCAGAACTCTTTTCGTATACATCAAACAATACAAATACCATAGCATTCTACCCAGAAAGTACCTAGAACTAACGCCTATCCATCAGCAGATCACACTTGTATAGTTAAGGTGCCGATAAAATTTTTTTACAATTATTTGACAACAGCTAGGAGCCAGAACTCTTTTCGAACACATCAAATAATACAAATACCATAGCATTCTACCCTAAAAGTACCCAGAACTAACGCCTATCCATCAGCAGATCACACTTGCATAGTTAAGATGCCGATGAATTTTTTTTACAATTATTTGACAACAGCTAGGAGCCAGAACTCTTTTCGTATACATCAAACAATACAAATACCATAGCATTCTACCCAGAAAGTACCTAGAACTAACGCCTATCCATCAGCAGATCACACTTGTATAGTTAAGATGCCGATAATATTTTTTTACAATTATTTGACAACAGCTAGGAGCCAGAACTCTTTTCGAACACATCAAATAATACAAATACCATAGCATTCTACCCAAAAAGTACCTAGAACTAACGCCTATCCATCAGCAGATCACACTTGCATAGTTAAGATGCCGATAAAATTTTTTTACAATTATTTGACAACAGTTAGGATCCAGAACTCTTTTCGTATACATCAAACAATACAAATACCATAGCATCCTACCCAGAAAGTACCTAGAACTAACGCCTATCCATTAGCAGATCACACTTGCATAGTTAAGATGCCGATAATTTTTTTTTACAATTATTTGACAACAGCTAGGAGCCAGAACTCTTTTCGTATCCATCAAACAATACAAATACCATAGCATTCTACTCAGAAAGTACCTAGAACTAACGCCTATCCATCAGCAGATCACACTTGCATAGTTAAGATGCCGATAAATTTTTTTTACAATTATTTGACAACAGCTAGGAGCCAGAACTCTTTTCGTATACATCAAACAATACAAATACCATAGCATCCTACCCAGAAAGTACCTAGAACTAACGCCTATCCATCAGCAGATCACACTTGCATAGTTAAGATGCCGATAAATGTTTTTTACAATTATTTGACAACAGCTAGGAGCCAGAACTCTTTTCGTATACATTAAACAATACAAATACCATAGCATTCTACCCAGGAAGTACCTAGAACTAACACCTATCCATCAGCAGATCACACTTGTATAGTTAAGGTGCCGATAAAATTTTTTTACAATTATTTGACAACAGCTAGGAGCCAGAACTCTTTTCGAACACATCAAATAATACAAATACCATAGCATTCTACCCTAAAAGTACCCAGGACTAACGCCTATCCATCAGCAGATCACACTTGCATAGTTAAGATGCCGATAAATTTTTTTTACAATTATTTGACAACAGCTAGGAGCCAGAACTCTTTTCGTATACATCAAACAATACAAATACCATAGCATTCTACCCAGAAAGTACCTAGAACTAACGCCTATCCATCAGCAGATCACACTTGTATAGTTAAGATGCCGATAATATTTTTTTACAATTATTTGACAACAGCTAGGAGCCAGAACTTTTTTCGAACACATCAAATAATACAAATACCATAGCATTCTACCCAAAAAGTACCTAGAACTAACGCTTATCCATCAGCAGATCACACTTGCATAGTTAAGATACCGATAAAACTTTTTTACAATTATTTGACAACAGTTAGGAGCCAGAACTCTTTTCGTATACATCAAACAATACAAATACCATAGCATTCTACCCAGAAAGTACCTAGAACTAACGCCTATCCATCAGCAGATCACACCTGCATAGTTAAGATGCCGATAAATTTTTTTTACAATTATTTGACAACAGCTAGGAGCCAGAACTCTTTTCGTATACATCAAACAATACAAATACCATAGCATTCTACCCAGAAAGTACCTAGAACTAACGCCTATCCATCAGCAGATCACACTTGTATAGTTAAGGTGCCGATAAAATTTTTTTACAATTATTTGACAACAGCTAGGAGCCAGAACTCTTTTCGAACACATCAAATAATACAAATACCATAGCATTCTACCCTAAAAGTACCCAGAACTAACGCCTATCCATCAGCAGATCACACTTGCATAGTTAAGATGCCGATGAATTTTTTTTACAATTATTTGACAACAGCTAGGAGCCAGAACTCTTTTCGTATACATCAAACAATACAAATACCATAGCATTCTACCCAGAAAGTACCTAGAACTAACGCCTATCCATCAGCAGATCACACTTGTATAGTTAAGATGCCGATAATATTTTTTTACAATTATTTGACAACAGCTAGGAGCCAGAACTCTTTTCGAACACATCAAATAATACAAATACCATAGCATTCTACCCAAAAAGTACCTAGAACTAACGCCTATCCATCAGCAGATCACACTTGCATAGTTAAGATGCCGATAAAATTTTTTTACAATTATTTGACAACAGTTAGGATCCAGAACTCTTTTCGTATACATCAAACAATACAAATACCATAGCATCCTACCCAGAAAGTACCTAGAACTAACGCCTATCCATCAGCAGATCACACTTGCATAGTTAAGATGCCGATAATTTTTTTTTACAATTATTTGACAACAGCTAGGAGCCAGAACTCTTTTCGTATACATCAAACAATACAAATACCATAGCATCCTACCCAGAAAGTACCTAGAACTAACGCCTATCCATCAGCAGATCACACTTGCATAGTTAAGATGCCGATAATTTTTTTTTACAATTATTTGACAACAGCTAGGAGCCAGAACTCTTTTCGTATACATCAAACAATACAAATACCATAGCATTCTACCCAGAAAGTACCTAGAACTAACGCCTATCCATCAGCAGATCACACTTGTCTAGTTAAGATGCCGATAAAATTTTTTTACAATTATTTGACAACAGCTAGGCGCCAGAACTCTTTTCGAACACATGAAATAATACAAATACCATAGCATTCTACCCAAAAAGTACCTAGAACTAACGCTTATCCATCAGCAGATCACACTTGCATAGTTAAGATGCCGATAAAATTTGTTTACAATTATTTGACAACAGCTAGGAGCCAGAACTCTTTTCGTATATATCAAACAATACAAATACCATAGCATTCTACCCAGAAAGTACCTAGAACTAACGCCTATCCATCAGCAGATCACACTTGTATAGTTAAGATGCCGATAAATTTTTTTTACAATTATTTGACAACAGCTAGGAGCCAGAACTCTTTTCGAACACATCAAATAATACAAATACCATAGCATTCTACCCAAAAAGTACCTAGAACTAACGCCTATCCATCAGCAGATCACACTTGCATAGTTAAGATGCCGATAAATTTTGTTTACAATTATTTGACAACAGCTAGGAGCCAGAACTCTTTTCGTATATATCAAACAATACAAATACCATAGCATTCTACCCAGAAAGTACCTAGAACTAACGCCTATCCATCAGCAGATCACACTTGTATAGTTAAGATGCCGATAAATTTTTTTTACAATTATTTGACAACAGCTAGGAGCCAGAACTCTTTTCGAACACATCAAATAATACAAATACCATAGCATTCTACCCAAAAAGTACCTAGAACTAACGCCTATCCATCAGCAGATCACACTTGCATAGTTAAGATGCCGATAAATTTTTTTTACAATTATTTGACAACAGTTAGGAGCCAGAACTCTTTTCGTATACATCAAACAATACAAATACCATAGCATTCTACCCAGAAAGTACCTAGAACTAACGCCTATCCATCAGCAGATCACACTTGCATAGTTAAGATGCCGATAAATTTTTTTTACAATTATTTGACAACAGCTAGGAGCCAGAACTCTTTTCGTATACATCAAACAATACAAATGCCATAGCATTCTACCCAGAAAGTACCTAGAACTAACGCCTATCCATCAGCAGATCACACTTGCATAGTTAAGATGCCAATACATTTTTTTTACAATTATTTGACAACAGCTAGGAGCCAGAAGTCTTTTCGTATACATCAAACAATACAAATACCATAGCATTCTACCCAGAAAGTACCTAGAACTAACGCCTATCCATCAGCAGATCACACTTGTCTAGTTAAGATGCCGATAAAATTTTTTTACAATTATTTGACAACAGCTAGGAGCCAGAACTCTTTTCGAACACATCAAATAATACAAATACCATAGCATTCTACCCAAAAAGTACCTAGAACTAACGCTTATCCATCAGCAGATCACACTTGCATATTTAAGATGCCGATAAAATTTTTTTACAATTATTTGACAACAGTTAGGATCCAGAACTCTTTTCGTATACATCAAACAATACAAATACCATAGCATTCTACCCAGAAAGTACCTAGAACTAACGCCTATCCATCAGCAGATCACACTTGTATAGTTAAGATGCCGATAAAATTTGTTTACAAGTATTTGACAACAGCTAGGAGCCAGGACTCTTTTCGAACACATCAAATAATACAAATACCATAGCATTCTACCCAAAAAGTACCTAGAACTAACGCCTATCCATCAGCAGATCACACTTGCATAGTTAAGATGCCGATAAAATTTTTTTACAATTATTTGACAACAGTTAGGAGCCAGAACTCTTTTCGTATACATCAAACAATACAAATACCATAGCATTCTACCCAGAAAGTACCTAGAACTAACGCATATCCATCAGCAGATCACACTTGCATAGTTAAGATGCCGATAAATTTTTTTTACAATTATTTGACAACAGCTAGGAGCCAGAACTCTTTTCGTATACATCAAACAATACAAATACCATAGCATTCTACCCAGAAAGTACCCAGAACTAACGCCTATCCATCAGCAGATCACACTTGTATAGTTAAGATGCCGATAAATTTTTTTACAATTATTTGACAACAGCTAGGAGCCAGAACTCTTTTCGACAACATCAAATAATACAAATACCATAGCATTCTACCCAAAAAGTACCTAGAACTAACGCCTATCCATCAGCAGATCACACTTGCATAGTTAAGATGCCGATAAAATTTTTTTACAATTATTTGACAACAGTTAGGAGCCAGAACTGTTTTCGTATACATCTAACAATACAAATACCATAGCATTCTACCCAGAAAGTACCTAGAACTAACGCCTATCCATCAGCAGATCACACTTGCATAGTTAAGATGACGATAAATGTTTTTTACAATTATTTGACAACAGCTAGGAGCCAGAACTCTTTTCGTATACATTAAACAATACAAATACCATAGCATTCTACCCAGGAAGTACCTAGAACTAACACCTATCCATCAGCAGATCACACTTGTATAGTTAAGGTGCCGATAAAATTTTTTTACAATTATTTGACAACAGCTAGGAGCCAGAACTCTTTTCGAACACATCAAATAATACAAATACCATAGCATTCTACCCTAAAAGTACCCAGGACTAACGCCTATCCATCAGCAGATCACACTTGCATAGTTAAGATGCCGATAAATTTTTTTTACAATTATTTGACAACAGCTAGGAGCCAGAACTCTTTTCGTATACATCAAACAATACAAATACCATAGCATTCTACCCAGAAAGTACCTAGAACTAACGCCTATCCATCAGCAGATCACACTTGTATAGTTAAGATGCCGATAATATTTTTTTACAATTATTTGACAACAGCTAGGAGCCAGAACTTTTTTCGAACACATCAAATAATACAAATACCATAGCATTCTACCCAAAAAGTACCTAGAACTAACGCTTATCCATCAGCAGATCACACTTGCATAGTTAAGATACCGATAAAACTTTTTTACAATTATTTGACAACAGTTAGGAGCCAGAACTCTTTTCGTATACATCAAACAATACAAATACCATAGCATTCTACCCAGAAAGTACCTAGAACTAACGCCTATCCATCAGCAGATCACACCTGCATAGTTAAGATGCCGATAAATTTTTTTTACAATTATTTGACAACAGCTAGGAGCCAGAACTCTTTTCGTATACATCAAACAATACAAATACCATAGCATTCTACCCAGAAAGTACCTAGAACTAACGCCTATCCATCAGCAGATCACACTTGTATAGTTAAGGTGCCGATAAAATTTTTTTACAATTATTTGACAACAGCTAGGAGCCAGAACTCTTTTCGAACACATCAAATAATACAAATACCATAGCATTCTACCCTAAAAGTACCCAGAACTAACGCCTATCCATCAGCAGATCACACTTGCATAGTTAAGATGCCGATGAATTTTTTTTACAATTATTTGACAACAGCTAGGAGCCAGAACTCTTTTCGTATACATCAAACAATACAAATACCATAGCATTCTACCCAGAAAGTACCTAGAACTAACGCCTATCCATCAGCAGATCACACTTCTATAGTTAAGATGCCGATAATATTTTTTTACAATTATTTGACAACAGCTAGGAGCCAGAACTCTTTTCGAACACATCAAATAATACAAATACCATAGCATTCTACCCAAAAAGTACCTAGAACTAACGCCTATCCATCAGCAGATCACACTTGCATAGTTAAGATGCCGATAAAATTTTTTTACAATTATTTGACAACAGTTAGGATCCAGAACTCTTTTCGTATACATCAAACAATACAAATACCATAGCATCCTACCCAGAAAGTACCTAGAACTAACGCCTATCCATCAGCAGATCACACTTGCATAGTTAAGATGCCGATAATTTTTTTTTACAATTATTTGACAACAGCTAGGAGCCAGAACTCTTTTCGTATACATCAAACAATACAAATACCATAGCATTCTACTCAGAAAGTACCTAGAACTAACGCCTATCCATCAGCAGATCACACTTGCATAGTTAAGATGCCGATAAATTTTTTTTACAATTATTTGACAACAGCTAGGAGCCAGAACTCTTTTCGTATACATCAAACAATACAAATACCATAGCATTCTACCCAGAAAGTACCTAGAACTAACGCCTATCCATCAGCAGATCACACTTGCATAGTTAAGATGCCGATAAATGTTTTTTACAATTATTTGACAACAGCTAGGAGCCAGAACTCTTTTCGTATACATTAAACAATACAAATACCATAGCATTCTACCCAGGAAGTACCTAGAACTAACACCTATCCATCAGCAGATCACACTTGTATAGTTAAGGTGCCGATAAAATTTTTTTACAATTATTTGACAACAGCTAGGAGCCAGAACTCTTTTCGAACACATCAAATAATACAAATACCATAGCATTCTACCCTAAAAGTACCCAGGACTAACGCCTATCCATCAGCAGATCACACTTGCATAGTTAAGATGCCGATAAATTTTTTTTACAATTATTTGACAACAGCTAGGAGCCAGAACTCTTTTCGTATACATCAAACAATACAAATACCATAGCATTCTACCCAGAAAGTACCTAGAACTAACGCCTATCCATCAGCAGATCACACTTGTATAGTTAAGATGCCGATAATATTTTTTTACAATTATTTGACAACAGCTAGGAGCCAGAACTTTTTTCGAACACATCAAATAATACAAATACCATAGCATTCTACCCAAAAAGTACCTAGAACTAACGCTTATCCATCAGCAGATCACACTTGCATAGTTAAGATACCGATAAAACTTTTTTACAATTATTTGACAACAGTTAGGAGCCAGAACTCTTTTCGTATACATCAAACAATACAAATACCATAGCATTCTACCCAGAAAGTACCTAGAACTAACGCCTATCCATCAGCAGATCACACCTGCATAGTTAAGATGCCGATAAATTTTTTTTACAATTATTTGACAACAGCTAGGAGCCAGAACTCTTTTCGTATACATCAAACAATACAAATACCATAGCATTCTACCCAGAAAGTACCTAGAACTAACGCCTATCCATCAGCAGATCACACTTGTATAGTTAAGGTGCCGATAAAATTTTTTTACAATTATTTGACAACAGCTAGGAGCCAGAACTCTTTTCGAACACATCAAATAATACAAATACCATAGCATTCTACCCTAAAAGTACCCAGAACTAACGCCTATCCATCAGCAGATCACACTTGCATAGTTAAGATGCCGATGAATTTTTTTTACAATTATTTGACAACAGCTAGGAGCGAGAACTCTTTTCGTATAGATCAAACAATACAAATACCATAGCATTCTACCCAGAAAGTACCTAGAACTAACGCCTATCCATCAGCAGATCACACTTGTATAGTTAAGATGCCGATAATATTTTTTTACAATTATTTGACAACAGCTAGGAACCAGAACTCTTTTCGAACACATCAAATAATACAAATACCATAGCATTCTACCCAAAAAGTACCTAGAACTAACGCCTATCCATCAGCAGATCACACTTGCATAGTTAAGATGCCGATAAAATTTTTTTACAATTATTTGACAACAGTTAGGATCCAGAACTCTTTTCGTATACATCAAACAATACAAATACCATAGCATCCTACCCAGAAAGTACCTAGAACTAACGCCTATCCATCAGCAGATCACACTTGCATAGTTAAGATGCCGATAATTTTTTTTTACAATTATTTGACAACAGCTAGGAGCCAGAACTCTTTTCGTATACATCAAACAATACAAATACCATAGCATTCTACTCAGAAAGTACCTAGAACTAACGCCTATCCATCAGCAGATCACACTTGCATAGTTAAGATGCCGATAAATTTTTTTTACAATTATTTGACAACAGCTAGGAGCCAGAACTCTTTTCGTATACATCAAACAATACAAATACCATAGCATTCTACCCAGAAAGTACCTAGAACTAACGCCTATCCATCAGCAGATCACACTTGTATAGTTAAGATGCCGATCAAATTTTTTTACAATTATTTGACAACAGCTAGGAGCCAGAACTCTTTTCGACAACATCAAATAATACCAATACCATAGCATTCTACCCAAAAAGTACCTAGAACTAACGCTTATGCATCAGCAGATCACACTTGCATAGTTAAGATGCCGATAAAATTTTTTGACAATTATTTGACAACAGTTAGGAGCCAGAACTCTTTTCGTATACATCAAACAATACAAATACCATAGCATTCTACCCAGAAAGTACCTAGAACTAACGCCTATCCATCAGCAGATCACACCTGCATAGTTAAGATGCCGATAAATTTTTTTTACAATTATTTGACAACAGCTAGGAGCCAGAACTCTTTTCGTATACATCAAACAATACAAATACCATAGCATTCTACCCAGAAAGTACCTAGAACTAACGCCTATCCATCAGCAGATCACACTTGTATAGTTAAGGTGCCGATAAATTTTTTTTACAATTATTTGACAACAGCTAGGAGCCAGAACTCTTTTCGAACACATCAAATAATACAAATACCATAGCATTCTACCCTAAAAGTACCCAGAACTAACGCCTATCCATCAGCAGATCACACTTGCATAGTTAAGATGCCGATGAATTTTTTTTACAATTATTTGACAACAGCTAGGAGCCAGAACTCTTTTCGTATACATCAAACAATACAAATACCATAGCATTCTACCCAGAAAGTACCTAGAACTAACGCCTATCCATCAGCAGATCACACTTGTATAGTTAAGATGCCGATAATATATTTTTTACAATTATTTGACAACAGCTAGGAGCCAGAACTCTTTTCGAACACATCAAATAATACAAATACCATAGCATTCTACCCAAAAAGTACCGAGGACTAACGCCTATCTATCAGCAGATCACACTTGCATAGTTAAGATGCCGATAACATTTTTTTACAATTATTTGACAACAGTTAGGATCCAGAACTCTTTTCGTATACATCAAACAATACAAATACCATAGCATCCTACCCAGAAAGTACCTAGAACTAACGCCTATCCATCAGCAGATCACACTTGCCTAGTTAAGATGCCGATAATTTTTTTTTACAATTATTTGACAACAGCTAGGAGACAGAACTCTTTTCGTATACATCAAACAATACAAATACCATAGCATTCTACCCAGAAAGTACCTAGAACTATCGCCTATCCATCAGCAGATCACACTTGTCTAGTTAAGATGCCGATAAAATTTTTTTACAATTATTTGACAACAGCTAGGCGCCAGAACTTTTTTCGAACACATCAAATAATACAAATACCATAGCATTCTACCCAAAAAGTACCTAGAACTAACGCCTATCCATCAGCAGATCACACTTGCATAGTTAAGATGCCGATACAATTTTTTTACAATTATTTGACAACAGTTAGGAGCCAGAACTGTTTTCGTATACATCAAACAATACAAATACCATAGCATTCTACCCAGAAAGTACCTAGAACTAACGCCTATCCATCAGCAGATCACACTTGCATAGTTAAGATGCCGATAAAATTTTTTTACAATTATTTGACAACAGTTAGGAGCCAGAACTCTTTTCGTATACATCAAACAATACAAATACCATAGCATTCTACCGAGAAAGTACCTAGAACTAACGCCTATCCATCAGCAGATCACACTTGCATAGTTAAGATGCCGATAAATTTTGTTTACAATTATTTGACAACAGCTAGGAGCCAGAACTCTTTTGGTATACATCAAACAATACAAATACCATAGCATTCTACCCAGAAAGTACCTAGAACTAACGCCTATCCATCAGCAGATCACACTTGTATAGTTAAGATGCCGATAAAATTTCTTTACAAGTATTTGACAACAGCTAGGAGCCAGGACTCTTTTCGAACACATCAAATAATACAAATACCATAGCATTCTACCCAAAAAGTACCTAGAACTAACGCCTATCCATCAGCAGATCACACTTGCATAGTTAAGATGCCGATAATATTTTTTTACATTTATTTGACAACAGTTAGGAGCCAGAACTCTTTTCGTATACATCAAACAATACAAATACCATAGCATTCTACCCAGAAAGTACCTAGAACTAACGCCTATCCATCAGCAGATCACACTTGCATAGTTAAGATGCCGATAAACTTTTTTTACAATTATTTGACAACAGCTAGGAGCCAGAACTCTTTTCGTATACATCAAACAATACAAATACCATAGCATTCTACCCAGAAAGTATCTAGAACTAACGCCTATCCATCAGCAGATCACACTTGTATAGTTAAGATGCCGATAAAATTTTTTTACAATTATTTGACAACAGCTAGGAGCCAGAACTCTTTTCGACAACATCAAATAATACAAATACCATAGCATTCTACCCAAAAAGTACCTAGAACTAACGCTTATCCATCAGCAGATCACACTTGCATAGTTAAGATGCCGATAAAATTTTTTTACAATTATTTGACAACAGTTAGGAGCCAGAACTCTTTTCGTATACATCAAACAATACAAATACCATAGCATTCTACCCAGAAAGTACCTAGAACTAACGCCTATCCATCAGCAGATCACACCTACATAGTTAAGATGCCGATAAATTTTTTTTACAATTATTTGACAACAGCTAGGAGCCAGAACTCTTTTCGTATACATCAAACAATACAAATACCATAGCATTCTACCCAGAAAGTACCTAGAACTAACGCCCATCCATCAGCAGATCACACTTGTCTAGTTAAGATGCCGATAAAATTTTTTTACAATTATTTGACAACAGCTAGGCGCCAGAACTCTTTTCGAACACATCAAATAATACAAATACCATAGCATTCTACCCAAAAAGTACCTAGAACTAACGCTTATCCATCAGCAGATCACACTTGCATAGTTAAGATGCCGATAAAATTTTTTTACAATTATTTGACAACAGCTAGGAGCCAGAACTCTTTTCGAACACATCAAATAATACAAATACCATAGCATTCTACCCAAAAAGTACCTAGAACTAACGCCTATCCATCAGCAGATCACACTTGCATAGTTAAGATGCCAATAAATTTTTTTTACAATTATTTGACAACAGTTAGGAGCCAGAACTCTTTTCGTATACATCAAATAATACAAATACCATAGCATTCTACCCAGAAAGTACCTAGAACTAACGCCTATCCATCAGCAGAACACACTTGCATAGTTAAGATGCCGATAAATTTTGTTTACAATTATTTGACAACAGCTAGGAGCCAGAACTCTTTTCGTATACATCAAATAATACAAATACCATAGCATTCTACCAAAAAAGTACCTAGAACTAACGCTTATCCATCAGCAGATCACACTTGCATAGTTAAGATGCCGATAAATTTTTTTTACAATTATTTGACAACAGTTAGGAGCCAGAACTGTTTTCGTATACATCAAACAATACAAATACCATAGCATTCTACCCAGAAAGTACCTAGAACTAACGCCTATCCATCAGCAGATCACACTTGCATAGTTAAGATGCCGATAAATTTTTTTTACAATTATTTGACAACAGCTAGGAGCCAGAACTCTTTTCGTATACATCAAACAATACAAATACCATAGCATTCTACCCAGGAAGTACCTAGAACTAACGCCTATCCATCAGCAGATCACACTTGTATAGTTAAGGTGCCGATAAAATTTTTTTACAATTATTTGACAACAGCTAGGAGCCAGAACTCTTTTCGAACACATCAAATAATACAAATACCATAGCATTCTACCCTAAAAGTACCCAGAACTAACGCCTATCCATCAGCAGATCACACTTGCATAGTTAAGATGCCGATAAATTTTTTTTACAATTATTTGACAACAGCTAGGAGCCAGAACTCTTTTCGTATACATCAAACAATACAAATACCATAGCATTCTACCCAGAAAGTACCTAGAACTAACGCCTATCCATCAGCAGATCACACTTGTATAGTTAAGATGCCGATAATATTTTTTTACAATTATTTGACAACAGCTAGGAGCCAGAACTCTTTTCGAACACATCAAATAATACAAATACCATAGCATTCTACCCAAAAAGTACCTAGAACTAACGCTTATCCATCAGCAGATCACACTTGCATAGTTAAGATGCCGATAAAACTTTTTTACAATTATTTGACAACAGTTAGGAGCCAGAACTCTTTTCGTATACATCAAACAATACAAATACCATAGCATTCTACCCAGAAAGTACCTAGAACTAACGCCTATCCATCAGCAGATCACACCTGCATAGTTAAGATGCCGATACCTTTGTTTACAATTATTTGACAACAGCTAGGAGCCAGAACTCTTTTCGTATACATCAAACAATACAAATACCATAGCATTCTACCCAGAAAGTACCTAGAACTAACGCCTATCCATCAGCAGATCACACTTGTATAGTTAAGGTGCCGATAAAATTTTTTTACAATTATTTGACAACAGCTAGGAGCCAGAACTCTTTTCGAACACATCAAATAATACAAATACCATAGCATTCTACCCTAAAAGTACCCAAAACTAACGCCTATCCATCAGCAGATCACACTTGCATAGTTAAGATGCCGATGAATTTTTTTTACAATTATTTGACAACAGCTAGGAGCCAGAACTCTTTTCGTATACATCAAACAATACAAATACCATAGCATTCTACCCAGAAAGTACCTAGAACTAACGCCTATCAATCAGCAGATCACACTTGTATAGTTAAGATGCCGATAATATTTTTTTACAATTATTTGACAACAGCTAGGAGCCAGAACTCTTTTCGAACACATCAAATAATACAAATACCATTGCATTCTACCCAAAAAGTACCTAGAACTAACGCCTATCCATCAGCAGATCACACTTGCATAGTTAAGATGCCGATAAAATTTTTTTACAATTATTTGACAACAGTTAGGATCCAGAACTCTTTTCGTATACATCAAACAATACAAATACCATAGCATCCTACCCAGAAAGTACCTAGAACTAACGCCTATCCATCAGCAGATCACACTTGCATAGTTAAGATGCCGATAATTTTTTTTTACAATTATTTGACAACAGCTAGGAGCCAGAACTCTTTTCGTATACATCAAACAATACAAATACCATAGCATTCTACCCAGAAAGTACCTAGAACGAACGCCTATCCATCAGCAGATCACACTTGTCTAGTTAAGATGCCGATAAAATTTTTTTACAATTATTTGACAACAGCTAGGCGCCAGAACTCTTTTCGAACACATCAAATAATACAAATACCATAGCATTCTACCCAAAAAGTACCTAGAACTAACGCTTATCCATCAGCAGATCACACTTGCATAGTTAAGATGCCGATAAAATTTTTTTACAATTATTTGACAACAGTTAGGAGCCAGAACTCTTTTCGTATACATCAAACAATACAAATACCATAGCATTCTACCCAGAAAGTACCTAGAACTAACGCCTATCCATCAGCAGATCACACTTGCATAGTTAAGATGCCGATAAATTTTGTTTACAATTATTTGACAACAGCTAGGAGCCAGAACTCTTTTCGTATACATCAAACAATAGAAATACCATAGCATTCTACCCAGAAAGTACCTAGAACTAACGCCTATCCATCAGCAGATCACACTTGTATAGTTAAGATGCCGATAAATTTTTTTTACAATTATTTGACAACAGCTAGGAGCCAGAACTCTTTTCGAACACATCAAATAATACAAATACCATAGCATTCTACCCAAAAAGTACCTAGAACTAACGCCTATCCATCAGCAGATCACACTTGCATAGTTAAGATGCCGATACATTTTTTTTACAATTATTTGACAACAGCTAGGAGCCAGAACTCTTTTCGTATACATCAAACAATACAAATACCATAGCATTCTACCCAGAAAGTACCTAGAACTAACGCCTATCCATCAGCAGATCACACTTGTCTAGTTAAGATGCCGATAAATTTTTTTTACAATTATTTGACAACAGCTAGGATCCAGAACTCTTTTCGAACACATCAAATAATACAAATACCATAGCATTCTACCCAAAAAGTACCTAGAACTAACGCCTATCCATCAGCAAATCACACTTGCATAGTTAAGATGCCGATAAATTTTTTTTACAATTATTTGACAACAGCTAGGAGCCAGAACTCTTTTCGTATACATCAAACAATACAAATACCATAGCATTCTACCCAGAAAGTACCTAGAACTAACGCCTATCCATCAGCAGATCACACTTGTATAGTTAAGATGCCGATAATATTTTTTTACAATTATTTGACAACAGCTAGGAGCCAGAACTCTTTTCGAACACATCAAATAATACAAATACCATAGCATTCTACCCAAAAAGTACCTAGAACTAACGCTTATCCATCAGCAGATCACACTTGCATAGTTAAGATGCCGATAAAACTTTTTTACAATTATTTGACAACAGTTAGGAGCCAGAACTCTTTTCGTATACATCAAACAATACAAATACCATAGCATTCTACCCAGAAAGTACCTAGAACTAACGCCTATCCATCAGCAGATCACACCTGCATAGTTAAGATGCCGATACATTTTTTTTACAATTATTTGACAACAGCTAGGAGCCAGAACTCTTTTCGTATACATCAAACAATACAAATACCATAGCATTCTACCCAGAAAGTACCTAGAACTAACGCCTATCCATCAGCAGATCACACTTGTATAGTTAAGGTGCCGATAAAATTTTTTTACAATTATTTGACAACAGCTAGGAGCCAGAACTCTTTTCGAACACATCAAATAATACAAATACCATAGCATTCTACCCTAAAAGTACCCAGAACTAACGCCTATCCATCAGCAGATCACACTTGCATAGTTAAGATGCCGATGTATTTTTTTTACAATTATTTGACAACAGCTAGGAGCCAGAACTCTTTTCGTATACATCAAACAATACAAATACCATAGCATTCTACCCAGAAAGTACCTAGAACTAACGCCTATCAATCAGCAGATCACACTTGTATAGTTAAGATGCCGATAATATTTTTTTACAATTATTTGACAACAGCTAGGAGCCAGAACTCTTTTCGAACACATCAAATAATACAAATACCATTGCATTCTACCCAAAAAGTACCTAGAACTAACGCCTATCCATCAGCAGATCACACTTGCATAGTTAAGATGCCGATAAAATTTTTTTACAATTATTTGACAACAGTTAGGATCCAGAACTCTTTTCGTATACATCAAACAATACAAATACCATAGCATCCTACCCAGAAAGTACCTAGAACTAACGCCTATCCATCAGCAGATCACACTTGCATAGTTAAGATGCCGATAATTTTTTTTTACAATTATTTGACAACAGCTAGGAGCCAGAACTCTTTTCGTATACATCAAACAATACAAATACCATAGCATTCTACCCAGAAAGTACCTAGAACTAACGCCTATCCATCAGCAGATCACACTTGTCTAGTTAAGATGCCGATAAAATTTTTTTACAATTATTTGACAACAGCTAGGCGCCAGAACTCTTTTCGAACACATCAAATAATACAAATACCATAGCATTCTACCCAAACAGTACCTAGAACTAACGCTTATCCATCAGCAGATCACACTTGCATAGTTAAGATGCCGATAAAATTTTTTTACAATTATTTGACAACAGTTAGGAGCCAGAACTCTTTTCGTATACATCAAACAATATAAATACCATAGCATTCTACCCAGAAAGTACCTAGAACTAACGCCTATCCATCAGCAGATCACACTTGCATAGTTAAGATGCCGATAAATTTTGTTTACAATTATTTGACGACAGCTAGGAGCCAGAACTCTTTTCGTATACATCAAACAATAGAAATACCATAGCATTCTACCCAGAAAGTACCTAGAACTAACGCCTATCCATCAGCAGATCACACTTGTATAGTTAAGATGCCGATAAATTTTTTTTACAATTATTTGACAACAGCTAGGAGCCAGAACTCTTTTCGAACACATCAAATAATACAAATACCATAGCATTCTACCCAAAAAGTACCTAGAACTAACGCCTATCCATCAGCAGATCACACTTGCATAGTTAAGATGCCGATACATTTTTTTTACAATTATTTGACAACAGTTAGGAGCCAGAACTCTTTTCGTATACATCAAACAATACAAATACCATAGCATTCTACCCAGAAAGTACCTAGAACTAACGCCTATCCATCAGCAGATCACACTTGCATAGTTAAGATGCCGATAAATTTTTTTTACAATTATTTGACAACAGCTAGGAGCCAGAACTCTTTTCGTATACATCAAACAATACAAATACCATAGCATTCTACCCAGAAAGTACCTAGAACAAACGCCTATCCATCAGCAGATCACACTTGCATAGTTAAGATGCCGATACATTTTTTTTACAATTATTTGACAACAGCTAGGAGCCAGAACTCTTTTCGTATACATCAAACAATACGAATACCATAGCATTCTACCCAGAAAGTACCTAGAACTAACGCCTATCCATCAGCAGATCACACTTGTCTAGTTAAGATGCCGATAAATTTTTTTTACAATTATTTGACAACAGCTAGGATCCAGAACTCTTTTCGAACACATCAAATAATACAAATACCATAGCATTCTACCCAAAAAGTACCTAGAACTAACGCTTATCCATCAGCAGATCACACTTGCATATTTAAGATGCCGATAAAATTTTTTTACAATTATTTGACAACAGTTAGGATCCAGAACTCTTTTCGTATACATCAAACAATACAAATACCATAGCATTCTACCCAGAAAGTACCTAGAACGAACGCCTATCCATCAGCAGATCACACTTGTCTAGTTAAGATGCCGATAAAATTTTTTTACAATTATTTGACAACAGCTAGGCGCCAGAACTCTTTTCGAACACATCAAATAATACAAATACCATAGCATTCTACCCAAAAAGTACCTAGAACTAACGCTTATCCATCAGCAGATCACACTTGCATAGTTAAGATGCCGATAAAATTTTTTTACAATTATTTGACAACAGTTAGGAGCCAGAACTCTTTTCGTATACATCAAACAATACAAATACCATAGCATTCTACCCAGAAAGTACCTAGAACTAACGCCTATCCATCAGCAGATCACACTTGCATAGTTAAGATGCCGATAAATTTTGTTTACAATTATTTGACAACAGCTAGGAGCCAGAACTCTTTTCGTATACATCAAACAATAGAAATACCATAGCATTCTACCCAGAAAGTACCTAGAACTAACGCCTATCCATCAGCAGATCACACTTGTATAGTTAAGATGCCGATAAATTTTTTTTACAATTATTTGACAACAGCTAGGAGCCAGAACTCTTTTCGAACACATCAAATAATACAAATACCATAGCATTCTACCCAAAAAGTACCTAGAACTAACGCCTATCCATCAGCAGATCACACTTGCATAGTTAAGATGCCGATACATTTTTTTTACAATTATTTGACAACAGCTAGGAGCCAGAACTCTTTTCGTATACATCAAACAATACAAATACCATAGCATTCTACCCAGAAAGTACCTAGAACTAACGCCTATCCATCAGCAGATCACACTTGTCTAGTTAAGATGCCGATAAATTTTTTTTACAATTATTTGACAACAGCTAGGATCCAGAACTCTTTTCGAACACATCAAATAATACAAATACCATAGCATTCTACCCAAAAAGTACCTAGAACTAACGCCTATCCATCAGCAAATCACACTTGCATAGTTAAGATGCCGATAAATTTTTTTTACAATTATTTGACAACAGCTAGGAGCCAGAACTCTTTTCGTATACATCAAACAATACAAATACCATAGCATTCTACCCAGAAAGTACCTAGAACTAACGCCTATCCATCAGCAGATCACACCTGCATAGTTAAGATGCCGATACATTTTTTTACAATTATTTGACAACAGCTAGGAGCCAGAACTCTTTTCGTATACATCAAACAATACAAATACCATAGCATTCTACCCAGAAAGTACCTAGAACTAACGCCTATCCATCAGCAGATCACACTTGTATAGTTAAGGTGCCGATAAAATTTTTTTACAATTATTTGACAACAGCTAGGAGCCAGAACTCTTTTCGAACACATCAAATAATACAAATACCATAGCATTCTACCCTAAAAGTACCCAGAACTAACGCCTATCCATCAGCAGATCACACTTGCATAGTTAAGATGCCGATGTATTTTTTTTACAATTATTTGACAACAGCTAGGAGCCAGAACTCTTTTCGTATACATCAAACAATACAAATACCATAGCATTCTACCCAGAAAGTACCTAGAACTAACGCCTATCAATCAGCAGATCACACTTGTATAGTTAAGATGCCGATAATATTTTTTTACAATTATTTGACAACAGCTAGGAGCCAGAACTCTTTTCGAACACATCAAATAATACAAATACCATTGCATTCTACCCAAAAAGTACCTAGAACTAACGCCTATCCATCAGCAGATCACACTTGCATAGTTAAGATGCCGATAAAATTTTTTTACAATTATTTGACAACAGTTAGGATCCAGAACTCTTTTCGTATACATCAAACAATACAAATACCATAGCATCCTACCCAGAAAGTACCTAGAACTAACGCCTATCCATCAGCAGATCACACTTGCATAGTTAAGATGCCGATAATTTTTTTTTACAATTATTTGACAACAGCTAGGAGCCAGAACTCTTTTCGTATACATCAAACAATACAAATACCATAGCATTCTACTCAGAAAGTACCTAGAACTAACGCCTATCCATCAGCAGATCACACTTGCATAGTTAAGATGCCGATAAATTTTTTTTACAATTATTTGACAACAGCTAGGAGCCAGAACTCTTTTCGTATACATCAAACAATACAAATACCATAGCATTCTACCCAGAAAGTACCTAGAACTAACGCCTATCCATCAGCAGATCACACTTGCATAGTTAAGATGCCGATAAATGTTTTTTACAATTATTTGACAACAGCTAGGAGCCAGAACTCTTTTCGTATACATTAAACAATACAAATACCATAGCATTCTACCCAGGAAGTACCTAGAACTAACACCTATCCATCAGCAGATCACACTTGTATAGTTAAGGTGCCGATAAAATTTTTTTACAATTATTTGACAACAGCTAGGAGCCAGAACTCTTTTCGAACACATCAAATAATACAAATACCATAGCATTCTACCCTAAAAGTACCCAGGACTAACGCCTATCCATCAGCAGATCACACTTGCATAGTTAAGATGCCGATAAATTTTTTTTACAATTATTTGACAACAGCTAGGAGCCAGAACTCTTTTCGTATACATCAAACAATACAAATACCATAGCATTCTACCCAGAAAGTACCTAGAACTAACGCCTATCCATCAGCAGATCACACTTGTATAGTTAAGATGCCGATAATATTTTTTTACAATTATTTGACAACAGCTAGGAGCCAGAACTTTTTTCGAACACATCAAATAATACAAATACCATAGCATTCTACCCAAAAAGTACCTAGAACTAACGCTTATCCATCAGCAGATCACACTTGCATAGTTAAGATACCGATAAAACTTTTTTACAATTATTTGACAACAGTTAGGAGCCAGAACTCTTTTCGTATACATCAAACAATACAAATACCATAGCATTCTACCCAGAAAGTACCTAGAACTAACGCCTATCCATCAGCAGATCACACCTGCATAGTTAAGATGCCGATAAATTTTTTTTACAATTATTTGACAACAGCTAGGAACCAGAACTCTTTTCGAACACATCAAATAATACAAATACCATAGCATTCTACCCAAAAAGTACCTAGAACTAACGCCTATCCATCAGCAGATCACACTTGCATAGTTAAGATGCCGATAAAATTTTTTTACAATTATTTGACAACAGTTAGGATCCAGAACTCTTTTCGTATACATCAAACAATACAAATACCATAGCATCCTACCCAGAAAGTACCTAGAACTAACGCCTATCCATCAGCAGATCACACTTGCATAGTTAAGATGCCGATAATTTTTTTTTACAATTATTTGACAACAGCTAGGAGCCAGAACTCTTTTCGTATACATCAAACAATACAAATACCATAGCATTCTACTCAGAAAGTACCTAGAACTAACGCCTATCCATCAGCAGATCACACTTGCATAGTTAAGATGCCGATAAATTTTTTTTACAATTATTTGACAACAGCTAGGAGCCAGAACTCTTTTCGTATACATCAAACAATACAAATACCATAGCATTCTACCCAGAAAGTACCTAGAACTAACGCCTATCCATCAGCAGATCACACTTGTATAGTTAAGATGCCGATCAAATTTTTTTACAATTATTTGACAACAGCTAGGAGCCAGAACTCTTTTCGACAACATCAAATAATACCAATACCATAGCATTCTACCCAAAAAGTACCTAGAACTAACGCTTATGCATCAGCAGATCACACTTGCATAGTTAAGATGCCGATAAAATTTTTTGACAATTATTTGACAACAGTTAGGAGCCAGAACTCTTTTCGTATACATCAAACAATACAAATACCATAGCATTCTACCCAGAAAGTACCTAGAACTAACGCCTATCCATCAGCAGATCACACCTGCATAGTTAAGATGCCGATAAATTTTTTTTACAATTATTTGACAACAGCTAGGAGCCAGAACTCTTTTCGTATACATCAAACAATACAAATACCATAGCATTCTACCCAGAAAGTACCTAGAACTAACGCCTATCCATCAGCAGATCACACTTGTATAGTTAAGGTGCCGATAAATTTTTTTTACAATTATTTGACAACAGCTAGGAGCCAGAACTCTTTTCGAACACATCAAATAATACAAATACCATAGCATTCTACCCTAAAAGTACCCAGAACTAACGCCTATCCATCAGCAGATCACACTTGCATAGTTAAGATGCCGATGAATTTTTTTTACAATTATTTGACAACAGCTAGGAGCCAGAACTCTTTTCGTATACATCAAACAATACAAATACCATAGCATTCTACCCAGAAAGTACCTAGAACTAACGCCTATCCATCAGCAGATCACACTTGTATAGTTAAGATGCCGATAATATATTTTTTACAATTATTTGACAACAGCTAGGAGCCAGAACTCTTTTCGAACACATCAAATAATACAAATACCATAGCATTCTACCCAAAAAGTACCGAGGACTAACGCCTATCTATCAGCAGATCACACTTGCATAGTTAAGATGCCGATAACATTTTTTTACAATTATTTGACAACAGTTAGGATCCAGAACTCTTTTCGTATACATCAAACAATACAAATACCATAGCATCCTACCCAGAAAGTACCTAGAACTAACGCCTATCCATCAGCAGATCACACTTGCCTAGTTAAGATGCCGATAATTTTTTTTTACAATTATTTGACAACAGCTAGGAGACAGAACTCTTTTCGTATACATCAAACAATACAAATACCATAGCATTCTACCCAGAAAGTACCTAGAACTATCGCCTATCCATCAGCAGATCACACTTGTCTAGTTAAGATGCCGATAAAATTTTTTTACAATTATTTGACAACAGCTAGGCGCCAGAACTTTTTTCGAACACATCAAATAATACAAATACCATAGCATTCTACCCAAAAAGTACCTAGAACTAACGCCTATCCATCAGCAGATCACACTTGCATAGTTAAGATGCCGATACAATTTTTTTACAATTATTTGACAACAGTTAGGAGCCAGAACTGTTTTCGTATACATCAAACAATACAAATACCATAGCATTCTACCCAGAAAGTACCTAGAACTAACGCCTATCCATCAGCAGATCACACTTGCATAGTTAAGATGCCGATAAAATTTTTTTACAATTATTTGACAACAGTTAGGAGCCAGAACTCTTTTCGTATACATCAAACAATACAAATACCATAGCATTCTACCGAGAAAGTACCTAGAACTAACGCCTATCCATCAGCAGATCACACTTGCATAGTTAAGATGCCGATAAATTTTGTTTACAATTATTTGACAACAGCTAGGAGCCAGAACTCTTTTGGTATACATCAAACAATACAAATACCATAGCATTCTACCCAGAAAGTACCTAGAACTAACGCCTATCCATCAGCAGATCACACTTGTATAGTTAAGATGCCGATAAAATTTCTTTACAAGTATTTGACAACAGCTAGGAGCCAGGACTCTTTTCGAACACATCAAATAATACAAATACCATAGCATTCTACCCAAAAAGTACCTAGAACTAACGCCTATCCATCAGCAGATCACACTTGCATAGTTAAGATGCCGATAATATTTTTTTACATTTATTTGACAACAGTTAGGAGCCAGAACTCTTTTCGTATACATCAAACAATACAAATACCATAGCATTCTACCCAGAAAGTACCTAGAACTAACGCCTATCCATCAGCAGATCACACTTGCATAGTTAAGATGCCGATAAACTTTTTTTACAATTATTTGACAACAGCTAGGAGCCAGAACTCTTTTCGTATACATCAAACAATACAAATACCATAGCATTCTACCCAGAAAGTATCTAGAACTAACGCCTATCCATCAGCAGATCACACTTGTATAGTTAAGATGCCGATAAAATTTTTTTACAATTATTTGACAACAGCTAGGAGCCAGAACTCTTTTCGACAACATCAAATAATACAAATACCATAGCATTCTACCCAAAAAGTACCTAGAACTAACGCTTATCCATCAGCAGATCACACTTGCATAGTTAAGATGCCGATAAAATTTTTTTACAATTATTTGACAACAGTTAGGAGCCAGAACTCTTTTCGTATACATCAAACAATACAAATACCATAGCATTCTACCCAGAAAGTACCTAGAACTAACGCCTATCCATCAGCAGATCACACCTACATAGTTAAGATGCCGATAAATTTTTTTTACAATTATTTGACAACAGCTAGGAGCCAGAACTCTTTTCGTATACATCAAACAATACAAATACCATAGCATTCTACCCAGAAAGTACCTAGAACTAACGCCCATCCATCAGCAGATCACACTTGTCTAGTTAAGATGCCGATAAAATTTTTTTACAATTATTTGACAACAGCTAGGCGCCAGAACTCTTTTCGAACACATCAAATAATACAAATACCATAGCATTCTACCCAAAAAGTACCTAGAACTAACGCTTATCCATCAGCAGATCACACTTGCATAGTTAAGATGCCGATAAAATTTTTTTACAATTATTTGACAACAGCTAGGAGCCAGAACTCTTTTCGAACACATCAAATAATACAAATACCATAGCATTCTACCCAAAAAGTACCTAGAACTAACGCCTATCCATCAGCAGATCACACTTGCATAGTTAAGATGCCAATAAATTTTTTTTACAATTATTTGACAACAGTTAGGAGCCAGAACTCTTTTCGTATACATCAAATAATACAAATACCATAGCATTCTACCCAGAAAGTACCTAGAACTAACGCCTATCCATCAGCAGAACACACTTGCATAGTTAAGATGCCGATAAATTTTGTTTACAATTATTTGACAACAGCTAGGAGCCAGAACTCTTTTCGTATACATCAAATAATACAAATACCATAGCATTCTACCAAAAAAGTACCTAGAACTAACGCTTATCCATCAGCAGATCACACTTGCATAGTTAAGATGCCGATAAATTTTTTTTACAATTATTTGACAACAGTTAGGAGCCAGAACTGTTTTCGTATACATCAAACAATACAAATACCATAGCATTCTACCCAGAAAGTACCTAGAACTAACGCCTATCCATCAGCAGATCACACTTGCATAGTTAAGATGCCGATAAATTTTTTTTACAATTATTTGACAACAGCTAGGAGCCAGAACTCTTTTCGTATACATCAAACAATACAAATACCATAGCATTCTACCCAGGAAGTACCTAGAACTAACGCCTATCCATCAGCAGATCACACTTGTATAGTTAAGGTGCCGATAAAATTTTTTTACAATTATTTGACAACAGCTAGGAGCCAGAACTCTTTTCGAACACATCAAATAATACAAATACCATAGCATTCTACCCTAAAAGTACCCAGAACTAACGCCTATCCATCAGCAGATCACACTTGCATAGTTAAGATGCCGATAAATTTTTTTTACAATTATTTGACAACAGCTAGGAGCCAGAACTCTTTTCGTATACATCAAACAATACAAATACCATAGCATTCTACCCAGAAAGTACCTAGAACTAACGCCTATCCATCAGCAGATCACACTTGTATAGTTAAGATGCCGATAATATTTTTTTACAATTATTTGACAACAGCTAGGAGCCAGAACTCTTTTCGAACACATCAAATAATACAAATACCATAGCATTCTACCCAAAAAGTACCTAGAACTAACGCTTATCCATCAGCAGATCACACTTGCATAGTTAAGATGCCGATAAAACTTTTTTACAATTATTTGACAACAGTTAGGAGCCAGAACTCTTTTCGTATACATCAAACAATACAAATACCATAGCATTCTACCCAGAAAGTACCTAGAACTAACGCCTATCCATCAGCAGATCACACCTGCATAGTTAAGATGCCGATACCTTTGTTTACAATTATTTGACAACAGCTAGGAGCCAGAACTCTTTTCGTATACATCAAACAATACAAATACCATAGCATTCTACCCAGAAAGTACCTAGAACTAACGCCTATCCATCAGCAGATCACACTTGTATAGTTAAGGTGCCGATAAAATTTTTTTACAATTATTTGACAACAGCTAGGAGCCAGAACTCTTTTCGAACACATCAAATAATACAAATACCATAGCATTCTACCCTAAAAGTACCCAAAACTAACGCCTATCCATCAGCAGATCACACTTGCATAGTTAAGATGCCGATGAATTTTTTTTACAATTATTTGACAACAGCTAGGAGCCAGAACTCTTTTCGTATACATCAAACAATACAAATACCATAGCATTCTACCCAGAAAGTACCTAGAACTAACGCCTATCAATCAGCAGATCACACTTGTATAGTTAAGATGCCGATAATATTTTTTTACAATTATTTGACAACAGCTAGGAGCCAGAACTCTTTTCGAACACATCAAATAATACAAATACCATTGCATTCTACCCAAAAAGTACCTAGAACTAACGCCTATCCATCAGCAGATCACACTTGCATAGTTAAGATGCCGATAAAATTTTTTTACAATTATTTGACAACAGTTAGGATCCAGAACTCTTTTCGTATACATCAAACAATACAAATACCATAGCATCCTACCCAGAAAGTACCTAGAACTAACGCCTATCCATCAGCAGATCACACTTGCATAGTTAAGATGCCGATAATTTTTTTTTACAATTATTTGACAACAGCTAGGAGCCAGAACTCTTTTCGTATACATCAAACAATACAAATACCATAGCATTCTACCCAGAAAGTACCTAGAACGAACGCCTATCCATCAGCAGATCACACTTGTCTAGTTAAGATGCCGATAAAATTTTTTTACAATTATTTGACAACAGCTAGGCGCCAGAACTCTTTTCGAACACATCAAATAATACAAATACCATAGCATTCTACCCAAAAAGTACCTAGAACTAACGCTTATCCATCAGCAGATCACACTTGCATAGTTAAGATGCCGATAAAATTTTTTTACAATTATTTGACAACAGTTAGGAGCCAGAACTCTTTTCGTATACATCAAACAATACAAATACCATAGCATTCTACCCAGAAAGTACCTAGAACTAACGCCTATCCATCAGCAGATCACACTTGCATAGTTAAGATGCCGATAAATTTTGTTTACAATTATTTGACAACAGCTAGGAGCCAGAACTCTTTTCGTATACATCAAACAATAGAAATACCATAGCATTCTACCCAGAAAGTACCTAGAACTAACGCCTATCCATCAGCAGATCACACTTGTATAGTTAAGATGCCGATAAATTTTTTTTACAATTATTTGACAACAGCTAGGAGCCAGAACTCTTTTCGAACACATCAAATAATACAAATACCATAGCATTCTACCCAAAAAGTACCTAGAACTAACGCCTATCCATCAGCAGATCACACTTGCATAGTTAAGATGCCGATACATTTTTTTTACAATTATTTGACAACAGCTAGGAGCCAGAACTCTTTTCGTATACATCAAACAATACAAATACCATAGCATTCTACCCAGAAAGTACCTAGAACTAACGCCTATCCATCAGCAGATCACACTTGTCTAGTTAAGATGCCGATAAATTTTTTTTACAATTATTTGACAACAGCTAGGATCCAGAACTCTTTTCGAACACATCAAATAATACAAATACCATAGCATTCTACCCAAAAAGTACCTAGAACTAACGCCTATCCATCAGCAAATCACACTTGCATAGTTAAGATGCCGATAAATTTTTTTTACAATTATTTGACAACAGCTAGGAGCCAGAACTCTTTTCGTATACATCAAACAATACAAATACCATAGCATTCTACCCAGAAAGTACCTAGAACTAACGCCTATCCATCAGCAGATCACACTTGTATAGTTAAGATGCCGATAATATTTTTTTACAATTATTTGACAACAGCTAGGAGCCAGAACTCTTTTCGAACACATCAAATAATACAAATACCATAGCATTCTACCCAAAAAGTACCTAGAACTAACGCTTATCCATCAGCAGATCACACTTGCATAGTTAAGATGCCGATAAAACTTTTTTACAATTATTTGACAACAGTTAGGAGCCAGAACTCTTTTCGTATACATCAAACAATACAAATACCATAGCATTCTACCCAGAAAGTACCTAGAACTAACGCCTATCCATCAGCAGATCACACCTGCATAGTTAAGATGCCGATACATTTTTTTTACAATTATTTGACAACAGCTAGGAGCCAGAACTCTTTTCGTATACATCAAACAATACAAATACCATAGCATTCTACCCAGAAAGTACCTAGAACTAACGCCTATCCATCAGCAGATCACACTTGTATAGTTAAGGTGCCGATAAAATTTTTTTACAATTATTTGACAACAGCTAGGAGCCAGAACTCTTTTCGAACACATCAAATAATACAAATACCATAGCATTCTACCCTAAAAGTACCCAGAACTAACGCCTATCCATCAGCAGATCACACTTGCATAGTTAAGATGCCGATGTATTTTTTTTACAATTATTTGACAACAGCTAGGAGCCAGAACTCTTTTCGTATACATCAAACAATACAAATACCATAGCATTCTACCCAGAAAGTACCTAGAACTAACGCCTATCAATCAGCAGATCACACTTGTATAGTTAAGATGCCGATAATATTTTTTTACAATTATTTGACAACAGCTAGGAGCCAGAACTCTTTTCGAACACATCAAATAATACAAATACCATTGCATTCTACCCAAAAAGTACCTAGAACTAACGCCTATCCATCAGCAGATCACACTTGCATAGTTAAGATGCCGATAAAATTTTTTTACAATTATTTGACAACAGTTAGGATCCAGAACTCTTTTCGTATACATCAAACAATACAAATACCATAGCATCCTACCCAGAAAGTACCTAGAACTAACGCCTATCCATCAGCAGATCACACTTGCATAGTTAAGATGCCGATAATTTTTTTTTACAATTATTTGACAACAGCTAGGAGCCAGAACTCTTTTCGTATACATCAAACAATACAAATACCATAGCATTCTACCCAGAAAGTACCTAGAACTAACGCCTATCCATCAGCAGATCACACTTGTCTAGTTAAGATGCCGATAAAATTTTTTTACAATTATTTGACAACAGCTAGGCGCCAGAACTCTTTTCGAACACATCAAATAATACAAATACCATAGCATTCTACCCAAACAGTACCTAGAACTAACGCTTATCCATCAGCAGATCACACTTGCATAGTTAAGATGCCGATAAAATTTTTTTACAATTATTTGACAACAGTTAGGAGCCAGAACTCTTTTCGTATACATCAAACAATATAAATACCATAGCATTCTACCCAGAAAGTACCTAGAACTAACGCCTATCCATCAGCAGATCACACTTGCATAGTTAAGATGCCGATAAATTTTGTTTACAATTATTTGACAACAGCTAGGAGCCAGAACTCTTTTCGTATACATCAAACAATAGAAATACCATAGCATTCTACCCAGAAAGTACCTAGAACTAACGCCTATCCATCAGCAGATCACACTTGTATAGTTAAGATGCCGATAAATTTTTTTTACAATTATTTGACAACAGCTAGGAGCCAGAACTCTTTTCGAACACATCAAATAATACAAATACCATAGCATTCTACCCAAAAAGTACCTAGAACTAACGCCTATCCATCAGCAGATCACACTTGCATAGTTAAGATGCCGATACATTTTTTTTACAATTATTTGACAACAGTTAGGAGCCAGAACTCTTTTCGTATACATCAAACAATACAAATACCATAGCATTCTACCCAGAAAGTACCTAGAACTAACGCCTATCCATCAGCAGATCACACTTGCATAGTTAAGATGCCGATAAATTTTTTTTACAATTATTTGACAACAGCTAGGAGCCAGAACTCTTTTCGTATACATCAAACAATACAAATACCATAGCATTCTACCCAGAAAGTACCTAGAACAAACGCCTATCCATCAGCAGATCACACTTGCATAGTTAAGATGCCGATACATTTTTTTTACAATTATTTGACAACAGCTAGGAGCCAGAACTCTTTTCGTATACATCAAACAATACGAATACCATAGCATTCTACCCAGAAAGTACCTAGAACTAACGCCTATCCATCAGCAGATCACACTTGTCTAGTTAAGATGCCGATAAATTTTTTTTACAATTATTTGACAACAGCTAGGATCCAGAACTCTTTTCGAACACATCAAATAATACAAATACCATAGCATTCTACCCAAAAAGTACCTAGAACTAACGCTTATCCATCAGCAGATCACACTTGCATATTTAAGATGCCGATAAAATTTTTTTACAATTATTTGACAACAGTTAGGATCCAGAACTCTTTTCGTATACATCAAACAATACAAATACCATAGCATTCTACCCAGAAAGTACCTAGAACGAACGCCTATCCATCAGCAGATCACACTTGTCTAGTTAAGATGCCGATAAAATTTTTTTACAATTATTTGACAACAGCTAGGCGCCAGAACTCTTTTCGAACACATCAAATAATACAAATACCATAGCATTCTACCCAAAAAGTACCTAGAACTAACGCTTATCCATCAGCAGATCACACTTGCATAGTTAAGATGCCGATAAAATTTTTTTACAATTATTTGACAACAGTTAGGAGCCAGAACTCTTTTCGTATACATCAAACAATACAAATACCATAGCATTCTACCCAGAAAGTACCTAGAACTAACGCCTATCCATCAGCAGATCACACTTGCATAGTTAAGATGCCGATAAATTTTGTTTACAATTATTTGACAACAGCTAGGAGCCAGAACTCTTTTCGTATACATCAAACAATAGAAATACCATAGCATTCTACCCAGAAAGTACCTAGAACTAACGCCTATCCATCAGCAGATCACACTTGTATAGTTAAGATGCCGATAAATTTTTTTTACAATTATTTGACAACAGCTAGGAGCCAGAACTCTTTTCGAACACATCAAATAATACAAATACCATAGCATTCTACCCAAAAAGTACCTAGAACTAACGCCTATCCATCAGCAGATCACACTTGCATAGTTAAGATGCCGATACATTTTTTTTACAATTATTTGACAACAGCTAGGAGCCAGAACTCTTTTCGTATACATCAAACAATACAAATACCATAGCATTCTACCCAGAAAGTACCTAGAACTAACGCCTATCCATCAGCAGATCACACTTGTCTAGTTAAGATGCCGATAAATTTTTTTTACAATTATTTGACAACAGCTAGGATCCAGAACTCTTTTCGAACACATCAAATAATACAAATACCATAGCATTCTACCCAAAAAGTACCTAGAACTAACGCCTATCCATCAGCAAATCACACTTGCATAGTTAAGATGCCGATAAATTTTTTTTACAATTATTTGACAACAGCTAGGAGCCAGAACTCTTTTCGTATACATCAAACAATACAAATACCATAGCATTCTACCCAGAAAGTACCTAGAACTAACGCCTATCCATCAGCAGATCACACTTGTATAGTTAAGATGCCGATAATATTTTTTTACAATTATTTGACAACAGCTAGGAGCCAGAACTCTTTTCGAACACATCAAATAATACAAATACCATAGCATTCTACCCAAAAAGTACCTAGAACTAACGCTTATCCATCAGCAGATCACACTTGCATAGTTAAGATGCCGATAAAACTTTTTTACAATTATTTGACAACAGTTAGGAGCCAGAACTCTTTTCGTATACATCAAACAATACAAATACCATAGCATTCTACCCAGAAAGTACCTAGAACTAACGCCTATCCATCAGCAGATCACACCTGCATAGTTAAGATGCCGATACATTTTTTTTACAATTATTTGACAACAGCTAGGAGCCAGAACTCTTTTCGTATACATCAAACAATACAAATACCATAGCATTCTACCCAGAAAGTACCTAGAACTAACGCCTATCCATCAGCAGATCACACTTGTATAGTTAAGGTGCCGATAAAATTTTTTTACAATTATTTGACAACAGCTAGGAGCCAGAACTCTTTTCGAACACATCAAATAATACAAATACCATAGCATTCTACCCTAAAAGTACCCAGAACTAACGCCTATCCATCAGCAGATCACACTTGCATAGTTAAGATGCCGATGTATTTTTTTTACAATTATTTGACAACAGCTAGGAGCCAGAACTCTTTTCGTATACATCAAACAATACAAATACCATAGCATTCTACCCAGAAAGTACCTAGAACTAACGCCTATCAATCAGCAGATCACACTTGTATAGTTAAGATGCCGATAATATTTTTTTACAATTATTTGACAACAGCTAGGAGCCAGAACTCTTTTCGAACACATCAAATAATACAAATACCATTGCATTCTACCCAAAAAGTACCTAGAACTAACGCCTATCCATCAGCAGATCACACTTGCATAGTTAAGATGCCGATAAAATTTTTTTACAATTATTTGACAACAGTTAGGATCCAGAACTCTTTTCGTATACATCAAACAATACAAATACCATAGCATCCTACCCAGAAAGTACCTAGAACTAACGCCTATCCATCAGCAGATCACACTTGCATAGTTAAGATGCCGATAATTTTTTTTTACAATTATTTGACAACAGCTAGGAGCCAGAACTCTTTTCGTATACATCAAACAATACAAATACCATAGCATTCTACCCAGAAAGTACCTAGAACTAACGCCTATCCATCAGCAGATCACACTTGTCTAGTTAAGATGCCGATAAAATTTTTTTACAATTATTTGACAACAGCTAGGCGCCAGAACTCTTTTCGAACACATCAAATAATACAAATACCATAGCATTCTACCCAAACAGTACCTAGAACTAACGCTTATCCATCAGCAGATCACACTTGCATAGTTAAGATGCCGATAAAATTTTTTTACAATTATTTGACAACAGTTAGGAGCCAGAACTCTTTTCGTATACATCAAACAATATAAATACCATAGCATTCTACCCAGAAAGTACCTAGAACTAACGCCTATCCATCAGCAGATCACACTTGCATAGTTAAGATGCCGATAAATTTTGTTTACAATTATTTGACAACAGCTAGGAGCCAGAACTCTTTTCGTATACATCAAACAATAGAAATACCATAGCATTCTACCCAGAAAGTACCTAGAACTAACGCCTATCCATCAGCAGATCACACTTGTATAGTTAAGATGCCGATAAATTTTTTTTACAATTATTTGACAACAGCTAGGAGCCAGAACTCTTTTCGAACACATCAAATAATACAAATACCATAGCATTCTACCCAAAAAGTACCTAGAACTAACGCCTATCCATCAGCAGATCACACTTGCATAGTTAAGATGCCGATACATTTTTTTTACAATTATTTGACAACAGTTAGGAGCCAGAACTCTTTTCGTATACATCAAACAATACAAATACCATAGCATTCTACCCAGAAAGTACCTAGAACTAACGCCTATCCATCAGCAGATCACACTTGCATAGTTAAGATGCCGATAAATTTTTTTTACAATTATTTGACAACAGCTAGGAGCCAGAACTCTTTTCGTATACATCAAACAATACAAATACCATAGCATTCTACCCAGAAAGTACCTAGAACAAACGCCTATCCATCAGCAGATCACACTTGCATAGTTAAGATGCCGATACATTTTTTTTACAATTATTTGACAACAGCTAGGAGCCAGAACTCTTTTCGTATACATCAAACAATACGAATACCATAGCATTCTACCCAGAAAGTACCTAGAACTAACGCCTATCCATCAGCAGATCACACTTGTCTAGTTAAGATGCCGATAAATTTTTTTTACAATTATTTGACAACAGCTAGGATCCAGAACTCTTTTCGAACACATCAAATAATACAAATACCATAGCATTCTACCCAAAAAGTACCTAGAACTAACGCTTATCCATCAGCAGATCACACTTGCATATTTAAGATGCCGATAAAATTTTTTTACAATTATTTGACAACAGTTAGGATCCAGAACTCTTTTCGTATACATCAAACAATACAAATACCATAGCATTCTACCCAGAAAGTACCTAGAACGAACGCCTATCCATCAGCAGATCACACTTGTCTAGTTAAGATGCCGATAAAATTTTTTTACAATTATTTGACAACAGCTAGGCGCCAGAACTCTTTTCGAACACATCAAATAATACAAATACCATAGCATTCTACCCAAAAAGTACCTAGAACTAACGCTTATCCATCAGCAGATCACACTTGCATAGTTAAGATGCCGATAAAATTTTTTTACAATTATTTGACAACAGTTAGGAGCCAGAACTCTTTTCGTATACATCAAACAATACAAATACCATAGCATTCTACCCAGAAAGTACCTAGAACTAACGCCTATCCATCAGCAGATCACACTTGCATAGTTAAGATGCCGATAAATTTTGTTTACAATTATTTGACAACAGCTAGGAGCTAGAACTCTTTTCGTATACATCAAACAATAGAAATACCATAGCATTCTACCCAGAAAGTACCTAGAACTAACGCCTATCCATCAGCAGATCACACTTGTATAGTTAAGATGCCGATAAATTTTTTTTACAATTATTTGACAACAGCTAGGAGCCAGAACTCTTTTCGAACACATCAAATAATACAAATACCATAGCATTCTACCCAAAAAGTACCTAGAACTAACGCCTATCCATCAGCAGATCACACTTGCATAGTTAAGATGCCGATACATTTTTTTTACAATTATTTGACAACAGCTAGGAGCCAGAACTCTTTTCGTATACATCAAACAATACAAATACCATAGCATTCTACCCAGAAAGTACCTAGAACTAACGCCTATCCATCAGCAGATCACACTTGTCTAGTTAAGATGCCGATAAATTTTTTTTACAATTATTTGACAACAGCTAGGATCCAGAACTCTTTTCGAACACATCAAATAATACAAATACCATAGCATTCTACCCAAAAAGTACCTAGAACTAACGCCTATCCATCAGCAAATCACACTTGCATAGTTAAGATGCCGATAAATTTTTTTTACAATTATTTGACAACAGCTAGGAGCCAGAACTCTTTTCGTATACATCAAACAATACAAATACCATAGCATTCTACCCAGGAAGTACCTAGAACTAACACCTATCCATCAGCAGATCACACTTGTATAGTTAAGGTGCCGATAAAATTTTTTTACAATTATTTGACAACAGCTAGGAGCCAGAACTCTTTTCGAACACATCAAATAATACAAATACCATAGCATTCTACCCTAAAAGTACCCAGGACTAACGCCTATCCATCAGCAGATCACACTTGCATAGTTAAGATGCCGATAAATTTTTTTTACAATTATTTGACAACAGCTAGGAGCCAGAACTCTTTTCGTATACATCAAACAATACAAATACCATAGCATTCTACCCAGAAAGTACCTAGAACTAACGCCTATCCATCAGCAGATCACACTTGTATAGTTAAGATGCCGATAATATTTTTTTACAATTATTTGACAACAGCTAGGAGCCAGAACTTTTTTCGAACACATCAAATAATACAAATACCATAGCATTCTACCCAAAAAGTACCTAGAACTAACGCTTATCCATCAGCAGATCACACTTGCATAGTTAAGATACCGATAAAACTTTTTTACAATTATTTGACAACAGTTAGGAGCCAGAACTCTTTTCGTATACATCAAACAATACAAATACCATAGCATTCTACCCAGAAAGTACCTAGAACTAACGCCTATCCATCAGCAGATCACACCTGCATAGTTAAGATGCCGATAAATTTTTTTTACAATTATTTGACAACAGCTAGGAGCCAGAACTCTTTTCGTATACATCAAACAATACAAATACCATAGCATTCTACCCAGAAAGTACCTAGAACTAACGCCTATCCATCAGCAGATCACACTTGTATAGTTAAGGTGCCGATAAAATTTTTTTACAATTATTTGACAACAGCTAGGAGCCAGAACTCTTTTCGAACACATCAAATAATACAAATACCATAGCATTCTACCCTAAAAGTACCCAGAACTAACGCCTATCCATCAGCAGATCACACTTGCATAGTTAAGATGCCGATGAATTTTTTTTACAATTATTTGACAACAGCTAGGAGCCAGAACTCTTTTCGTATACATCAAACAATACAAATACCATAGCATTCTACCCAGAAAGTATCTAGAACTAACGCCTATCCATCAGCAGATCACACTTGTATAGTTAAGATGCCGATAAAATTTTTTTACAATTATTTGACAACAGCTAGGAGCCAGAACTCTTTTCGACAACATCAAATAATACAAATACCATAGCATTCTACCCAAAAAGTACCTAGAACTAACGCTTATCCATCAGCAGATCACACTTGCATAGTTAAGATGCCGATAAAATTTTTTTACAATTATTTGACAACAGTTAGGAGCCAGAACTCTTTTCGTATACATCAAACAATACAAATACCATAGCATTCTACCCAGAAAGTACCTAGAACTAACGCCTATCCATCAGCAGATCACACCTACATAGTTAAGATGCCGATAAATTTTTTTTACAATTATTTGACAACAGCTAGGAGCCAGAACTCTTTTCGTATACATCAAACAATACAAATACCATAGCATTCTACCCAGAAAGTACCTAGAACTAACGCCCATCCATCAGCAGATCACACTTGTCTAGTTAAGATGCCGATAAAATTTTTTTACAATTATTTGACAACAGCTAGGCGCCAGAACTCTTTTCGAACACATCAAATAATACAAATACCATAGCATTCTACCCAAAAAGTACCTAGAACTAACGCTTATCCATCAGCAGATCACACTTGCATAGTTAAGATGCCGATAAAATTTTTTTACAATTATTTGACAACAGCTAGGAGCCAGAACTCTTTTCGAACACATCAAATAATACAAATACCATAGCATTCTACCCAAAAAGTACCTAGAACTAACGCCTATCCATCAGCAGATCACACTTGCATAGTTAAGATGCCAATAAATTTTTTTTACAATTATTTGACAACAGTTAGGAGCCAGAACTCTTTTCGTATACATCAAATAATACAAATACCATAGCATTCTACCCAGAAAGTACCTAGAACTAACGCCTATCCATCAGCAGAACACACTTGCATAGTTAAGATGCCGATAAATTTTGTTTACAATTATTTGACAACAGCTAGGAGCCAGAACTCTTTTCGTATACATCAAATAATACAAATACCATAGCATTCTACCAAAAAAGTACCTAGAACTAACGCTTATCCATCAGCAGATCACACTTGCATAGTTAAGATGCCGATAAATTTTTTTTACAATTATTTGACAACAGTTAGGAGCCAGAACTGTTTTCGTATACATCAAACAATACAAATACCATAGCATTCTACCCAGAAAGTACCTAGAACTAACGCCTATCCATCAGCAGATCACACTTGCATAGTTAAGATGCCGATAAATTTTTTTTACAATTATTTGACAACAGCTAGGAGCCAGAACTCTTTTCGTATACATCAAACAATACAAATACCATAGCATTCTACCCAGGAAGTACCTAGAACTAACGCCTATCCATCAGCAGATCACACTTGTATAGTTAAGGTGCCGATAAAATTTTTTTACAATTATTTGACAACAGCTAGGAGCCAGAACTCTTTTCGAACACATCAAATAATACAAATACCATAGCATTCTACCCTAAAAGTACCCAGAACTAACGCCTATCCATCAGCAGATCACACTTGCATAGTTAAGATGCCGATAAATTTTTTTTACAATTATTTGACAACAGCTAGGAGCCAGAACTCTTTTCGTATACATCAAACAATACAAATACCATAGCATTCTACCCAGAAAGTACCTAGAACTAACGCCTATCCATCAGCAGATCACACTTGTATAGTTAAGATGCCGATAATATTTTTTTACAATTATTTGACAACAGCTAGGAGCCAGAACTCTTTTCGAACACATCAAATAATACAAATACCATAGCATTCTACCCAAAAAGTACCTAGAACTAACGCTTATCCATCAGCAGATCACACTTGCATAGTTAAGATGCCGATAAAACTTTTTTACAATTATTTGACAACAGTTAGGAGCCAGAACTCTTTTCGTATACATCAAACAATACAAATACCATAGCATTCTACCCAGAAAGTACCTAGAACTAACGCCTATCCATCAGCAGATCACACCTGCATAGTTAAGATGCCGATACCTTTGTTTACAATTATTTGACAACAGCTAGGAGCCAGAACTCTTTTCGTATACATCAAACAATACAAATACCATAGCATTCTACCCAGAAAGTACCTAGAACTAACGCCTATCCATCAGCAGATCACACTTGTATAGTTAAGGTGCCGATAAAATTTTTTTACAATTATTTGACAACAGCTAGGAGCCAGAACTCTTTTCGAACACATCAAATAATACAAATACCATAGCATTCTACCCTAAAAGTACCCAAAACTAACGCCTATCCATCAGCAGATCACACTTGCATAGTTAAGATGCCGATGAATTTTTTTTACAATTATTTGACAACAGCTAGGAGCCAGAACTCTTTTCGTATACATCAAACAATACAAATACCATAGCATTCTACCCAGAAAGTACCTAGAACTAACGCCTATCAATCAGCAGATCACACTTGTATAGTTAAGATGCCGATAATATTTTTTTACAATTATTTGACAACAGCTAGGAGCCAGAACTCTTTTCGAACACATCAAATAATACAAATACCATTGCATTCTACCCAAAAAGTACCTAGAACTAACGCCTATCCATCAGCAGATCACACTTGCATAGTTAAGATGCCGATAAAATTTTTTTACAATTATTTGACAACAGTTAGGATCCAGAACTCTTTTCGTATACATCAAACAATACAAATACCATAGCATCCTACCCAGAAAGTACCTAGAACTAACGCCTATCCATCAGCAGATCACACTTGCATAGTTAAGATGCCGATAATTTTTTTTTACAATTATTTGACAACAGCTAGGAGCCAGAACTCTTTTCGTATACATCAAACAATACAAATACCATAGCATTCTACCCAGAAAGTACCTAGAACGAACGCCTATCCATCAGCAGATCACACTTGTCTAGTTAAGATGCCGATAAAATTTTTTTACAATTATTTGACAACAGCTAGGCGCCAGAACTCTTTTCGAACACATCAAATAATACAAATACCATAGCATTCTACCCAAAAAGTACCTAGAACTAACGCTTATCCATCAGCAGATCACACTTGCATAGTTAAGATGCCGATAAAATTTTTTTACAATTATTTGACAACAGTTAGGAGCCAGAACTCTTTTCGTATACATCAAACAATACAAATACCATAGCATTCTACCCAGAAAGTACCTAGAACTAACGCCTATCCATCAGCAGATCACACTTGCATAGTTAAGATGCCGATAAATTTTGTTTACAATTATTTGACAACAGCTAGGAGCCAGAACTCTTTTCGTATACATCAAACAATAGAAATACCATAGCATTCTACCCAGAAAGTACCTAGAACTAACGCCTATCCATCAGCAGATCACACTTGTATAGTTAAGATGCCGATAAATTTTTTTTACAATTATTTGACAACAGCTAGGAGCCAGAACTCTTTTCGAACACATCAAATAATACAAATACCATAGCATTCTACCCAAAAAGTACCTAGAACTAACGCCTATCCATCAGCAGATCACACTTGCATAGTTAAGATGCCGATACATTTTTTTTACAATTATTTGACAACAGCTAGGAGCCAGAACTCTTTTCGTATACATCAAACAATACAAATACCATAGCATTCTACCCAGAAAGTACCTAGAACTAACGCCTATCCATCAGCAGATCACACTTGTCTAGTTAAGATGCCGATAAATTTTTTTTACAATTATTTGACAACAGCTAGGATCCAGAACTCTTTTCGAACACATCAAATAATACAAATACCATAGCATTCTACCCAAAAAGTACCTAGAACTAACGCCTATCCATCAGCAAATCACACTTGCATAGTTAAGATGCCGATAAATTTTTTTTACAATTATTTGACAACAGCTAGGAGCCAGAACTCTTTTCGTATACATCAAACAATACAAATACCATAGCATTCTACCCAGAAAGTACCTAGAACTAACGCCTATCCATCAGCAGATCACACTTGTATAGTTAAGATGCCGATAATATTTTTTTACAATTATTTGACAACAGCTAGGAGCCAGAACTCTTTTCGAACACATCAAATAATACAAATACCATAGCATTCTACCCAAAAAGTACCTAGAACTAACGCTTATCCATCAGCAGATCACACTTGCATAGTTAAGATGCCGATAAAACTTTTTTACAATTATTTGACAACAGTTAGGAGCCAGAACTCTTTTCGTATACATCAAACAATACAAATACCATAGCATTCTACCCAGAAAGTACCTAGAACTAACGCCTATCCATCAGCAGATCACACCTGCATAGTTAAGATGCCGATACATTTTTTTTACAATTATTTGACAACAGCTAGGAGCCAGAACTCTTTTCGTATACATCAAACAATACAAATACCATAGCATTCTACCCAGAAAGTACCTAGAACTAACGCCTATCCATCAGCAGATCACACTTGTATAGTTAAGGTGCCGATAAAATTTTTTTACAATTATTTGACAACAGCTAGGAGCCAGAACTCTTTTCGAACACATCAAATAATACAAATACCATAGCATTCTACCCTAAAAGTACCCAGAACTAACGCCTATCCATCAGCAGATCACACTTGCATAGTTAAGATGCCGATGTATTTTTTTTACAATTATTTGACAACAGCTAGGAGCCAGAACTCTTTTCGTATACATCAAACAATACAAATACCATAGCATTCTACCCAGAAAGTACCTAGAACTAACGCCTATCAATCAGCAGATCACACTTGTATAGTTAAGATGCCGATAATATTTTTTTACAATTATTTGACAACAGCTAGGAGCCAGAACTCTTTTCGAACACATCAAATAATACAAATACCATTGCATTCTACCCAAAAAGTACCTAGAACTAACGCCTATCCATCAGCAGATCACACTTGCATAGTTAAGATGCCGATAAAATTTTTTTACAATTATTTGACAACAGTTAGGATCCAGAACTCTTTTCGTATACATCAAACAATACAAATACCATAGCATCCTACCCAGAAAGTACCTAGAACTAACGCCTATCCATCAGCAGATCACACTTGCATAGTTAAGATGCCGATAATTTTTTTTTACAATTATTTGACAACAGCTAGGAGCCAGAACTCTTTTCGTATACATCAAACAATACAAATACCATAGCATTCTACCCAGAAAGTACCTAGAACTAACGCCTATCCATCAGCAGATCACACTTGTCTAGTTAAGATGCCGATAAAATTTTTTTACAATTATTTGACAACAGCTAGGCGCCAGAACTCTTTTCGAACACATCAAATAATACAAATACCATAGCATTCTACCCAAACAGTACCTAGAACTAACGCTTATCCATCAGCAGATCACACTTGCATAGTTAAGATGCCGATAAAATTTTTTTACAATTATTTGACAACAGTTAGGAGCCAGAACTCTTTTCGTATACATCAAACAATATAAATACCATAGCATTCTACCCAGAAAGTACCTAGAACTAACGCCTATCCATCAGCAGATCACACTTGCATAGTTAAGATGCCGATAAATTTTGTTTACAATTATTTGACAACAGCTAGGAGCCAGAACTCTTTTCGTATACATCAAACAATAGAAATACCATAGCATTCTACCCAGAAAGTACCTAGAACTAACGCCTATCCATCAGCAGATCACACTTGTATAGTTAAGATGCCGATAAATTTTTTTTACAATTATTTGACAACAGCTAGGAGCCAGAACTCTTTTCGAACACATCAAATAATACAAATACCATAGCATTCTACCCAAAAAGTACCTAGAACTAACGCCTATCCATCAGCAGATCACACTTGCATAGTTAAGATGCCGATACATTTTTTTTACAATTATTTGACAACAGTTAGGAGCCAGAACTCTTTTCGTATACATCAAACAATACAAATACCATAGCATTCTACCCAGAAAGTACCTAGAACTAACGCCTATCCATCAGCAGATCACACTTGCATAGTTAAGATGCCGATAAATTTTTTTTACAATTATTTGACAACAGCTAGGAGCCAGAACTCTTTTCGTATACATCAAACAATACAAATACCATAGCATTCTACCCAGAAAGTACCTAGAACAAACGCCTATCCATCAGCAGATCACACTTGCATAGTTAAGATGCCGATACATTTTTTTTACAATTATTTGACAACAGCTAGGAGCCAGAACTCTTTTCGTATACATCAAACAATACGAATACCATAGCATTCTACCCAGAAAGTACCTAGAACTAACGCCTATCCATCAGCAGATCACACTTGTCTAGTTAAGATGCCGATAAATTTTTTTTACAATTATTTGACAACAGCTAGGATCCAGAACTCTTTTCGAACACATCAAATAATACAAATACCATAGCATTCTACCCAAAAAGTACCTAGAACTAACGATTATCCATCAGCAGATCACACTTGCATATTTAAGATGCCGATAAAATTTTTTTACAATTATTTGACAACAGTTAGGATCCAGAACTCTTTTCGTATACATCAAACAATACAAATACCATAGCATTCTACCCAGAAAGTACCTAGAACGAACGCCTATCCATCAGCAGATCACACTTGTCTAGTTAAGATGCCGATAAAATTTTTTTACAATTATTTGACAACAGCTAGGCGCCAGAACTCTTTTCGAACACATCAAATAATACAAATACCATAGCATTCTACCCAAAAAGTACCTAGAACTAACGCTTATCCATCAGCAGATCACACTTGCATAGTTAAGATGCCGATAAAATTTTTTTACAATTATTTGACAACAGTTAGGAGCCAGAACTCTTTTCGTATACATCAAACAATACAAATACCATAGCATTCTACCCAGAAAGTACCTAGAACTAACGCCTATCCATCAGCAGATCACACTTGCATAGTTAAGATGCCGATAAATTTTGTTTACAATTATTTGACAACAGCTAGGAGCCAGAACTCTTTTCGTATACATCAAACAATAGAAATACCATAGCATTCTACCCAGAAAGTACCTAGAACTAACGCCTATCCATCAGCAGATCACACTTGTATAGTTAAGATGCCGATAAATTTTTTTTACAATTATTTGACAACAGCTAGGAGCCAGAACTCTTTTCGAACACATCAAATAATACAAATACCATAGCATTCTACCCAAAAAGTACCTAGAACTAACGCCTATCCATCAGCAGATCACACTTGCATAGTTAAGATGCCGATACATTTTTTTTACAATTATTTGACAACAGCTAGGAGCCAGAACTCTTTTCGTATACATCAAACAATACAAATACCATAGCATTCTACCCAGAAAGTACCTAGAACTAACGCCTATCCATCAGCAGATCACACTTGTCTAGTTAAGATGCCGATAAATTTTTTTTACAATTATTTGACAACAGCTAGGATCCAGAACTCTTTTCGAACACATCAAATAATACAAATACCATAGCATTCTACCCAAAAAGTACCTAGAACTAACGCCTATCCATCAGCAAATCACACTTGCATAGTTAAGATGCCGATAAATTTTTTTTACAATTATTTGACAACAGCTAGGAGCCAGAACTCTTTTCGTATACATCAAACAATACAAATACCATAGCATTCTACCCAGAAAGTACCTAGAACTAACGCCTATCCATCAGCAGATCACACTTGTATAGTTAAGATGCCGATAATATTTTTTTACAATTATTTGACAACAGCTAGGAGCCAGAACTCTTTTCGAACACATCAAATAATACAAATACCATAGCATTCTACCCAAAAAGTACCTAGAACTAACGCTTATCCATCAGCAGATCACACTTGCATAGTTAAGATGCCGATAAAACTTTTTTACAATTATTTGACAACAGTTAGGAGCCAGAACTCTTTTCGTATACATCAAACAATACAAATACCATAGCATTCTACCCAGAAAGTACCTAGAACTAACGCCTATCCATCAGCAGATCACACCTGCATAGTTAAGATGCCGATACATTTTTTTTACAATTATTTGACAACAGCTAGGAGCCAGAACTCTTTTCGTATACATCAAACAATACAAATACCATAGCATTCTACCCAGAAAGTACCTAGAACTAACGCCTATCCATCAGCAGATCACACTTGTATAGTTAAGGTGCCGATAAAATTTTTTTACAATTATTTGACAACAGCTAGGAGCCAGAACTCTTTTCGAACACATCAAATAATACAAATACCATAGCATTCTACCCTAAAAGTACCCAGAACTAACGCCTATCCATCAGCAGATCACACTTGCATAGTTAAGATGCCGATGTATTTTTTTTACAATTATTTGACAACAGCTAGGAGCCAGAACTCTTTTCGTATACATCAAACAATACAAATACCATAGCATTCTACCCAGAAAGTACCTAGAACTAACGCCTATCAATCAGCAGATCACACTTGTATAGTTAAGATGCCGATAATATTTTTTTACAATTATTTGACAACAGCTAGGAGCCAGAACTCTTTTCGAACACATCAAATAATACAAATACCATTGCATTCTACCCAAAAAGTACCTAGAACTAACGCCTATCCATCAGCAGATCACACTTGCATAGTTAAGATGCCGATAAAATTTTTTTACAATTATTTGACAACAGTTAGGATCCAGAACTCTTTTCGTATACATCAAACAATACAAATACCATAGCATCCTACCCAGAAAGTACCTAGAACTAACGCCTATCCATCAGCAGATCACACTTGCATAGTTAAGATGCCGATAATTTTTTTTTACAATTATTTGACAACAGCTAGGAGCCAGAACTCTTTTCGTATACATCAAACAATACAAATACCATAGCATTCTACCCAGAAAGTACCTAGAACTAACGCCTATCCATCAGCAGATCACACTTGTCTAGTTAAGATGCCGATAAAATTTTTTTACAATTATTTGACAACAGCTAGGCGCCAGAACTCTTTTCGAACACATCAAATAATACAAATACCATAGCATTCTACCCAAACAGTACCTAGAACTAACGCTTATCCATCAGCAGATCACACTTGCATAGTTAAGATGCCGATAAAATTTTTTTACAATTATTTGACAACAGTTAGGAGCCAGAACTCTTTTCGTATACATCAAACAATATAAATACCATAGCATTCTACCCAGAAAGTACCTAGAACTAACGCCTATCCATCAGCAGATCACACTTGCATAGTTAAGATGCCGATAAATTTTGTTTACAATTATTTGACAACAGCTAGGAGCCAGAACTCTTTTCGTATACATCAAACAATAGAAATACCATAGCATTCTACCCAGAAAGTACCTAGAACTAACGCCTATCCATCAGCAGATCACACTTGTATAGTTAAGATGCCGATAAATTTTTTTTACAATTATTTGACAACAGCTAGGAGCCAGAACTCTTTTCGAACACATCAAATAATACAAATACCATAGCATTCTACCCAAAAAGTACCTAGAACTAACGCCTATCCATCAGCAGATCACACTTGCATAGTTAAGATGCCGATACATTTTTTTTACAATTATTTGACAACAGTTAGGAGCCAGAACTCTTTTCGTATACATCAAACAATACAAATACCATAGCATTCTACCCAGAAAGTACCTAGAACTAACGCCTATCCATCAGCAGATCACACTTGCATAGTTAAGATGCCGATAAATTTTTTTTACAATTATTTGACAACAGCTAGGAGCCAGAACTCTTTTCGTATACATCAAACAATACAAATACCATAGCATTCTACCCAGAAAGTACCTAGAACAAACGCCTATCCATCAGCAGATCACACTTGCATAGTTAAGATGCCGATACATTTTTTTTACAATTATTTGACAACAGCTAGGAGCCAGAACTCTTTTCGTATACATCAAACAATACGAATACCATAGCATTCTACCCAGAAAGTACCTAGAACTAACGCCTATCCATCAGCAGATCACACTTGTCTAGTTAAGATGCCGATAAATTTTTTTTACAATTATTTGACAACAGCTAGGATCCAGAACTCTTTTCGAACACATCAAATAATACAAATACCATAGCATTCTACCCAAAAAGTACCTAGAACTAACGCTTATCCATCAGCAGATCACACTTGCATATTTAAGATGCCGATAAAATTTTTTTACAATTATTTGACAACAGTTAGGATCCAGAACTCTTTTCGTATACATCAAACAATACAAATACCATAGCATTCTACCCAGAAAGTACCTAGAACGAACGCCTATCCATCAGCAGATCACACTTGTCTAGTTAAGATGCCGATAAAATTTTTTTACAATTATTTGACAACAGCTAGGCGCCAGAACTCTTTTCGAACACATCAAATAATACAAATACCATAGCATTCTACCCAAAAAGTACCTAGAACTAACGCTTATCCATCAGCAGATCACACTTGCATAGTTAAGATGCCGATAAAATTTTTTTACAATTATTTGACAACAGTTAGGAGCCAGAACTCTTTTCGTATACATCAAACAATACAAATACCATAGCATTCTACCCAGAAAGTACCTAGAACTAACGCCTATCCATCAGCAGATCACACTTGCATAGTTAAGATGCCGATAAATTTTGTTTACAATTATTTGACAACAGCTAGGAGCTAGAACTCTTTTCGTATACATCAAACAATAGAAATACCATAGCATTCTACCCAGAAAGTACCTAGAACTAACGCCTATCCATCAGCAGATCACACTTGTATAGTTAAGATGCCGATAAATTTTTTTTACAATTATTTGACAACAGCTAGGAGCCAGAACTCTTTTCGAACACATCAAATAATACAAATACCATAGCATTCTACCCAAAAAGTACCTAGAACTAACGCCTATCCATCAGCAGATCACACTTGCATAGTTAAGATGCCGATACATTTTTTTTACAATTATTTGACAACAGCTAGGAGCCAGAACTCTTTTCGTATACATCAAACAATACAAATACCATAGCATTCTACCCAGAAAGTACCTAGAACTAACGCCTATCCATCAGCAGATCACACTTGTCTAGTTAAGATGCCGATAAATTTTTTTTACAATTATTTGACAACAGCTAGGATCCAGAACTCTTTTCGAACACATCAAATAATACAAATACCATAGCATTCTACCCAAAAAGTACCTAGAACTAACGCCTATCCATCAGCAAATCACACTTGCATAGTTAAGATGCCGATAAATTTTTTTTACAATTATTTGACAACAGCTAGGAGCCAGAACTCTTTTCGTATACATCAAACAATACAAATACCATAGCATTCTACCCAGGAAGTACCTAGAACTAACACCTATCCATCAGCAGATCACACTTGTATAGTTAAGGTGCCGATAAAATTTTTTTACAATTATTTGACAACAGCTAGGAGCCAGAACTCTTTTCGAACACATCAAATAATACAAATACCATAGCATTCTACCCTAAAAGTACCCAGGACTAACGCCTATCCATCAGCAGATCACACTTGCATAGTTAAGATGCCGATAAATTTTTTTTACAATTATTTGACAACAGCTAGGAGCCAGAACTCTTTTCGTATACATCAAACAATACAAATACCATAGCATTCTACCCAGAAAGTACCTAGAACTAACGCCTATCCATCAGCAGATCACACTTGTATAGTTAAGATGCCGATAATATTTTTTTACAATTATTTGACAACAGCTAGGAGCCAGAACTTTTTTCGAACACATCAAATAATACAAATACCATAGCATTCTACCCAAAAAGTACCTAGAACTAACGCTTATCCATCAGCAGATCACACTTGCATAGTTAAGATACCGATAAAACTTTTTTACAATTATTTGACAACAGTTAGGAGCCAGAACTCTTTTCGTATACATCAAACAATACAAATACCATAGCATTCTACCCAGAAAGTACCTAGAACTAACGCCTATCCATCAGCAGATCACACCTGCATAGTTAAGATGCCGATAAATTTTTTTTACAATTATTTGACAACAGCTAGGAGCCAGAACTCTTTTCGTATACATCAAACAATACAAATACCATAGCATTCTACCCAGAAAGTACCTAGAACTAACGCCTATCCATCAGCAGATCACACTTGTATAGTTAAGGTGCCGATAAAATTTTTTTACAATTATTTGACAACAGCTAGGAGCCAGAACTCTTTTCGAACACATCAAATAATACAAATACCATAGCATTCTACCCTAAAAGTACCCAGAACTAACGCCTATCCATCAGCAGATCACACTTGCATAGTTAAGATGCCGATGAATTTTTTTTACAATTATTTGACAACAGCTAGGAGCCAGAACTCTTTTCGTATAGATCAAACAATACAAATACCATAGCATTCTACCCAGAAAGTACCTAGAACTAACGCCTATCCATCAGCAGATCACACTTGTATAGTTAAGATGCCGATAATATTTTTTTACAATTATTTGACAACAGCTAGGAACCAGAACTCTTTTCGAACACATCAAATAATACAAATACCATAGCATTCTACCCAAAAAGTACCTAGAACTAACGCCTATCCATCAGCAGATCACACTTGCATAGTTAAGATGCCGATAAAATTTTTTTACAATTATTTGACAACAGTTAGGATCCAGAACTCTTTTCGTATACATCAAACAATACAAATACCATAGCATCCTACCCAGAAAGTACCTAGAACTAACGCCTATCCATCAGCAGATCACACTTGCATAGTTAAGATGCCGATAATTTTTTTTTACAATTATTTGACAACAGCTAGGAGCCAGAACTCTTTTCGTATACATCAAACAATACAAATACCATAGCATTCTACTCAGAAAGTACCTAGAACTAACGCCTATCCATCAGCAGATCACACTTGCATAGTTAAGATGCCGATAAATTTTTTTTACAATTATTTGACAACAGCTAGGAGCCAGAACTCTTTTCGTATACATCAAACAATACAAATACCATAGCATTCTACCCAGAAAGTACCTAGAACTAACGCCTATCCATCAGCAGATCACACTTGTATAGTTAAGATGCCGATCAAATTTTTTTACAATTATTTGACAACAGCTAGGAGACAGAACTCTTTTCGACAACATCAAATAATACCAATACCATAGCATTCTACCCAAAAAGTACCTAGAACTAACGCTTATGCATCAGCAGATCACACTTGCATAGTTAAGATGCCGATAAAATTTTTTGACAATTATTTGACAACAGTTAGGAGCCAGAACTCTTTTCGTATACATCAAACAATACAAATACCATAGCATTCTACCCAGAAAGTACCTAGAACTAACGCCTATCCATCAGCAGATCACACCTGCATAGTTAAGATGCCGATAAATTTTTTTTACAATTATTTGACAACAGCTAGGAGCCAGAACTCTTTTCGTATACATCAAACAATACAAATACCATAGCATTCTACCCAGAAAGTACCTAGAACTAACGCCTATCCATCAGCAGATCACACTTGTATAGTTAAGGTGCCGATAAATTTTTTTTACAATTATTTGACAACAGCTAGGAGCCAGAACTCTTTTCGAACACATCAAATAATACAAATACCATAGCATTCTACCCTAAAAGTACCCAGAACTAACGCCTATCCATCAGCAGATCACACTTGCATAGTTAAGATGCCGATGAATTTTTTTTACAATTATTTGACAACAGCTAGGAGCCAGAACTCTTTTCGTATACATCAAACAATACAAATACCATAGCATTCTACCCAGAAAGTACCTAGAACTAACGCCTATCCATCAGCAGATCACACTTGTATAGTTAAGATGCCGATAATATATTTTTTACAATTATTTGACAACAGCTAGGAGCCAGAACTCTTTTCGAACACATCAAATAATACAAATACCATAGCATTCTACCCAAAAAGTACCGAGGACTAACGCCTATCTATCAGCAGATCACACTTGCATAGTTAAGATGCCGATAACATTTTTTTACAATTATTTGACAACAGTTAGGATCCAGAACTCTTTTCGTATACATCAAACAATACAAATACCATAGCATCCTACCCAGAAAGTACCTAGAACTAACGCCTATCCATCAGCAGATCACACTTGCCTAGTTAAGATGCCGATAATTTTTTTTTACAATTATTTGACAACAGCTAGGAGACAGAACTCTTTTCGTATACATCAAACAATACAAATACCATAGCATTCTACCCAGAAAGTACCTAGAACTATCGCCTATCCATCAGCAGATCACACTTGTCTAGTTAAGATGCCGATAAAATTTTTTTACAATTATTTGACAACAGCTAGGCGCCAGAACTTTTTTCGAACACATCAAATAATACAAATACCATAGCATTCTACCCAAAAAGTACCTAGAACTAACGCCTATCCATCAGCAGATCACACTTGCATAGTTAAGATGCCGATACAATTTTTTTACAATTATTTGACAACAGTTAGGAGCCAGAACTGTTTTCGTATACATCAAACAATACAAATACCATAGCATTCTACCCAGAAAGTACCTAGAACTAACGCCTATCCATCAGCAGATCACACTTGCATAGTTAAGATGCCGATAAAATTTTTTTACAATTATTTGACAACAGTTAGGAGCCAGAACTCTTTTCGTATACATCAAACAATACAAATACCATAGCATTCTACCGAGAAAGTACCTAGAACTAACGCCTATCCATCAGCAGATCACACTTGCATAGTTAAGATGCCGATAAATTTTGTTTACAATTATTTGACAACAGCTAGGAGCCAGAACTCTTTTGGTATACATCAAACAATACAAATACCATAGCATTCTACCCAGAAAGTACCTAGAACTAACGCCTATCCATCAGCAGATCACACTTGTATAGTTAAGATGCCGATAAAATTTCTTTACAAGTATTTGACAACAGCTAGGAGCCAGGACTCTTTTCGAACACATCAAATAATACAAATACCATAGCATTCTACCCAAAAAGTACCTAGAACTAACGCCTATCCATCAGCAGATCACACTTGCATAGTTAAGATGCCGATAATATTTTTTTACATTTATTTGACAACAGTTAGGAGCCAGAACTCTTTTCGTATACATCAAACAATACAAATACCATAGCATTCTACCCAGAAAGTACCTAGAACTAACGCCTATCCATCAGCAGATCACACTTGCATAGTTAAGATGCCGATAAACTTTTTTTACAATTATTTGACAACAGCTAGGAGCCAGAACTCTTTTCGTATACATCAAACAATACAAATACCATAGCATTCTACCCAGAAAGTATCTAGAACTAACGCCTATCCATCAGCAGATCACACTTGTATAGTTAAGATGCCGATAAAATTTTTTTACAATTATTTGACAACAGCTAGGAGCCAGAACTCTTTTCGACAACATCAAATAATACAAATACCATAGCATTCTACCCAAAAAGTACCTAGAACTAACGCTTATCCATCAGCAGATCACACTTGCATAGTTAAGATGCCGATAAAATTTTTTTACAATTATTTGACAACAGTTAGGAGCCAGAACTCTTTTCGTATACATCAAACAATACAAATACCATAGCATTCTACCCAGAAAGTACCTAGAACTAACGCCTATCCATCAGCAGATCACACCTACATAGTTAAGATGCCGATAAATTTTTTTTACAATTATTTGACAACAGCTAGGAGCCAGAACTCTTTTCGTATACATCAAACAATACAAATACCATAGCATTCTACCCAGAAAGTACCTAGAACTAACGCCCATCCATCAGCAGATCACACTTGTCTAGTTAAGATGCCGATAAAATTTTTTTACAATTATTTGACAACAGCTAGGCGCCAGAACTCTTTTCGAACACATCAAATAATACAAATACCATAGCATTCTACCCAAAAAGTACCTAGAACTAACGCTTATCCATCAGCAGATCACACTTGCATAGTTAAGATGCCGATAAAATTTTTTTACAATTATTTGACAACAGCTAGGAGCCAGAACTCTTTTCGAACACATCAAATAATACAAATACCATAGCATTCTACCCAAAAAGTACCTAGAACTAACGCCTATCCATCAGCAGATCACACTTGCATAGTTAAGATGCCAATAAATTTTTTTTACAATTATTTGACAACAGTTAGGAGCCAGAACTCTTTTCGTATACATCAAATAATACAAATACCATAGCATTCTACCCAGAAAGTACCTAGAACTAACGCCTATCCATCAGCAGAACACACTTGCATAGTTAAGATGCCGATAAATTTTGTTTACAATTATTTGACAACAGCTAGGAGCCAGAACTCTTTTCGTATACATCAAATAATACAAATACCATAGCATTCTACCAAAAAAGTACCTAGAACTAACGCTTATCCATCAGCAGATCACACTTGCATAGTTAAGATGCCGATAAATTTTTTTTACAATTATTTGACAACAGTTAGGAGCCAGAACTGTTTTCGTATACATCAAACAATACAAATACCATAGCATTCTACCCAGAAAGTACCTAGAACTAACGCCTATCCATCAGCAGATCACACTTGCATAGTTAAGATGCCGATAAATTTTTTTTACAATTATTTGACAACAGCTAGGAGCCAGAACTCTTTTCGTATACATCAAACAATACAAATACCATAGCATTCTACCCAGGAAGTACCTAGAACTAACGCCTATCCATCAGCAGATCACACTTGTATAGTTAAGGTGCCGATAAAATTTTTTTACAATTATTTGACAACAGCTAGGAGCCAGAACTCTTTTCGAACACATCAAATAATACAAATACCATAGCATTCTACCCTAAAAGTACCCAGAACTAACGCCTATCCATCAGCAGATCACACTTGCATAGTTAAGATGCCGATAAATTTTTTTTACAATTATTTGACAACAGCTAGGAGCCAGAACTCTTTTCGTATACATCAAACAATACAAATACCATAGCATTCTACCCAGAAAGTACCTAGAACTAACGCCTATCCATCAGCAGATCACACTTGTATAGTTAAGATGCCGATAATATTTTTTTACAATTATTTGACAACAGCTAGGAGCCAGAACTCTTTTCGAACACATCAAATAATACAAATACCATAGCATTCTACCCAAAAAGTACCTAGAACTAACGCTTATCCATCAGCAGATCACACTTGCATAGTTAAGATGCCGATAAAACTTTTTTACAATTATTTGACAACAGTTAGGAGCCAGAACTCTTTTCGTATACATCAAACAATACAAATACCATAGCATTCTACCCAGAAAGTACCTAGAACTAACGCCTATCCATCAGCAGATCACACCTGCATAGTTAAGATGCCGATACCTTTGTTTACAATTATTTGACAACAGCTAGGAGCCAGAACTCTTTTCGTATACATCAAACAATACAAATACCATAGCATTCTACCCAGAAAGTACCTAGAACTAACGCCTATCCATCAGCAGATCACACTTGTATAGTTAAGGTGCCGATAAAATTTTTTTACAATTATTTGACAACAGCTAGGAGCCAGAACTCTTTTCGAACACATCAAATAATACAAATACCATAGCATTCTACCCTAAAAGTACCCAAAACTAACGCCTATCCATCAGCAGATCACACTTGCATAGTTAAGATGCCGATGAATTTTTTTTACAATTATTTGACAACAGCTAGGAGCCAGAACTCTTTTCGTATACATCAAACAATACAAATACCATAGCATTCTACCCAGAAAGTACCTAGAACTAACGCCTATCAATCAGCAGATCACACTTGTATAGTTAAGATGCCGATAATATTTTTTTACAATTATTTGACAACAGCTAGGAGCCAGAACTCTTTTCGAACACATCAAATAATACAAATACCATTGCATTCTACCCAAAAAGTACCTAGAACTAACGCCTATCCATCAGCAGATCACACTTGCATAGTTAAGATGCCGATAAAATTTTTTTACAATTATTTGACAACAGTTAGGATCCAGAACTCTTTTCGTATACATCAAACAATACAAATACCATAGCATCCTACCCAGAAAGTACCTAGAACTAACGCCTATCCATCAGCAGATCACACTTGCATAGTTAAGATGCCGATAATTTTTTTTTACAATTATTTGACAACAGCTAGGAGCCAGAACTCTTTTCGTATACATCAAACAATACAAATACCATAGCATTCTACCCAGAAAGTACCTAGAACGAACGCCTATCCATCAGCAGATCACACTTGTCTAGTTAAGATGCCGATAAAATTTTTTTACAATTATTTGACAACAGCTAGGCGCCAGAACTCTTTTCGAACACATCAAATAATACAAATACCATAGCATTCTACCCAAAAAGTACCTAGAACTAACGCTTATCCATCAGCAGATCACACTTGCATAGTTAAGATGCCGATAAAATTTTTTTACAATTATTTGACAACAGTTAGGAGCCAGAACTCTTTTCGTATACATCAAACAATACAAATACCATAGCATTCTACCCAGAAAGTACCTAGAACTAACGCCTATCCATCAGCAGATCACACTTGCATAGTTAAGATGCCGATAAATTTTGTTTACAATTATTTGACAACAGCTAGGAGCCAGAACTCTTTTCGTATACATCAAACAATAGAAATACCATAGCATTCTACCCAGAAAGTACCTAGAACTAACGCCTATCCATCAGCAGATCACACTTGTATAGTTAAGATGCCGATAAATTTTTTTTACAATTATTTGACAACAGCTAGGAGCCAGAACTCTTTTCGAACACATCAAATAATACAAATACCATAGCATTCTACCCAAAAAGTACCTAGAACTAACGCCTATCCATCAGCAGATCACACTTGCATAGTTAAGATGCCGATACATTTTTTTTACAATTATTTGACAACAGCTAGGAGCCAGAACTCTTTTCGTATACATCAAACAATACAAATACCATAGCATTCTACCCAGAAAGTACCTAGAACTAACGCCTATCCATCAGCAGATCACACTTGTCTAGTTAAGATGCCGATAAATTTTTTTTACAATTATTTGACAACAGCTAGGATCCAGAACTCTTTTCGAACACATCAAATAATACAAATACCATAGCATTCTACCCAAAAAGTACCTAGAACTAACGCCTATCCATCAGCAAATCACACTTGCATAGTTAAGATGCCGATAAATTTTTTTTACAATTATTTGACAACAGCTAGGAGCCAGAACTCTTTTCGTATACATCAAACAATACAAATACCATAGCATTCTACCCAGAAAGTACCTAGAACTAACGCCTATCCATCAGCAGATCACACTTGTATAGTTAAGATGCCGATAATATTTTTTTACAATTATTTGACAACAGCTAGGAGCCAGAACTCTTTTCGAACACATCAAATAATACAAATACCATAGCATTCTACCCAAAAAGTACCTAGAACTAACGCTTATCCATCAGCAGATCACACTTGCATAGTTAAGATGCCGATAAAACTTTTTTACAATTATTTGACAACAGTTAGGAGCCAGAACTCTTTTCGTATACATCAAACAATACAAATACCATAGCATTCTACCCAGAAAGTACCTAGAACTAACGCCTATCCATCAGCAGATCACACCTGCATAGTTAAGATGCCGATACATTTTTTTTACAATTATTTGACAACAGCTAGGAGCCAGAACTCTTTTCGTATACATCAAACAATACAAATACCATAGCATTCTACCCAGAAAGTACCTAGAACTAACGCCTATCCATCAGCAGATCACACTTGTATAGTTAAGGTGCCGATAAAATTTTTTTACAATTATTTGACAACAGCTAGGAGCCAGAACTCTTTTCGAACACATCAAATAATACAAATACCATAGCATTCTACCCTAAAAGTACCCAGAACTAACGCCTATCCATCAGCAGATCACACTTGCATAGTTAAGATGCCGATGTATTTTTTTTACAATTATTTGACAACAGCTAGGAGCCAGAACTCTTTTCGTATACATCAAACAATACAAATACCATAGCATTCTACCCAGAAAGTACCTAGAACTAACGCCTATCAATCAGCAGATCACACTTGTATAGTTAAGATGCCGATAATATTTTTTTACAATTATTTGACAACAGCTAGGAGCCAGAACTCTTTTCGAACACATCAAATAATACAAATACCATTGCATTCTACCCAAAAAGTACCTAGAACTAACGCCTATCCATCAGCAGATCACACTTGCATAGTTAAGATGCCGATAAAATTTTTTTACAATTATTTGACAACAGTTAGGATCCAGAACTCTTTTCGTATACATCAAACAATACAAATACCATAGCATCCTACCCAGAAAGTACCTAGAACTAACGCCTATCCATCAGCAGATCACACTTGCATAGTTAAGATGCCGATAATTTTTTTTTACAATTATTTGACAACAGCTAGGAGCCAGAACTCTTTTCGTATACATCAAACAATACAAATACCATAGCATTCTACCCAGAAAGTACCTAGAACTAACGCCTATCCATCAGCAGATCACACTTGTCTAGTTAAGATGCCGATAAAATTTTTTTACAATTATTTGACAACAGCTAGGCGCCAGAACTCTTTTCGAACACATCAAATAATACAAATACCATAGCATTCTACCCAAACAGTACCTAGAACTAACGCTTATCCATCAGCAGATCACACTTGCATAGTTAAGATGCCGATAAAATTTTTTTATAATTATTTGACAACAGTTAGGAGCCAGAACTCTTTTCGTATACATCAAACAATATAAATACCATAGCATTCTACCCAGAAAGTACCTAGAACTAACGCCTATCCATCAGCAGATCACACTTGCATAGTTAAGATGCCGATAAATTTTGTTTACAATTATTTGACAACAGCTAGGAGCCAGAACTCTTTTCGTATACATCAAACAATAGAAATACCATAGCATTCTACCCAGAAAGTACCTAGAACTAACGCCTATCCATCAGCAGATCACACTTGTATAGTTAAGATGCCGATAAATTTTTTTTACAATTATTTGACAACAGCTAGGAGCCAGAACTCTTTTCGAACACATCAAATAATACAAATACCATAGCATTCTACCCAAAAAGTACCTAGAACTAACGCCTATCCATCAGCAGATCACACTTGCATAGTTAAGATGCCGATACATTTTTTTTACAATTATTTGACAACAGTTAGGAGCCAGAACTCTTTTCGTATACATCAAACAATACAAATACCATAGCATTCTACCCAGAAAGTACCTAGAACTAACGCCTATCCATCAGCAGATCACACTTGCATAGTTAAGATGCCGATAAATTTTTTTTACAATTATTTGACAACAGCTAGGAGCCAGAACTCTTTTCGTATACATCAAACAATACAAATACCATAGCATTCTACCCAGAAAGTACCTAGAACAAACGCCTATCCATCAGCAGATCACACTTGCATAGTTAAGATGCCGATACATTTTTTTTACAATTATTTGACAACAGCTAGGAGCCAGAACTCTTTTCGTATACATCAAACAATACGAATACCATAGCATTCTACCCAGAAAGTACCTAGAACTAACGCCTATCCATCAGCAGATCACACTTGTCTAGTTAAGATGCCGATAAATTTTTTTTACAATTATTTGACAACAGCTAGGATCCAGAACTCTTTTCGAACACATCAAATAATACAAATACCATAGCATTCTACCCAAAAAGTACCTAGAACTAACGCTTATCCATCAGCAGATCACACTTGCATATTTAAGATGCCGATAAAATTTTTTTACAATTATTTGACAACAGTTAGGATCCAGAACTCTTTTCGTATACATCAAACAATACAAATACCATAGCATTCTACCCAGAAAGTACCTAGAACGAACGCCTATCCATCAGCAGATCACACTTGTCTAGTTAAGATGCCGATAAAATTTTTTTACAATTATTTGACAACAGCTAGGCGCCAGAACTCTTTTCGAACACATCAAATAATACAAATACCATAGCATTCTACCCAAAAAGTACCTAGAACTAACGCTTATCCATCAGCAGATCACACTTGCATAGTTAAGATGCCGATAAAATTTTTTTACAATTATTTGACAACAGTTAGGAGCCAGAACTCTTTTCGTATACATCAAACAATACAAATACCATAGCATTCTACCCAGAAAGTACCTAGAACTAACGCCTATCCATCAGCAGATCACACTTGCATAGTTAAGATGCCGATAAATTTTGTTTACAATTATTTGACAACAGCTAGGAGCCAGAACTCTTTTCGTATACATCAAACAATAGAAATACCATAGCATTCTACCCAGAAAGTACCTAGAACTAACGCCTATCCATCAGCAGATCACACTTGTATAGTTAAGATGCCGATAAATTTTTTTTACAATTATTTGACAACAGCTAGGAGCCAGAACTCTTTTCGAACACATCAAATAATACAAATACCATAGCATTCTACCCAAAAAGTACCTAGAACTAACGCCTATCCATCAGCAGATCACACTTGCATAGTTAAGATGCCGATACATTTTTTTTACAATTATTTGACAACAGCTAGGAGCCAGAACTCTTTTCGTATACATCAAACAATACAAATACCATAGCATTCTACCCAGAAAGTACCTAGAACTAACGCCTATCCATCAGCAGATCACACTTGTCTAGTTAAGATGCCGATAAATTTTTTTTACAATTATTTGACAACAGCTAGGATCCAGAACTCTTTTCGAACACATCAAATAATACAAATACCATAGCATTCTACCCAAAAAGTACCTAGAACTAACGCCTATCCATCAGCAAATCACACTTGCATAGTTAAGATGCCGATAAATTTTTTTTACAATTATTTGACAACAGCTAGGAGCCAGAACTCTTTTCGTATACATCAAACAATACAAATACCATAGCATTCTACCCAGAAAGTACCTAGAACTAACGCCTATCCATCAGCAGATCACACTTGTATAGTTAAGATGCCGATAATATTTTTTTACAATTATTTGACAACAGCTAGGAGCCAGAACTCTTTTCGAACACATCAAATAATACAAATACCATAGCATTCTACCCAAAAAGTACCTAGAACTAACGCTTATCCATCAGCAGATCACACTTGCATAGTTAAGATGCCGATAAAACTTTTTTACAATTATTTGACAACAGTTAGGAGCCAGAACTCTTTTCGTATACATCAAACAATACAAATACCATAGCATTCTACCCAGAAAGTACCTAGAACTAACGCCTATCCATCAGCAGATCACACCTGCATAGTTAAGATGCCGATACATTTTTTTTACAATTATTTGACAACAGCTAGGAGCCAGAACTCTTTTCGTATACATCAAACAATACAAATACCATAGCATTCTACCCAGAAAGTACCTAGAACTAACGCCTATCCATCAGCAGATCACACTTGTATAGTTAAGGTGCCGATAAAATTTTTTTACAATTATTTGACAACAGCTAGGAGCCAGAACTCTTTTCGAACACATCAAATAATACAAATACCATAGCATTCTACCCTAAAAGTACCCAGAACTAACGCCTATCCATCAGCAGATCACACTTGCATAGTTAAGATGCCGATGTATTTTTTTTACAATTATTTGACAACAGCTAGGAGCCAGAACTCTTTTCGTATACATCAAACAATACAAATACCATAGCATTCTACCCAGAAAGTACCTAGAACTAACGCCTATCAATCAGCAGATCACACTTGTATAGTTAAGATGCCGATAATATTTTTTTACAATTATTTGACAACAGCTAGGAGCCAGAACTCTTTTCGAACACATCAAATAATACAAATACCATTGCATTCTACCCAAAAAGTACCTAGAACTAACGCCTATCCATCAGCAGATCACACTTGCATAGTTAAGATGCCGATAAAATTTTTTTACAATTATTTGACAACAGTTAGGATCCAGAACTCTTTTCGTATACATCAAACAATACAAATACCATAGCATCCTACCCAGAAAGTACCTAGAACTAACGCCTATCCATCAGCAGATCACACTTGCATAGTTAAGATGCCGATAATTTTTTTTTACAATTATTTGACAACAGCTAGGAGCCAGAACTCTTTTCGTATACATCAAACAATACAAATACCATAGCATTCTACCCAGAAAGTACCTAGAACTAACGCCTATCCATCAGCAGATCACACTTGTCTAGTTAAGATGCCGATAAAATTTTTTTACAATTATTTGACAACAGCTAGGCGCCAGAACTCTTTTCGAACACATCAAATAATACAAATACCATAGCATTCTACCCAAACAGTACCTAGAACTAACGCTTATCCATCAGCAGATCACACTTGCATAGTTAAGATGCCGATAAAATTTTTTTACAATTATTTGACAACAGTTAGGAGCCAGAACTCTTTTCGTATACATCAAACAATATAAATACCATAGCATTCTACCCAGAAAGTACCTAGAACTAACGCCTATCCATCAGCAGATCACACTTGCATAGTTAAGATGCCGATAAATTTTGTTTACAATTATTTGACAACAGCTAGGAGCCAGAACTCTTTTCGTATACATCAAACAATAGAAATACCATAGCATTCTACCCAGAAAGTACCTAGAACTAACGCCTATCCATCAGCAGATCACACTTGTATAGTTAAGATGCCGATAAATTTTTTTTACAATTATTTGACAACAGCTAGGAGCCAGAACTCTTTTCGAACACATCAAATAATACAAATACCATAGCATTCTACCCAAAAAGTACCTAGAACTAACGCCTATCCATCAGCAGATCACACTTGCATAGTTAAGATGCCGATACATTTTTTTTACAATTATTTGACAACAGTTAGGAGCCAGAACTCTTTTCGTATACATCAAACAATACAAATACCATAGCATTCTACCCAGAAAGTACCTAGAACTAACGCCTATCCATCAGCAGATCACACTTGCATAGTTAAGATGCCGATAAATTTTTTTTACAATTATTTGACAACAGCTAGGAGCCAGAACTCTTTTCGTATACATCAAACAATACAAATACCATAGCATTCTACCCAGAAAGTACCTAGAACAAACGCCTATCCATCAGCAGATCACACTTGCATAGTTAAGATGCCGATACATTTTTTTTACAATTATTTGACAACAGCTAGGAGCCAGAACTCTTTTCGTATACATCAAACAATACGAATACCATAGCATTCTACCCAGAAAGTACCTAGAACTAACGCCTATCCATCAGCAGATCACACTTGTCTAGTTAAGATGCCGATAAATTTTTTTTACAATTATTTGACAACAGCTAGGATCCAGAACTCTTTTCGAACACATCAAATAATACAAATACCATAGCATTCTACCCAAAAAGTACCTAGAACTAACGCTTATCCATCAGCAGATCACACTTGCATATTTAAGATGCCGATAAAATTTTTTTACAATTATTTGACAACAGTTAGGATCCAGAACTCTTTTCGTATACATCAAACAATACAAATACCATAGCATTCTACCCAGAAAGTACCTAGAACGAACGCCTATCCATCAGCAGATCACACTTGTCTAGTTAAGATGCCGATAAAATTTTTTTACAATTATTTGACAACAGCTAGGCGCCAGAACTCTTTTCGAACACATCAAATAATACAAATACCATAGCATTCTACCCAAAAAGTACCTAGAACTAACGCTTATCCATCAGCAGATCACACTTGCATAGTTAAGATGCCGATAAAATTTTTTTACAATTATTTGACAACAGTTAGGAGCCAGAACTCTTTTCGTATACATCAAACAATACAAATACCATAGCATTCTACCCAGAAAGTACCTAGAACTAACGCCTATCCATCAGCAGATCACACTTGCATAGTTAAGATGCCGATAAATTTTGTTTACAATTATTTGACAACAGCTAGGAGCCAGAACTCTTTTCGTATACATCAAACAATAGAAATACCATAGCATTCTACCCAGAAAGTACCTAGAACTAACGCCTATCCATCAGCAGATCACACTTGTATAGTTAAGATGCCGATAAATTTTTTTTACAATTATTTGACAACAGCTAGGAGCCAGAACTCTTTTCGAACACATCAAATAATACAAATACCATAGCATTCTACCCAAAAAGTACCTAGAACTAACGCCTATCCATCAGCAGATCACACTTGCATAGTTAAGATGCCGATACATTTTTTTTACAATTATTTGACAACAGCTAGGAGCCAGAACTCTTTTCGTATACATCAAACAATACAAATACCATAGCATTCTACCCAGAAAGTACCTAGAACTAACGCCTATCCATCAGCAGATCACACTTGTCTAGTTAAGATGCCGATAAATTTTTTTTACAATTATTTGACAACAGCTAGGATCCAGAACTCTTTTCGAACACATCAAATAATACAAATACCATAGCATTCTACCCAAAAAGTACCTAGAACTAACGCCTATCCATCAGCAAATCACACTTGCATAGTTAAGATGCCGATAAATTTTTTTTACAATTATTTGACAACAGCTAGGAGCCAGAACTCTTTTCGTATACATCAAACAATACAAATACCATAGCATTCTACCCAGAAAGTACCTAGAACTAACGCCTATCCATCAGCAGATCACACCTGCATAGTTAAGATGCCGATACATTTTTTTACAATTATTTGACAACAGCTAGGAGCCAGAACTCTTTTCGTATACATCAAACAATACAAATACCATAGCATTCTACCCAGAAAGTACCTAGAACTAACGCCTATCCATCAGCAGATCACACTTGTATAGTTAAGGTGCCGATAAAATTTTTTTACAATTATTTGACAACAGCTAGGAGCCAGAACTCTTTTCGAACACATCAAATAATACAAATACCATAGCATTCTACCCTAAAAGTACCCAGAACTAACGCCTATCCATCAGCAGATCACACTTGCATAGTTAAGATGCCGATGTATTTTTTTTACAATTATTTGACAACAGCTAGGAGCCAGAACTCTTTTCGTATACATCAAACAATACAAATACCATAGCATTCTACCCAGAAAGTACCTAGAACTAACGCCTATCAATCAGCAGATCACACTTGTATAGTTAAGATGCCGATAATATTTTTTTACAATTATTTGACAACAGCTAGGAGCCAGAACTCTTTTCGAACACATCAAATAATACAAATACCATTGCATTCTACCCAAAAAGTACCTAGAACTAACGCCTATCCATCAGCAGATCACACTTGCATAGTTAAGATGCCGATAAAATTTTTTTACAATTATTTGACAACAGTTAGGATCCAGAACTCTTTTCGTATACATCAAACAATACAAATACCATAGCATCCTACCCAGAAAGTACCTAGAACTAACGCCTATCCATCAGCAGATCACACTTGCATAGTTAAGATGCCGATAATTTTTTTTTACAATTATTTGACAACAGCTAGGAGCCAGAACTCTTTTCGTATACATCAAACAATACAAATACCATAGCATTCTACTCAGAAAGTACCTAGAACTAACGCCTATCCATCAGCAGATCACACTTGCATAGTTAAGATGCCGATAAATTTTTTTTACAATTATTTGACAACAGCTAGGAGCCAGAACTCTTTTCGTATACATCAAACAATACAAATACCATAGCATTCTACCCAGAAAGTACCTAGAACTAACGCCTATCCATCAGCAGATCACACTTGCATAGTTAAGATGCCGATAAATGTTTTTTACAATTATTTGACAACAGCTAGGAGCCAGAACTCTTTTCGTATACATTAAACAATACAAATACCATAGCATTCTACCCAGGAAGTACCTAGAACTAACACCTATCCATCAGCAGATCACACTTGTATAGTTAAGGTGCCGATAAAATTTTTTTACAATTATTTGACAACAGCTAGGAGCCAGAACTCTTTTCGAACACATCAAATAATACAAATACCATAGCATTCTACCCTAAAAGTACCCAGGACTAACGCCTATCCATCAGCAGATCACACTTGCATAGTTAAGATGCCGATAAATTTTTTTTACAATTATTTGACAACAGCTAGGAGCCAGAACTCTTTTCGTATACATCAAACAATACAAATACCATAGCATTCTACCCAGAAAGTACCTAGAACTAACGCCTATCCATCAGCAGATCACACTTGTATAGTTAAGATGCCGATAATATTTTTTTACAATTATTTGACAACAGCTAGGAGCCAGAACTTTTTTCGAACACATCAAATAATACAAATACCATAGCATTCTACCCAAAAAGTACCTAGAACTAACGCTTATCCATCAGCAGATCACACTTGCATAGTTAAGATACCGATAAAACTTTTTTACAATTATTTGACAACAGTTAGGAGCCAGAACTCTTTTCGTATACATCAAACAATACAAATACCATAGCATTCTACCCAGAAAGTACCTAGAACTAACGCCTATCCATCAGCAGATCACACCTGCATAGTTAAGATGCCGATAAATTTTTTTTACAATTATTTGACAACAGCTAGGAGCCAGAACTCTTTTCGTATACATCAAACAATACAAATACCATAGCATTCTACCCAGAAAGTACCTAGAACTAACGCCTATCCATCAGCAGATCACACTTGTATAGTTAAGGTGCCGATAAAATTTTTTTACAATTATTTGACAACAGCTAGGAGCCAGAACTCTTTTCGAACACATCAAATAATACAAATACCATAGCATTCTACCCTAAAAGTACCCAGAACTAACGCCTATCCATCAGCAGATCACACTTGCATAGTTAAGATGCCGATGAATTTTTTTTACAATTATTTGACAACAGCTAGGAGCCAGAACTCTTTTCGTATAGATCAAACAATACAAATACCATAGCATTCTACCCAGAAAGTACCTAGAACTAACGCCTATCCATCAGCAGATCACACTTGTATAGTTAAGATGCCGATAATATTTTTTTACAATTATTTGACAACAGCTAGGAACCAGAACTCTTTTCGAACACATCAAATAATACAAATACCATAGCATTCTACCCAAAAAGTACCTAGAACTAACGCCTATCCATCAGCAGATCACACTTGCATAGTTAAGATGCCGATAAAATTTTTTTACAATTATTTGACAACAGTTAGGATCCAGAACTCTTTTCGTATACATCAAACAATACAAATACCATAGCATCCTACCCAGAAAGTACCTAGAACTAACGCCTATCCATCAGCAGATCACACTTGCATAGTTAAGATGCCGATAATTTTTTTTTACAATTATTTGACAACAGCTAGGAGCCAGAACTCTTTTCGTATACATCAAACAATACAAATACCATAGCATTCTACTCAGAAAGTACCTAGAACTAACGCCTATCCATCAGCAGATCACACTTGCATAGTTAAGATGCCGATAAATTTTTTTTACAATTATTTGACAACAGCTAGGAGCCAGAACTCTTTTCGTATACATCAAACAATACAAATACCATAGCATTCTACCCAGAAAGTACCTAGAACTAACGCCTATCCATCAGCAGATCACACTTGTATAGTTAAGATGCCGATCAAATTTTTTTACAATTATTTGACAACAGCTAGGAGCCAGAACTCTTTTCGACAACATCAAATAATACCAATACCATAGCATTCTACCCAAAAAGTACCTAGAACTAACGCTTATGCATCAGCAGATCACACTTGCATAGTTAAGATGCCGATAAAATTTTTTGACAATTATTTGACAACAGTTAGGAGCCAGAACTCTTTTCGTATACATCAAACAATACAAATACCATAGCATTCTACCCAGAAAGTACCTAGAACTAACGCCTATCCATCAGCAGATCACACCTGCATAGTTAAGATGCCGATAAATTTTTTTTACAATTATTTGACAACAGCTAGGAGCCAGAACTCTTTTCGTATACATCAAACAATACAAATACCATAGCATTCTACCCAGAAAGTACCTAGAACTAACGCCTATCCATCAGCAGATCACACTTGTATAGTTAAGGTGCCGATAAATTTTTTTTACAATTATTTGACAACAGCTAGGAGCCAGAACTCTTTTCGAACACATCAAATAATACAAATACCATAGCATTCTACCCTAAAAGTACCCAGAACTAACGCCTATCCATCAGCAGATCACACTTGCATAGTTAAGATGCCGATGAATTTTTTTTACAATTATTTGACAACAGCTAGGAGCCAGAACTCTTTTCGTATACATCAAACAATACAAATACCATAGCATTCTACCCAGAAAGTACCTAGAACTAACGCCTATCCATCAGCAGATCACACTTGTATAGTTAAGATGCCGATAATATATTTTTTACAATTATTTGACAACAGCTAGGAGCCAGAACTCTTTTCGAACACATCAAATAATACAAATACCATAGCATTCTACCCAAAAAGTACCGAGGACTAACGCCTATCTATCAGCAGATCACACTTGCATAGTTAAGATGCCGATAACATTTTTTTACAATTATTTGACAACAGTTAGGATCCAGAACTCTTTTCGTATACATCAAACAATACAAATACCATAGCATCCTACCCAGAAAGTACCTAGAACTAACGCCTATCCATCAGCAGATCACACTTGCCTAGTTAAGATGCCGATAATTTTTTTTTACAATTATTTGACAACAGCTAGGAGACAGAACTCTTTTCGTATACATCAAACAATACAAATACCATAGCATTCTACCCAGAAAGTACCTAGAACTATCGCCTATCCATCAGCAGATCACACTTGTCTAGTTAAGATGCCGATAAAATTTTTTTACAATTATTTGACAACAGCTAGGCGCCAGAACTTTTTTCGAACACATCAAATAATACAAATACCATAGCATTCTACCCAAAAAGTACCTAGAACTAACGCCTATCCATCAGCAGATCACACTTGCATAGTTAAGATGCCGATACAATTTTTTTACAATTATTTGACAACAGTTAGGAGCCAGAACTGTTTTCGTATACATCAAACAATACAAATACCATAGCATTCTACCCAGAAAGTACCTAGAACTAACGCCTATCCATCAGCAGATCACACTTGCATAGTTAAGATGCCGATAAAATTTTTTTACAATTATTTGACAACAGTTAGGAGCCAGAACTCTTTTCGTATACATCAAACAATACAAATACCATAGCATTCTACCGAGAAAGTACCTAGAACTAACGCCTATCCATCAGCAGATCACACTTGCATAGTTAAGATGCCGATAAATTTTGTTTACAATTATTTGACAACAGCTAGGAGCCAGAACTCTTTTGGTATACATCAAACAATACAAATACCATAGCATTCTACCCAGAAAGTACCTAGAACTAACGCCTATCCATCAGCAGATCACACTTGTATAGTTAAGATGCCGATAAAATTTCTTTACAAGTATTTGACAACAGCTAGGAGCCAGGACTCTTTTCGAACACATCAAATAATACAAATACCATAGCATTCTACCCAAAAAGTACCTAGAACTAACGCCTATCCATCAGCAGATCACACTTGCATAGTTAAGATGCCGATAATATTTTTTTACATTTATTTGACAACAGTTAGGAGCCAGAACTCTTTTCGTATACATCAAACAATACAAATACCATAGCATTCTACCCAGAAAGTACCTAGAACTAACGCCTATCCATCAGCAGATCACACTTGCATAGTTAAGATGCCGATAAACTTTTTTTACAATTATTTGACAACAGCTAGGAGCCAGAACTCTTTTCGTATACATCAAACAATACAAATACCATAGCATTCTACCCAGAAAGTATCTAGAACTAACGCCTATCCATCAGCAGATCACACTTGTATAGTTAAGATGCCGATAAAATTTTTTTACAATTATTTGACAACAGCTAGGAGCCAGAACTCTTTTCGACAACATCAAATAATACAAATACCATAGCATTCTACCCAAAAAGTACCTAGAACTAACGCTTATCCATCAGCAGATCACACTTGCATAGTTAAGATGCCGATAAAATTTTTTTACAATTATTTGACAACAGTTAGGAGCCAGAACTCTTTTCGTATACATCAAACAATACAAATACCATAGCATTCTACCCAGAAAGTACCTAGAACTAACGCCTATCCATCAGCAGATCACACCTACATAGTTAAGATGCCGATAAATTTTTTTTACAATTATTTGACAACAGCTAGGAGCCAGAACTCTTTTCGTATACATCAAACAATACAAATACCATAGCATTCTACCCAGAAAGTACCTAGAACTAACGCCCATCCATCAGCAGATCACACTTGTCTAGTTAAGATGCCGATAAAATTTTTTTACAATTATTTGACAACAGCTAGGCGCCAGAACTCTTTTCGAACACATCAAATAATACAAATACCATAGCATTCTACCCAAAAAGTACCTAGAACTAACGCTTATCCATCAGCAGATCACACTTGCATAGTTAAGATGCCGATAAAATTTTTTTACAATTATTTGACAACAGCTAGGAGCCAGAACTCTTTTCGAACACATCAAATAATACAAATACCATAGCATTCTACCCAAAAAGTACCTAGAACTAACGCCTATCCATCAGCAGATCACACTTGCATAGTTAAGATGCCAATAAATTTTTTTTACAATTATTTGACAACAGTTAGGAGCCAGAACTCTTTTCGTATACATCAAATAATACAAATACCATAGCATTCTACCCAGAAAGTACCTAGAACTAACGCCTATCCATCAGCAGAACACACTTGCATAGTTAAGATGCCGATAAATTTTGTTTACAATTATTTGACAACAGCTAGGAGCCAGAACTCTTTTCGTATACATCAAATAATACAAATACCATAGCATTCTACCAAAAAAGTACCTAGAACTAACGCTTATCCATCAGCAGATCACACTTGCATAGTTAAGATGCCGATAAATTTTTTTTACAATTATTTGACAACAGTTAGGAGCCAGAACTGTTTTCGTATACATCAAACAATACAAATACCATAGCATTCTACCCAGAAAGTACCTAGAACTAACGCCTATCCATCAGCAGATCACACTTGCATAGTTAAGATGCCGATAAATTTTTTTTACAATTATTTGACAACAGCTAGGAGCCAGAACTCTTTTCGTATACATCAAACAATACAAATACCATAGCATTCTACCCAGAAAGTACCTAGAACTAACGCCTATCCATCAGCAGATCACACTTGTATAGTTAAGATGCCGATAATATTTTTTTACAATTATTTGACAACAGCTAGGAGCCAGAACTTTTTTCGAACACATCAAATAATACAAATACCATAGCATTCTACCCAAAAAGTACCTAGAACTAACGCTTATCCATCAGCAGATCACACTTGCATAGTTAAGATACCGATAAAACTTTTTTACAATTATTTGACAACAGTTAGGAGCCAGAACTCTTTTCGTATACATCAAACAATACAAATACCATAGCATTCTACCCAGAAAGTACCTAGAACTAACGCCTATCCATCAGCAGATCACACCTGCATAGTTAAGATGCCGATAAATTTTTTTTACAATTATTTGACAACAGCTAGGAGCCAGAACTCTTTTCGTATACATCAAACAATACAAATACCATAGCATTCTACCCAGAAAGTACCTAGAACTAACGCCTATCCATCAGCAGATCACACTTGTATAGTTAAGGTGCCGATAAAATTTTTTTACAATTATTTGACAACAGCTAGGAGCCAGAACTCTTTTCGAACACATCAAATAATACAAATACCATAGCATTCTACCCTAAAAGTACCCAGAACTAACGCCTATCCATCAGCAGATCACACTTGCATAGTTAAGATGCCGATGAATTTTTTTTACAATTATTTGACAACAGCTAGGAGCCAGAACTCTTTTCGTATAGATCAAACAATACAAATACCATAGCATTCTACCCAGAAAGTACCTAGAACTAACGCATATCCATCAGCAGATCACACTTGTATAGTTAAGATGCCGATAATATTTTTTTACAATTATTTGACAACAGCTAGGAACCAGAACTCTTTTCGAACACATCAAATAATACAAATACCATAGCATTCTACCCAAAAAGTACCTAGAACTAACGCCTATCCATCAGCAGATCACACTTGCATAGTTAAGATGCCGATAAAATTTTTTTACAATTATTTGACAACAGTTAGGATCCAGAACTCTTTTCGTATACATCAAACAATACAAATACCATAGCATCCTACCCAGAAAGTACCTAGAACTAACGCCTATCCATCAGCAGATCACACTTGCATAGTTAAGATGCCGATAATTTTTTTTTACAATTATTTGACAACAGCTAGGAGCCAGAACTCTTTTCGTATACATCAAACAATACAAATACCATAGCATTCTACTCAGAAAGTACCTAGAACTAACGCCTATCCATCAGCAGATCACACTTGCATAGTTAAGATGCCGATAAATTTTTTTTACAATTATTTGACAACAGCTAGGAGCCAGAACTCTTTTCGTATACATCAAACAATACAAATACCATAGCATTCTACCCAGAAAGTACCTAGAACTAACGCCTATCCATCAGCAGATCACACTTGTATAGTTAAGATGCCGATCAAATTTTTTTACAATTATTTGACAACAGCTAGGAGCCAGAACTCTTTTCGACAACATCAAATAATACCAATACCATAGCATTCTACCCAAAAAGTACCTAGAACTAACGCTTATGCATCAGCAGATCACACTTGCATAGTTAAGATGCCGATAAAATTTTTTGACAATTATTTGACAACAGTTAGGAGCCAGAACTCTTTTCGTATACATCAAACAATACAAATACCATAGCATTCTACCCAGAAAGTACCTAGAACTAACGCCTATCCATCAGCAGATCACACCTGCATAGTTAAGATGCCGATAAATTTTTTTTACAATTATTTGACAACAGCTAGGAGCCAGAACTCTTTTCGTATACATCAAACAATACAAATACCATAGCATTCTACCCAGAAAGTACCTAGAACTAACGCCTATCCATCAGCAGATCACACTTGTATAGTTAAGGTGCCGATAAATTTTTTTTACAATTATTTGACAACAGCTAGGAGCCAGAACTCTTTTCGAACACATCAAATAATACAAATACCATAGCATTCTACCCTAAAAGTACCCAGAACTAACGCCTATCCATCAGCAGATCACACTTGCATAGTTAAGATGCCGATGAATTTTTTTTACAATTATTTGACAACAGCTAGGAGCCAGAACTCTTTTCGTATACATCAAACAATACAAATACCATAGCATTCTACCCAGAAAGTACCTAGAACTAACGCCTATCCATCAGCAGATCACACTTGTATAGTTAAGATGCCGATAATATATTTTTTACAATTATTTGACAACAGCTAGGAGCCAGAACTCTTTTCGAACACATCAAATAATACAAATACCATAGCATTCTACCCAAAAAGTACCGAGGACTAACGCCTATCTATCAGCAGATCACACTTGCATAGTTAAGATGCCGATAACATTTTTTTACAATTATTTGACAACAGTTAGGATCCAGAACTCTTTTCGTATACATCAAACAATACAAATACCATAGCATCCTACCCAGAAAGTACCTAGAACTAACGCCTATCCATCAGCAGATCACACTTGCCTAGTTAAGATGCCGATAATTTTTTTTTACAATTATTTGACAACAGCTAGGAGACAGAACTCTTTTCGTATACATCAAACAATACAAATACCATAGCATTCTACCCAGAAAGTACCTAGAACTATCGCCTATCCATCAGCAGATCACACTTGTCTAGTTAAGATGCCGATAAAATTTTTTTACAATTATTTGACAACAGCTAGGCGCCAGAACTTTTTTCGAACACATCAAATAATACAAATACCATAGCATTCTACCCAAAAAGTACCTAGAACTAACGCCTATCCATCAGCAGATCACACTTGCATAGTTAAGATGCCGATACAATTTTTTTACAATTATTTGACAACAGTTAGGAGCCAGAACTGTTTTCGTATACATCAAACAATACAAATACCATAGCATTCTACCCAGAAAGTACCTAGAACTAACGCCTATCCATCAGCAGATCACACTTGCATAGTTAAGATGCCGATAAAATTTTTTTACAATTATTTGACAACAGTTAGGAGCCAGAACTCTTTTCGTATACATCAAACAATACAAATACCATAGCATTCTACCGAGAAAGTACCTAGAACTAACGCCTATCCATCAGCAGATCACACTTGCATAGTTAAGATGCCGATAAATTTTGTTTACAATTATTTGACAACAGCTAGGAGCCAGAACTCTTTTGGTATACATCAAACAATACAAATACCATAGCATTCTACCCAGAAAGTACCTAGAACTAACGCCTATCCATCAGCAGATCACACTTGTATAGTTAAGATGCCGATAAAATTTCTTTACAAGTATTTGACAACAGCTAGGAGCCAGGACTCTTTTCGAACACATCAAATAATACAAATACCATAGCATTCTACCCAAAAAGTACCTAGAACTAACGCCTATCCATCAGCAGATCACACTTGCATAGTTAAGATGCCGATAATATTTTTTTACATTTATTTGACAACAGTTAGGAGCCAGAACTCTTTTCGTATACATCAAACAATACAAATACCATAGCATTCTACCCAGAAAGTACCTAGAACTAACGCCTATCCATCAGCAGATCACACTTGCATAGTTAAGATGCCGATAAACTTTTTTTACAATTATTTGACAACAGCTAGGAGCCAGAACTCTTTTCGTATACATCAAACAATACAAATACCATAGCATTCTACCCAGAAAGTATCTAGAACTAACGCCTATCCATCAGCAGATCACACTTGTATAGTTAAGATGCCGATAAAATTTTTTTACAATTATTTGACAACAGCTAGGAGCCAGAACTCTTTTCGACAACATCAAATAATACAAATACCATAGCATTCTACCCAAAAAGTACCTAGAACTAACGCTTATCCATCAGCAGATCACACTTGCATAGTTAAGATGCCGATAAAATTTTTTTACAATTATTTGACAACAGTTAGGAGCCAGAACTCTTTTCGTATACATCAAACAATACAAATACCATAGCATTCTACCCAGAAAGTACCTAGAACTAACGCCTATCCATCAGCAGATCACACCTACATAGTTAAGATGCCGATAAATTTTTTTTACAATTATTTGACAACAGCTAGGAGCCAGAACTCTTTTCGTATACATCAAACAATACAAATACCATAGCATTCTACCCAGAAAGTACCTAGAACTAACGCCCATCCATCAGCAGATCACACTTGTCTAGTTAAGATGCCGATAAAATTTTTTTACAATTATTTGACAACAGCTAGGCGCCAGAACTCTTTTCGAACACATCAAATAATACAAATACCATAGCATTCTACCCAAAAAGTACCTAGAACTAACGCTTATCCATCAGCAGATCACACTTGCATAGTTAAGATGCCGATAAAATTTTTTTACAATTATTTGACAACAGCTAGGAGCCAGAACTCTTTTCGAACACATCAAATAATACAAATACCATAGCATTCTACCCAAAAAGTACCTAGAACTAACGCCTATCCATCAGCAGATCACACTTGCATAGTTAAGATGCCAATAAATTTTTTTTACAATTATTTGACAACAGTTAGGAGCCAGAACTCTTTTCGTATACATCAAATAATACAAATACCATAGCATTCTACCCAGAAAGTACCTAGAACTAACGCCTATCCATCAGCAGAACACACTTGCATAGTTAAGATGCCGATAAATTTTGTTTACAATTATTTGACAACAGCTAGGAGCCAGAACTCTTTTCGTATACATCAAATAATACAAATACCATAGCATTCTACCAAAAAAGTACCTAGAACTAACGCTTATCCATCAGCAGATCACACTTGCATAGTTAAGATGCCGATAAATTTTTTTTACAATTATTTGACAACAGTTAGGAGCCAGAACTGTTTTCGTATACATCAAACAATACAAATACCATAGCATTCTACCCAGAAAGTACCTAGAACTAACGCCTATCCATCAGCAGATCACACTTGCATAGTTAAGATGCCGATAAATTTTTTTTACAATTATTTGACAACAGCTAGGAGCCAGAACTCTTTTCGTATACATCAAACAATACAAATACCATAGCATTCTACCCAGGAAGTACCTAGAACTAACGCCTATCCATCAGCAGATCACACTTGTATAGTTAAGGTGCCGATAAAATTTTTTTACAATTATTTGACAACAGCTAGGAGCCAGAACTCTTTTCGAACACATCAAATAATACAAATACCATAGCATTCTACCCTAAAAGTACCCAGAACTAACGCCTATCCATCAGCAGATCACACTTGCATAGTTAAGATGCCGATAAATTTTTTTTACAATTATTTGACAACAGCTAGGAGCCAGAACTCTTTTCGTATACATCAAACAATACAAATACCATAGCATTCTACCCAGAAAGTACCTAGAACTAACGCCTATCCATCAGCAGATCACACTTGTATAGTTAAGATGCCGATAATATTTTTTTACAATTATTTGACAACAGCTAGGAGCCAGAACTCTTTTCGAACACATCAAATAATACAAATACCATAGCATTCTACCCAAAAAGTACCTAGAACTAACGCTTATCCATCAGCAGATCACACTTGCATAGTTAAGATGCCGATAAAACTTTTTTACAATTATTTGACAACAGTTAGGAGCCAGAACTCTTTTCGTATACATCAAACAATACAAATACCATAGCATTCTACCCAGAAAGTACCTAGAACTAACGCCTATCCATCAGCAGATCACACCTGCATAGTTAAGATGCCGATACCTTTGTTTACAATTATTTGACAACAGCTAGGAGCCAGAACTCTTTTCGTATACATCAAACAATACAAATACCATAGCATTCTACCCAGAAAGTACCTAGAACTAACGCCTATCCATCAGCAGATCACACTTGTATAGTTAAGGTGCCGATAAAATTTTTTTACAATTATTTGACAACAGCTAGGAGCCAGAACTCTTTTCGAACACATCAAATAATACAAATACCATAGCATTCTACCCTAAAAGTACCCAAAACTAACGCCTATCCATCAGCAGATCACACTTGCATAGTTAAGATGCCGATGAATTTTTTTTACAATTATTTGACAACAGCTAGGAGCCAGAACTCTTTTCGTATACATCAAACAATACAAATACCATAGCATTCTACCCAGAAAGTACCTAGAACTAACGCCTATCAATCAGCAGATCACACTTGTATAGTTAAGATGCCGATAATATTTTTTTACAATTATTTGACAACAGCTAGGAGCCAGAACTCTTTTCGAACACATCAAATAATACAAATACCATTGCATTCTACCCAAAAAGTACCTAGAACTAACGCCTATCCATCAGCAGATCACACTTGCATAGTTAAGATGCCGACAAAATTTTTTTACAATTATTTGACAACAGTTAGGATCCAGAACTCTTTTCGTATACATCAAACAATACAAATACCATAGCATCCTACCCAGAAAGTACCTAGAACTAACGCCTATCCATCAGCAGATCACACTTGCATAGTTAAGATGCCGATAATTTTTTTTTACAATTATTTGACAACAGCTAGGAGCCAGAACTCTTTTCGTATACATCAAACAATACAAATACCATAGCATTCTACCCAGAAAGTACCTAGAACGAACGCCTATCCATCAGCAGATCACACTTGTCTAGTTAAGATGCCGATAAAATTTTTTTACAATTATTTGACAACAGCTAGGCGCCAGAACTCTTTTCGAACACATCAAATAATACAAATACCATAGCATTCTACCCAAAAAGTACCTAGAACTAACGCTTATCCATCAGCAGATCACACTTGCATAGTTAAGATGCCGATAAAATTTTTTTACAATTATTTGACAACAGTTAGGAGCCAGAACTCTTTTCGTATACATCAAACAATACAAATACCATAGCATTCTACCCAGAAAGTACCTAGAACTAACGCCTATCCATCAGCAGATCACACTTGCATAGTTAAGATGCCGATAAATTTTGTTTACAATTATTTGACAACAGCTAGGAGCCAGAACTCTTTTCGTATACATCAAACAATAGAAATACCATAGCATTCTACCCAGAAAGTACCTAGAACTAACGCCTATCCATCAGCAGATCACACTTGTATAGTTAAGATGCCGATAAATTTTTTTTACAATTATTTGACAACAGCTAGGAGCCAGAACTCTTTTCGAACACATCAAATAATACAAATACCATAGCATTCTACCCAAAAAGTACCTAGAACTAACGCCTATCCATCAGCAGATCACACTTGCATAGTTAAGATGCCGATACATTTTTTTTACAATTATTTGACAACAGCTAGGAGCCAGAACTCTTTTCGTATACATCAAACAATACAAATACCATAGCATTCTACCCAGAAAGTACCTAGAACTAACGCCTATCCATCAGCAGATCACACTTGTCTAGTTAAGATGCCGATAAATTTTTTTTACAATTATTTGACAACAGCTAGGATCCAGAACTCTTTTCGAACACATCAAATAATACAAATACCATAGCATTCTACCCAAAAAGTACCTAGAACTAACGCCTATCCATCAGCAAATCACACTTGCATAGTTAAGATGCCGATAAATTTTTTTTACAATTATTTGACAACAGCTAGGAGCCAGAACTCTTTTCGTATACATCAAACAATACAAATACCATAGCATTCTACCCAGAAAGTACCTAGAACTAACGCCTATCCATCAGCAGATCACACTTGTATAGTTAAGATGCCGATAATATTTTTTTACAATTATTTGACAACAGCTAGGAGCCAGAACTCTTTTCGAACACATCAAATAATACAAATACCATAGCATTCTACCCAAAAAGTACCTAGAACTAACGCTTATCCATCAGCAGATCACACTTGCATAGTTAAGATGCCGATAAAACTTTTTTACAATTATTTGACAACAGTTAGGAGCCAGAACTCTTTTCGTATACATCAAACAATACAAATACCATAGCATTCTACCCAGAAAGTACCTAGAACTAACGCCTATCCATCAGCAGATCACACCTGCATAGTTAAGATGCCGATACATTTTTTTTACAATTATTTGACAACAGCTAGGAGCCAGAACTCTTTTCGTATACATCAAACAATACAAATACCATAGCATTCTACCCAGAAAGTACCTAGAACTAACGCCTATCCATCAGCAGATCACACTTGTATAGTTAAGGTGCCGATAAAATTTTTTTACAATTATTTGACAACAGCTAGGAGCCAGAACTCTTTTCGAACACATCAAATAATACAAATACCATAGCATTCTACCCTAAAAGTACCCAGAACTAACGCCTATCCATCAGCAGATCACACTTGCATAGTTAAGATGCCGATGTATTTTTTTTACAATTATTTGACAACAGCTAGGAGCCAGAACTCTTTTCGTATACATCAAACAATACAAATACCATAGCATTCTACCCAGAAAGTACCTAGAACTAACGCCTATCAATCAGCAGATCACACTTGTATAGTTAAGATGCCGATAATATTTTTTTACAATTATTTGACAACAGCTAGGAGCCAGAACTCTTTTCGAACACATCAAATAATACAAATACCATTGCATTCTACCCAAAAAGTACCTAGAACTAACGCCTATCCATCAGCAGATCACACTTGCATAGTTAAGATGCCGATAAAATTTTTTTACAATTATTTGACAACAGTTAGGATCCAGAACTCTTTTCGTATACATCAAACAATACAAATACCATAGCATCCTACCCAGAAAGTACCTAGAACTAACGCCTATCCATCAGCAGATCACACTTGCATAGTTAAGATGCCGATAATTTTTTTTTACAATTATTTGACAACAGCTAGGAGCCAGAACTCTTTTCGTATACATCAAACAATACAAATACCATAGCATTCTACCCAGAAAGTACCTAGAACTAACGCCTATCCATCAGCAGATCACACTTGTCTAGTTAAGATGCCGATAAAATTTTTTTACAATTATTTGACAACAGCTAGGCGCCAGAACTCTTTTCGAACACATCAAATAATACAAATACCATAGCATTCTACCCAAACAGTACCTAGAACTAACGCTTATCCATCAGCAGATCACACTTGCATAGTTAAGATGCCGATAAAATTTTTTTACAATTATTTGACAACAGTTAGGAGCCAGAACTCTTTTCGTATACATCAAACAATATAAATACCATAGCATTCTACCCAGAAAGTACCTAGAACTAACGCCTATCCATCAGCAGATCACACTTGCATAGTTAAGATGCCGATAAATTTTGTTTACAATTATTTGACAACAGCTAGGAGCCAGAACTCTTTTCGTATACATCAAACAATAGAAATACCATAGCATTCTACCCAGAAAGTACCTAGAACTAACGCCTATCCATCAGCAGATCACACTTGTATAGTTAAGATGCCGATAAATTTTTTTTACAATTATTTGACAACAGCTAGGAGCCAGAACTCTTTTCGAACACATCAAATAATACAAATACCATAGCATTCTACCCAAAAAGTACCTAGAACTAACGCCTATCCATCAGCAGATCACACTTGCATAGTTAAGATGCCGATACATTTTTTTTACAATTATTTGACAACAGTTAGGAGCCAGAACTCTTTTCGTATACATCAAACAATACAAATACCATAGCATTCTACCCAGAAAGTACCTAGAACTAACGCCTATCCATCAGCAGATCACACTTGCATAGTTAAGATGCCGATAAATTTTTTTTACAATTATTTGACAACAGCTAGGAGCCAGAACTCTTTTCGTATACATCAAACAATACAAATACCATAGCATTCTACCCAGAAAGTACCTAGAACAAACGCCTATCCATCAGCAGATCACACTTGCATAGTTAAGATGCCGATACATTTTTTTTACAATTATTTGACAACAGCTAGGAGCCAGAACTCTTTTCGTATACATCAAACAATACGAATACCATAGCATTCTACCCAGAAAGTACCTAGAACTAACGCCTATCCATCAGCAGATCACACTTGTCTAGTTAAGATGCCGATAAATTTTTTTTACAATTATTTGACAACAGCTAGGATCCAGAACTCTTTTCGAACACATCAAATAATACAAATACCATAGCATTCTACCCAAAAAGTACCTAGAACTAACGCTTATCCATCAGCAGATCACACTTGCATATTTAAGATGCCGATAAAATTTTTTTACAATTATTTGACAACAGTTAGGATCCAGAACTCTTTTCGTATACATCAAACAATACAAATACCATAGCATTCTACCCAGAAAGTACCTAGAACGAACGCCTATCCATCAGCAGATCACACTTGTCTAGTTAAGATGCCGATAAAATTTTTTTACAATTATTTGACAACAGCTAGGCGCCAGAACTCTTTTCGAACACATCAAATAATACAAATACCATAGCATTCTACCCAAAAAGTACCTAGAACTAACGCTTATCCATCAGCAGATCACACTTGCATAGTTAAGATGCCGATAAAATTTTTTTACAATTATTTGACAACAGTTAGGAGCCAGAACTCTTTTCGTATACATCAAACAATACAAATACCATAGCATTCTACCCAGAAAGTACCTAGAACTAACGCCTATCCATCAGCAGATCACACTTGCATAGTTAAGATGCCGATAAATTTTGTTTACAATTATTTGACAACAGCTAGGAGCCAGAACTCTTTTCGTATACATCAAACAATAGAAATACCATAGCATTCTACCCAGAAAGTACCTAGAACTAACGCCTATCCATCAGCAGATCACACTTGTATAGTTAAGATGCCGATAAATTTTTTTTACAATTATTTGACAACAGCTAGGAGCCAGAACTCTTTTCGAACACATCAAATAATACAAATACCATAGCATTCTACCCAAAAAGTACCTAGAACTAACGCCTATCCATCAGCAGATCACACTTGCATAGTTAAGATGCCGATACATTTTTTTTACAATTATTTGACAACAGCTAGGAGCCAGAACTCTTTTCGTATACATCAAACAATACAAATACCATAGCATTCTACCCAGAAAGTACCTAGAACTAACGCCTATCCATCAGCAGATCACACTTGTCTAGTTAAGATGCCGATAAATTTTTTTTACAATTATTTGACAACAGCTAGGATCCAGAACTCTTTTCGAACACATCAAATAATACAAATACCATAGCATTCTACCCAAAAAGTACCTAGAACTAACGCCTATCCATCAGCAAATCACACTTGCATAGTTAAGATGCCGATAAATTTTTTTTACAATTATTTGACAACAGCTAGGAGCCAGAACTCTTTTCGTATACATCAAACAATACAAATACCATAGCATTCTACCCAGAAAGTACCTAGAACTAACGCCTATCCATCAGCAGATCACACTTGTATAGTTAAGATGCCGATAATATTTTTTTACAATTATTTGACAACAGCTAGGAGCCAGAACTCTTTTCGAACACATCAAATAATACAAATACCATAGCATTCTACCCAAAAAGTACCTAGAACTAACGCTTATCCATCAGCAGATCACACTTGCATAGTTAAGATGCCGATAAAACTTTTTTACAATTATTTGACAACAGTTAGGAGCCAGAACTCTTTTCGTATACATCAAACAATACAAATACCATAGCATTCTACCCAGAAAGTACCTAGAACTAACGCCTATCCATCAGCAGATCACACCTGCATAGTTAAGATGCCGATACATTTTTTTTACAATTATTTGACAACAGCTAGGAGCCAGAACTCTTTTCGTATACATCAAACAATACAAATACCATAGCATTCTACCCAGAAAGTACCTAGAACTAACGCCTATCCATCAGCAGATCACACTTGTATAGTTAAGGTGCCGATAAAATTTTTTTACAATTATTTGACAACAGCTAGGAGCCAGAACTCTTTTCGAACACATCAAATAATACAAATACCATAGCATTCTACCCTAAAAGTACCCAGAACTAACGCCTATCCATCAGCAGATCACACTTGCATAGTTAAGATGCCGATGTATTTTTTTTACAATTATTTGACAACAGCTAGGAGCCAGAACTCTTTTCGTATACATCAAACAATACAAATACCATAGCATTCTACCCAGAAAGTACCTAGAACTAACGCCTATCAATCAGCAGATCACACTTGTATAGTTAAGATGCCGATAATATTTTTTTACAATTATTTGACAACAGCTAGGAGCCAGAACTCTTTTCGAACACATCAAATAATACAAATACCATTGCATTCTACCCAAAAAGTACCTAGAACTAACGCCTATCCATCAGCAGATCACACTTGCATAGTTAAGATGCCGATAAAATTTTTTTACAATTATTTGACAACAGTTAGGATCCAGAACTCTTTTCGTATACATCAAACAATACAAATACCATAGCATCCTACCCAGAAAGTACCTAGAACTAACGCCTATCCATCAGCAGATCACACTTGCATAGTTAAGATGCCGATAATTTTTTTTTACAATTATTTGACAACAGCTAGGAGCCAGAACTCTTTTCGTATACATCAAACAATACAAATACCATAGCATTCTACCCAGAAAGTACCTAGAACTAACGCCTATCCATCAGCAGATCACACTTGTCTAGTTAAGATGCCGATAAAATTTTTTTACAATTATTTGACAACAGCTAGGCGCCAGAACTCTTTTCGAACACATCAAATAATACAAATACCATAGCATTCTACCCAAACAGTACCTAGAACTAACGCTTATCCATCAGCAGATCACACTTGCATAGTTAAGATGCCGATAAAATTTTTTTACAATTATTTGACAACAGTTAGGAGCCAGAACTCTTTTCGTATACATCAAACAATATAAATACCATAGCATTCTACCCAGAAAGTACCTAGAACTAACGCCTATCCATCAGCAGATCACACTTGCATAGTTAAGATGCCGATAAATTTTGTTTACAATTATTTGACAACAGCTAGGAGCCAGAACTCTTTTCGTATACATCAAACAATAGAAATACCATAGCATTCTACCCAGAAAGTACCTAGAACTAACGCCTATCCATCAGCAGATCACACTTGTATAGTTAAGATGCCGATAAATTTTTTTTACAATTATTTGACAACAGCTAGGAGCCAGAACTCTTTTCGAACACATCAAATAATACAAATACCATAGCATTCTACCCAAAAAGTACCTAGAACTAACGCCTATCCATCAGCAGATCACACTTGCATAGTTAAGATGCCGATACATTTTTTTTACAATTATTTGACAACAGTTAGGAGCCAGAACTCTTTTCGTATACATCAAACAATACAAATACCATAGCATTCTACCCAGAAAGTACCTAGAACTAACGCCTATCCATCAGCAGATCACACTTGCATAGTTAAGATGCCGATAAATTTTTTTTACAATTATTTGACAACAGCTAGGAGCCAGAACTCTTTTCGTATACATCAAACAATACAAATACCATAGCATTCTACCCAGAAAGTACCTAGAACAAACGCCTATCCATCAGCAGATCACACTTGCATAGTTAAGATGCCGATACATTTTTTTTACAATTATTTGACAACAGCTAGGAGCCAGAACTCTTTTCGTATACATCAAACAATACGAATACCATAGCATTCTACCCAGAAAGTACCTAGAACTAACGCCTATCCATCAGCAGATCACACTTGTCTAGTTAAGATGCCGATAAATTTTTTTTACAATTATTTGACAACAGCTAGGATCCAGAACTCTTTTCGAACACATCAAATAATACAAATACCATAGCATTCTACCCAAAAAGTACCTAGAACTAACGCTTATCCATCAGCAGATCACACTTGCATATTTAAGATGCCGATAAAATTTTTTTACAATTATTTGACAACAGTTAGGATCCAGAACTCTTTTCGTATACATCAAACAATACAAATACCATAGCATTCTACCCAGAAAGTACCTAGAACGAACGCCTATCCATCAGCAGATCACACTTGTCTAGTTAAGATGCCGATAAAATTTTTTTACAATTATTTGACAACAGCTAGGCGCCAGAACTCTTTTCGAACACATCAAATAATACAAATACCATAGCATTCTACCCAAAAAGTACCTAGAACTAACGCTTATCCATCAGCAGATCACACTTGCATAGTTAAGATGCCGATAAAATTTTTTTACAATTATTTGACAACAGTTAGGAGCCAGAACTCTTTTCGTATACATCAAACAATACAAATACCATAGCATTCTACCCAGAAAGTACCTAGAACTAACGCCTATCCATCAGCAGATCACACTTGCATAGTTAAGATGCCGATAAATTTTGTTTACAATTATTTGACAACAGCTAGGAGCCAGAACTCTTTTCGTATACATCAAACAATAGAAATACCATAGCATTCTACCCAGAAAGTACCTAGAACTAACGCCTATCCATCAGCAGATCACACTTGTATAGTTAAGATGCCGATAAATTTTTTTTACAATTATTTGACAACAGCTAGGAGCCAGAACTCTTTTCGAACACATCAAATAATACAAATACCATAGCATTCTACCCAAAAAGTACCTAGAACTAACGCCTATCCATCAGCAGATCACACTTGCATAGTTAAGATGCCGATACATTTTTTTTACAATTATTTGACAACAGCTAGGAGCCAGAACTCTTTTCGTATACATCAAACAATACAAATACCATAGCATTCTACCCAGAAAGTACCTAGAACTAACGCCTATCCATCAGCAGATCACACTTGTCTAGTTAAGATGCCGATAAATTTTTTTTACAATTATTTGACAACAGCTAGGATCCAGAACTCTTTTCGAACACATCAAATAATACAAATACCATAGCATTCTACCCAAAAAGTACCTAGAACTAACGCCTATCCATCAGCAAATCACACTTGCATAGTTAAGATGCCGATAAATTTTTTTTACAATTATTTGACAACAGCTAGGAGCCAGAACTCTTTTCGTATACATCAAACAATACAAATACCATAGCATTCTACCCAGAAAGTACCTAGAACTAACGCCTATCCATCAGCAGATCACACCTGCATAGTTAAGATGCCGATACATTTTTTTACAATTATTTGACAACAGCTAGGAGCCAGAACTCTTTTCGTATACATCAAACAATACAAATACCATAGCATTCTACCCAGAAAGTACCTAGAACTAACGCCTATCCATCAGCAGATCACACTTGTATAGTTAAGGTGCCGATAAAATTTTTTTACAATTATTTGACAACAGCTAGGAGCCAGAACTCTTTTCGAACACATCAAATAATACAAATACCATAGCATTCTACCCTAAAAGTACCCAGAACTAACGCCTATCCATCAGCAGATCACACTTGCATAGTTAAGATGCCGATGTATTTTTTTTACAATTATTTGACAACAGCTAGGAGCCAGAACTCTTTTCGTATACATCAAACAATACAAATACCATAGCATTCTACCCAGAAAGTACCTAGAACTAACGCCTATCAATCAGCAGATCACACTTGTATAGTTAAGATGCCGATAATATTTTTTTACAATTATTTGACAACAGCTAGGAGCCAGAACTCTTTTCGAACACATCAAATAATACAAATACCATTGCATTCTACCCAAAAAGTACCTAGAACTAACGCCTATCCATCAGCAGATCACACTTGCATAGTTAAGATGCCGATAAAATTTTTTTACAATTATTTGACAACAGTTAGGATCCAGAACTCTTTTCGTATACATCAAACAATACAAATACCATAGCATCCTACCCAGAAAGTACCTAGAACTAACGCCTATCCATCAGCAGATCACACTTGCATAGTTAAGATGCCGATAATTTTTTTTTACAATTATTTGACAACAGCTAGGAGCCAGAACTCTTTTCGTATACATCAAACAATACAAATACCATAGCATTCTACCCAGAAAGTACCTAGAACTAACGCCTATCCATCAGCAGATCACACTTCTCTAGTTAAGATGCCGATAAAATTTTTTTACAATTATTTGACAACAGCTAGGCGCCAGAACTCTTTTCGAACACATCAAATAATACAAATACCATAGCATTCTACCCAAACAGTACCTAGAACTAACGCTTATCCATCAGCAGATCACACTTGCATAGTTAAGATGCCGATAAAATTTTTTTACAATTATTTGACAACAGTTAGGAGCCAGAACTCTTTTCGTATACATCAAACAATATAAATACCATAGCATTCTACCCAGAAAGTACCTAGAACTAACGCCTATCCATCAGCAGATCACACTTGCATAGTTAAGATGCCAATAAATTTTGTTTACAATTATTTGACAACAGCTAGGAGCCAGAACTCTTTTCGTATACATCAAACAATAGAAATACCATAGCATTCTACCCAGAAAGTACCTAGAACTAACGCCTATCCATCAGCAGATCACACTTGTATAGTTAAGATGCCGATAAATTTTTTTTACAATTATTTGACAACAGCTAGGAGCCAGAACTCTTTTCGAACACATCAAATAATACAAATACCATAGCATTCTACCCAAAAAGTACCTAGAACTAACGCCTATCCATCAGCAGATCACACTTGCATAGTTAAGATGCCGATACATTTTTTTTACAATTATTTGACAACAGTTAGGAGCCAGAACTCTTTTCGTATACATCAAACAATACAAATACCATAGCATTCTACCCAGAAAGTACCTAGAACTAACGCCTATCCATCAGCAGATCACACTTGCATAGTTAAGATGCCGATAAATTTTTTTTACAATTATTTGACAACAGCTAGGAGCCAGAACTCTTTTCGTATACATCAAACAATACAAATACCATAGCATTCTACCCAGAAAGTACCTAGAACAAACGCCTATCCATCAGCAGATCACACTTGCATAGTTAAGATGCCGATACATTTTTTTTACAATTATTTGACAACAGCTAGGAGCCAGAACTCTTTTCGTATACATCAAACAATACGAATACCATAGCATTCTACCCAGAAAGTACCTAGAACTAACGCCTATCCATCAGCAGATCACACTTGTCTAGTTAAGATGCCGATAAATTTTTTTTACAATTATTTGACAACAGCTAGGATCCAGAACTCTTTTCGAACACATCAAATAATACAAATACCATAGCATTCTACCCAAAAAGTACCTAGAACTAACGCTTATCCATCAGCAGATCACACTTGCATATTTAAGATGCCGATAAAATTTTTTTACAATTATTTGACAACAGTTAGGATCCAGAACTCTTTTCGTATACATCAAACAATACAAATACCATAGCATTCTACCCAGAAAGTACCTAGAACTAACGCCTATCCATCAGCAGATCACACTTGCATAGTTAAGATGCCGATAATTTTTTTTTACAATTATTTGACAACAGCTAGGAGCCAGAACTCTTTTCGTATACATCAAACAATACAAATACCATAGCATTCTACCCGGAAAGTACCTAGAACTAACGCCTATCCATCAGCAGATCACACTTGTATAGTTAAGATGCCGATAAAAATTGTTTACAAGTATTTGACAACAGCTAGGAGCCAGGACTCTTTTCGAACACATCAAATAATACAAATACCATAGCATTCTACCCAAAAAGTACCTAGAACTAACGCCTATTCATCAGCAGATCACACTTGCATAGTTAAGATGCCGATAAAATTTTTTTACAATTATTTGACAACAGTTAGGAGCCAGAACTCTTTTCGTATACATCAAACAATACAAATACCATAGCATTCTACTCAGAAAGTACCTAGAACTAACGCCTATCCATCAGCAGATCACACTTGCATAGTTAAGATGCCGATAAATTTTTTTTACAATTATTTGACAACAGCTAGGAGCCAGAACTCTTTTCGTATACATCAAACAATACAAATACCATAGCATTCTACCCAGAAAGTACCTAGAAATAACGCCTATCCATCAGCAGATCACACTTGCATAGTTAAGATGCCAATCAAATTTTTTTACAATTATTTGACAACAGCTAGGAGCCAGAACTCTTTTCGACAACATCAAATAATACAAATACCATAGCATTCTACCCAAAAAGTACCTAGAACTAACGCTTATCTATCAGCAGATCACACTTGCATAGTTAAGATGCCGATAAAATTTTTTTACAATTATTTGACAACAGTTAGGAGCCAGAACTCTTTTCGTATACATCAAACAATACAAATACCATAGCATTCTACCCAGAAAGTACCTAGAACTAACGCCTATCCATCAGCAGATCACACCTGCATAGTTAAGATGCCGATAAATTTTTTTTACAATTATTTGACAACAGCTAGGAGCCAGAACTCTTTTCGTATACATCAAACAATACAAATACCATAGCATTCTACCCAGAAAGTACCTAGAACTAACGCCTATCCATCAGCAGATCACACTTGTATAGTTAAGGTGCCGATAAATTTTTTTTACAATTATTTGACAACAGCTAGGAGCCAGAACTCTTTTCGAACACATCAAATAATACAAATACCATAGCATTCTACCCAGAAAGTACCTAGAACTAACGCCTATCCATCAGCAGATCACACTTGTATAGTTAAGATGCCGATAATATATTTTTTACAATTATTTGACAACAGCTAGGAGCCAGAACTCTTTTCGAACACATCAAATAATACAAATACCATAGCATTCTACCCAAAAAGTACCGAGGACTAACGCCTATCTATCAGCAGATCACACTTGCATAGTTAAGATGCCGATAACATTTTTTTACAATTATTTGACAACAGTTAGGATCCAGAACTCTTTTCGTATACATCAAACAATACAAATACCATAGCATCCTACCCAGAAAGTACCTAGAACTAACGCCTATCCATCAGCAGATCACACTTGCATAGTTAAGATGCCGATAATTTTTTTTTACAATTATTTGACAACAGCTAGGAGCCAGAACTCTTTTCGTATACATCAAACAATACAAATACCATAGCATTCTACCCAGAAAGTACCTAGAACTAACGCCTATCCATCAGCAGATCACACTTGTCTAGTTAAGATGCCGATAAAATTTTTTTACAATTATTTGACAACAGCTAGGCGCCAGAACTCTTTTCGAACACATCAAATAATACAAATACCATAGCATTCTACCCAAACAGTACCTATAACTAACGCTTATCCATCAGCAGATCACACTTGCATAGTTAAGATGCCGATAAAATTTTTTTACAATTATTTGACAACAGTTAGGAGCCAGAACTCTTTTCGTATACATCAAACAATACAAATACCATAGCATTCTACCCAGAAAGTACCTAGAACTAACGCCTATCCATCAGCAGATCACACTTGCATAGTTAAGATGCCGATAAATTTTGTTTACAATTATTTGACAACAGCTAGGAGCCAGAACTCTTTTCGTATACATCAAACAATAGAAATACCATAGCATTCTACCCAGAAAGTACCTAGAACTAACGCCTATCCATCAGCAGATCACACTTGTATAGTTAAGATGCCGATAAATTTTTTTTACAATTATTTGACAACAGCTAGGAGCCAGAACTCTTTTCGAACACATCAAATAATACAAATACCATAGCATTCTACCCAAAAAGTACCTAGAACTAACGCCTATCCATCAGCAGATCACACTTGCATAGTTAAGATGCCGATACATTTTTTTTACAATTATTTGACAACAGTTAGGAGCCAGAACTCTTTTCGTATACATCAAACAATACAAATACCATAGCATTCTACCCAGAAAGTACCTAGAACTAACGCCTATCCATCAGCAGATCACACTTGCATAGTTAAGATGCCGATAAATTTTTTTTACAATTATTTGACAACAGCTAGGAGCCAGAACTCTTTTCGTATACATCAAACAATACAAATACCATAGCATTCTACCCAGAAAGTACCTAGAACAAACGCCTATCCATCAGCAGATCACACTTGCATAGTTAAGATGCCGATACATTTTTTTTACAATTATTTGACAACAGCTAGGAGCCAGAACTCTTTTCGTATACATCAAACAATACGAATACCATAGCATTCTACCCAGAAAGTACCTAGAACTAACGCCTATCCATCAGCAGATCACACTTGTCTAGTTAAGATGCCGATAAATTTTTTTTACAATTATTTGACAACATCTAGGATCCAGAACTCTTTTCGAACACATCAAATAATACAAATACCATAGCATTCTACCCAAAAAGTACCTAGAACTAACGCTTATCCATCAGCAGATCACACTTGCATATTTAAGATGCCGATAAAATTTTTTTACAATTATTTGACAACAGTTAGGATCCAGAACTCTTTTCGTATACATCAAACAATACAAATACCATAGCATTCTACCCAGAAAGTACCTAGAACTAACGCCTATCCATCAGCAGATCACACTTGCATAGTTAAGATGCCGATAATTTTTTTTTACAATTATTTGACAACAGCTAGGAGCCAGAACTCTTTTCGTATACATCAAACAATACAAATACCATAGCATTCTACCCGGAAAGTACCTAGAACTAACGCCTATCCATCAGCAGATCACACTTGTATAGTTAAGATGCCGATAAAATTTGTTTACAAGTATTTGACAACAGCTAGGAGCCAGGACTCTTTTCGAACACATCAAATAATACAAATACCATAGCATTCTACCCAAAAAGTACCTAGAACTAACGCCTATTCATCAGCAGATCACACTTGCATAGTTAAGATGCCGATAAAATTTTTTTACAATTATTTGACAACAGTTAGGAGCCAGAACTCTTTTCGTATACATCAAACAATACAAATACCATAGCATTCTACTCAGAAAGTACCTAGAACTAACGCCTATCCATCAGCAGATCACACTTGCATAGTTAAGATGCCGATAAATTTTTTTTACAATTATTTGACAACAGCTAGGAGCCAGAACTCTTTTCGTATACATCAAACAATACAAATACCATAGCATTCTACCCAGAAAGTACCTAGAAATAACGCCTATCCATCAGCAGATCACACTTGCATAGTTAAGATGCCGATCAAATTTTTTTACAATTATTTGACAACAGCTAGGAGCCAGAACTCTTTTCGACAACATCAAATAATACAAATACCATAGCATTCTACCCAAAAAGTACCTAGAACTAACGCTTATCTATCAGCAGATCACACTTGCATAGTTAAGATGCCGATAAAATTTTTTTACAATTATTTGACAACAGTTAGGAGCCAGAACTCTTTTCGTATACATCAAACAATACAAATACCATAGCATTCTACCCAGAAAGTACCTAGAACTAACGCCTATCCATCAGCAGATCACACCTGCATAGTTAAGATGCCGATAAATTTTTTTTACAATTATTTGACAACAGCTAGGAGCCAGAACTCTTTTCGTATACATCAAACAATACAAATACCATAGCATTCTACCCAGAAAGTACCTAGAACTAACGCCTATCCATCAGCAGATCACACTTGTATAGTTAAGGTGCCCATAAATTTTTTTTACAATTATTTGACAACAGCTAGGAGCCAGAACTCTTTTCGAACACATCAAATAATACAAATACCATAGCATTCTACCCAGAAAGTACCTAGAACTAACGCCTATCCATCAGCAGATCACACTTGTATAGTTAAGATGCCGATAATATATTTTTTACAATTATTTGACAACAGCTAGGAGCCAGAACTCTTTTCGAACACATCAAATAATACAAATACCATAGCATTCTACCCAAAAAGTACCGAGGACTAACGCCTATCTATCAGCAGATCACACTTGCATAGTTAAGATGCCGATAACATTTTTTTACAATTATTTGACAACAGTTAGGATCCAGAACTCTTTTCGTATACATCAAACAATACAAATACCATAGCATCCTACCCAGAAAGTACCTAGAACTAACGCCTATCCATCAGCAGATCACACTTGCATAGTTAAGATGCCGATAATTTTTTTTTACTATTATTTGACAACAGCTAGGAGCCAGAACTCTTTTCGTATACATCAAACAATACAAATACCATAGCATTCTACCCAGAAAGTACCTAGAACTAACGCCTATCCATCAGCAGATCACACTTGTCTAGTTAAGATGCCGATAAAATTTTTTTACAATTATTTGACAACAGCTAGGCGCCAGAACTCTTTTCGAACACATCAAATAATACAAATACCATAGCATTCTACCCAAAAAGTACCTAGAACTAACGCTTATCCATCAGCAGATCACACTTGCATAGTTAAGATGCCGATAAAATTTTTTTACAATTATTTGACAACAGCTAGGAGCCAGAACTCTTTTCGAACACATCAAATAATACAAATACCATAGCATTCTACCCAAAAAGTACCTAGAACTAACGCCTATCCATCAGCAGATCACACTTGCATAGTTAAGATGCCGATAAATTTTTTTTACAATTATTTGACAACAGTTAGGAGCCAGAACTCTTTTCGTATACATCAAACAATACAAATACCATAGCATTCTACCCAGAAAGTACCTAGAACTAACGCCTATCCATCAGCAGATCACACTTGCATACTTAAGATGCCGATAAATTTTGTTTACAATTATTTGACAACAGCTAGGAGCCAGAACTCTTTTCGTATACATCAAATAATACAAATACCATAGCATTCTACCCAGAAAGTACCTAGAACTAACGCCTATCCATCAGCAGATCACACTCGTATAGTTAAGATGCCGATAAATTTTTTTTACAATTATTTGACAACAGCTAGGAGCCAGAACTCTTTTCGAACACATCAAATAATACAAATACCATAGCATTCTACCCAAAAAGTACCTAGAACTAACGCCTATCCATCAGCAGATCACACTTGCATAGTTAAGATGCCGATAAATTTTTTTTACAATTATTTGACAACAGTTAGGAGCCAGAACTCTTTTCGTATACATCAAACAATACAAATACCATAGCATTCTACCCAGAAAGTACCTAGAACTAACGCCTATCCATCAGCAGATCACACTTGCATAGTTAAGATGCCGATAAATTTTTTTTACAATTATTTGACAACAGCTAGGAGCCAGAACTCTTTTCGTATACATCAAACAATACAAATACCATAGCATTCTACCCAGAAAGTACCTAGAACTAACGCCTATCCATCACCAGATCACACTTGCATAGTTAAGATGCCGATACATTTTTTTTACAATTATTTGACAACAGCTAGGAGCCAGAACTCTTTTCGTATACATCAAACAATACAAATACCATAGCATTCTACCCAGAAAGTACCTAGAACTAACGCCTATCCATCAGCAGATCACACTTGTCTAGTTAAGATGCCGATAAAATTTTTTTACAATTATTTGACAACAGCTAGGAGCCAGAACTCTTTTCGAACACATCAAATAATACAAATACCATAGCATTCTACCCAAAAAGTACCTAGAACTAACGCTTATCCATCAGCAGATCACACTTGCATATTTAAGATGCCGATAAAATTTTTTTACAATTATTTGACAACAGTTAGGATCCAGAACTCTTTTCGTATACATCAAACAATACAAATACCATAGCATTCTACCCAGAAAGTACCTAGAACTAACGCCTATCCATCAGCAGATCACACTTGTATAGTTAAGATGCCGATAAAATTTGTTTACAAGTATTTGACAACACCTAGGAGCCAGGACTCTTTTCGAACACATCAAATAATACAAATACCATAGCATTCTACCCAAAAAGTACCTAGAACTAACGCCTATCCATCAGCAGATCACACTTGCATTGTTAAGATGCCGATAAAATTTTTTTACAATTATTTGACAACAGTTAGGAGCCAGAACTCTTTTCGTATACATCAAACAATACAAATACCATAGCATTCTACCCAGAAAGTACCTAGAACTAACGCCTATCCATCAGCAGATCACACTTGCATAGTTAAGATGCCGATAAATTTTGTTTACAATTATTTGACAACAGCTAGGAGCCAGATCTCTTTTCGTATACATCAAACAATACAAATACCATAGCATTCTACCCAGAAAGTACCTAGAACTAACGCCTATCCATCAGCAGATCACACTTGTATAGTTAAGATGCCGATAAAATTTTTTTACAATTATTTGACAAGAGCTAGGAGCCAGAACTCTTTTCGACAACATCAAATAATACAAATACCATAGCATTCTACCCAAAAAGTACCTAGAACTAACGCCTATCCATCACCAGATCACACTTGCATAGTTAAGATGCCGATAAAATTTTTTTACAATTATTTGACAACAGTTAGGAGCCAGAACTGTTTTCGTATACATCAAACAATACAAATACCATAGCATTCTACCCAGAAAGTACCTAGAACTAACGCCTATCCATCAGCAGATCACACTTGCATAGTTAAGATGCCGATAAAATTTTTTTACAATTATTTGACAACAGTTAGGAGCCAGAACTCTTTTCGTATACATCAAACAATACAAATACCATAGCATTCTACCGAGAAAGTACCTAGAACTAACGCCTATCCATCAGCAGATCACACTTGCATAGTTAAGATGCCGATAAATTTTGTTTACAATTATTTGACAACAGCTAGGAGCCAGAACTCTTTTCGTATACATCAAACAATACAAATACCATAGCATTCTACCCAGAAAGTACCTAGAACTAACGCCTATCCATCAGCAGATCACACTTGTATAGTTAAGATGCCGATAAAATTTGTTTACAAGTATTTGACAACAGCTAGGAGCCAGGACTCTTTTCGAACACATCAAATAATACAAATACCATAGCATTCTACCCAAAAAGTACCTAGAACTCACGCCTATCCATCAGCAGATCACACTTGCATAGTTAAGATGCCGATAATATTTTTTTACATTTATTTGACAACAGTTAGGAGCCAGAACTCTTTTCGTATACATCAAACAATACAAATACCATAGCATTCTACCCAGAAAGTACCTAGAACTAACGCCTATCCATCAGCAGATCACACTTGCATAGTTAAGATGCCGATAAATTTTTTTTACAATTATTTGACAACAGCTAGGAGCCAGAACTCTTTTCGTATACATCAAACAATACAAATACCATAGCATTCTACCCAGAAAGTACCTAGAACTAACGCCTATCCATCAGCAGATCACACTTGTATAGTTAAGATGCCGATAAAATTTTTTTACAATTATTTGACAACAGCTAGGAGCCAGAACTCTTTTCGACAACATCAAATAATACAAATACCATAGCATTCTACCCAAAAAGTACCTAGAACTAACGCTTATCCATCAGCCGATCACACTTGCATAGTTAAGATGCCGATAAAATTTTTTTACAATTATTTGACAACAGTTAGGAGCCAGAACTCTTTTCGTATACATCAAACAATACAAATACCATAGCATTCTACCCAGAAAGTACCTAGAACTAACGCCTATCCATCAGCAGATCACACCTGCATAGTTAAGATGCCGATAAATTTTTTTTACAATTATTTGACAACAGCTAGGAGCCAGAACTCTTTTCGTATACATCAAACAATACAAATACCATAGCATTCTACCCAGAAAGTACCTAGAACTAACGCCTATCCATCAGCAGATCACACTTGTATAGTTAAGGTGCCGATAAAATTTTTTTACAATTATTAGACAACAGCTAGGAGCCAGAACTCTTTTCGAACACATCAAATAATACAAATACCATAGCATTCTACCCTAAAAGTACCCAGAACTAACGCCTATCCATCAGCAGATCACACTTGCATAGTTAAGATGCCGATGAATTTATTTTACAATTATTTGACAACAGCTAGGAGCCAGAACTCTTTTCGTATACATCAAACAATACAAATACCATAGCATTCTACCCAGAAAGTACCTAGAACTAACGCCTATCCATCAGCAGATCACACTTGTATAGTTAAGATGCCGATAATATATTTTTTACAATTATTTGACAACAGCTAGGAGCCAGAACTCTTTTCGAACACATCAAATAATACAAATACCATAGCATTCTACCCAAAAAGTACCGAGGACTAACGCCTATCTATCAGCAGATCACACTTGCATAGTTAAGATGCCGATAACATTTTTTTACAATTATTTGACAACAGTTAGGATCCAGAACTCTTTTCGTATACATCAAACAATACAAATACCATAGCATCCTACCCAGAAAGTACCTAGAACTAACGCCTATCCATCAGCAGATCACACTTGCATAGTTAAGATGCCGATAATTTTTTTTTACAATTATTTGACAACAGCTAGGAGCCAGAACTCTTTTCGTATACATCAAACAATACAAATACCATAGCATTCTACCCAGAAAGTACCTAGAACTAACGCCTATCCATCAGCAGATCACACTTGTCTAGTTAAGATGCCGATAAAATTTTTTTACAATTATTTGACAACAGCTAGGCGCCAGAACTCTTTTCGAACACATCAAATAATACAAATACCATAGCATTCTACCCAAAAAGTACCTAGAACTAACGCTTATCCATCAGCAGATCACACTTGCATAGTTAAGATGCCGATAAAATTTTTTTACAATTATTTGACAACAGCTAGGAGCCAGAACTCTTTTCGAACACATCAAATAATACAAATACCATAGCATTCTACCCAAAAAGTACCTAGAACTAACGCCTATCCATCAGCAGATCACACTTGCATAGTTAAGATGCCGATAAATTTTTTTTACAATTATTTGATAACAGTTAGGAGCCAGAACTCTTTTCGTATACATCAAACAATACAAATACCATAGCATTCTACCCAGAAAGTACCTAGAACTAACGCCTATCCATCAGCAGATCACACTTGCATAGTTAAGATGCCGATAAATTTTGTTTACAATTATTTGACAACAGCTAGGAGCCAGAACTCTTTTCGTATACATCAAATAATACAAATACCATAGCATTCTACCCAGAAAGTACCTAGAACTAACGCCTATCCATCAGCAGATCACACTTGTATAGTTAAGATGCCGATAATTTTTTTTTACAATTATTTGACAACAGCTAGGAGCCAGAACTCTTTTCGAACACATCAAATAATACAAATACCATAGCATTCTACCCAAAAAGTACCTAGAACTAACGCCTATCCATCAGCAGATCACACTTGCATAGTTAAGATGCCGATAAAGTTTTTTTACAATTATTTGACAACAGTTAGGAGCCAGAACTCTTTTCGTATACATCAAACAATACAAATACCATAGCATTCTACCCAGAAAGTACCTAGAACTAACGCCTATCCATCAGCAGATCACACTTGCATAGTTAAGATGCCGATAAATTTTTTTTACAATTATTTGACAACAGCTAGGAGCCAGAACTCTTTTCGTATACATCAAACAATACAAATACCATAGCATTCTACCCAGAAAGTACCTAGAACTAACGCCTATCCATCAGCAGATCACACTTGCATAGTTAAGATGCCGATACATTTTTTTTACAATTATTTGACAACAGCTAGGAGCCAGAACTCTTTTCGTATATATCAAACAATACAAATACCATAGCATTCTACCCAGAAAGTACCTAGAACTAACGCCTATCCATCAGCAGATCACACTTGCATAGTTAAGATGCCGATAAATTTTGTTTACAATTATTTGACAACAGCTAGGAGCCAGATCTCTTTTCGTATACATCAAACAATACAAATACCATAGCATTCTACCCAGAAAGTACCTAGAACTAACGCCTATCCATCAGCAGATCACACTTGTATAGTTAAGATGCCGATAAAATTTTTTTACAATTATTTGACAAGAGCTAGGAGCCAGAACTCTTTTCGACAACATCAAATAATACAAATACCATAGCATTCTACCCAAAAAGTACCTAGAACTAACGCCTATCCATCAGCAGATCACACTTGCATAGTTAAGATGCCGATAAATTTTTTTTACAATTATTTGACAACAGTTAGGAGCCAGAACTCTTTTCGTATACATCAAACAATACAAATACCATAGCATTCTACCCAGAAAGTACCTAGAACTAACGCCTATCCATCAGCAGATCACACTTGCATAGTTAAGATGCCGATAAATTTTGTTTACAATTATTTGACAACAGCTAGGAGCCAGATCTCTTTTCGTATACATCAAACAATACAAATACCATAGCATTCTACCCAGAAAGTACCTAGAACTAACGCCTATCCATCAGCAGATCACACTTGTATAGTTAAGATGCCGATAAAATTTTTTTACAATTATTTGACAAGAGCTAGGAGCCAGAACTCTTTTCGACAACATCAAATAATACAAATACCATAGCATTCTACCCAAAAAGTACCTAGAACTAACGCCTATCCATCAGCAGATCACACTTGCATAGTTAAGATGCCGATAAAATTTTTTTACAATTATTTGACAACAGTTAGGAGCCAGAACTGTTTTCGTATACATCAAACAATACAAATACCATAGCATTCTACCCAGAAAGTACCTAGAACTAACGCCTATCCATCAGCAGATCACACTTGCATACTTAAGATGCCGATAAATTTTTTTTACAATTATTTGACAACAGCTAGGAGCCAGAACTCTTTTCGTATATATCAAACAATACAAATACCATAGCATTCTACCCAGAAAGTACCGAGAACTTACGCCTATCCATCAGCAGATCACACTTGTATAGTTAAGGTGCCGATAACATTTTTTTACAATTATTTGACAACAGCTAGGAGCCAGAACTCTTTTCGTATACATCAAACAATACAAATACCATAGCATTCTACCCAGAAAGTACCTAGAACTAACGCCTATCCATCAGCAGATCACACTTGTATAGTTAAGATGCCGATAATATTTTTTTACAATTATTTGACAACAGCTAGGAGCCAGAACTCTTTTCGAACACATCAAATAATACAAATACCATAGCATTCTACCCAAAAAGTACCTAGAACTAACGCTTATCCATCAGCAGATCACACTTGCATAGTTAAAATGCCGATAAATTTTTTTTACAATTATTTGACAACAGTTAGGAGCCAGAACTCTTTTCGTATACATCAAACACTACAAATACCATAGCATTCTACCCAGAAAGTACCTAGAACTAACGCCTATCCATCAGCAGATCACACTTGTATAGTTAAGGTGCCGATAACATTTTTTTACAATTATTTGACAACAGCTAGGAGCCAGAACACTTTTCGAACACATCAAATAATACAAATACCATAGCATTCTACCCTAAAAGTACCCATAACTAACGCCTATCCATCAGCAGATCACACTTGCATAGTTAAGATGCCGATGAATTTTTTTTACAATTATTTGACAACAGCTAGGAGCCAGAACTCTTTTCGTATACATCAAACAATACAAATACCATAGCATTCTACCCAGAAAGTACCTAGAACTAACGCCTATCCATCAGCAGATCACACTTGTATAGTTAAGATGCCGATAATATTTTTTTACAATTATTTGACAACAGCTAGGAGCCAGAACTCTTTTCGAACACATCAAATAATACAAATACCATAGCATTCTACCCAGAAAGTACTTAGAACTAACGCCTATCCATCAGCAGATCACACTTGTCTAGTTAAGATACCGATAAAATTTTTTTACAATTATTTGACAACAGCTAGGCGCCAGAACTCTTTTCGAACACATCAAATAATACAAATACCATAGCATTCTACCCAAAAAGTACCTAGAACTAACGCTTATCCATCAGCAGATCACACTTGCATAGTTAAGATGCCGATAAAATTTTTTTACAATTATTTGACAGCAGTTAGGAGCCGGAACTCTTTTCTTATACATCAAACAATACAAATACCATAGCATTCTACCCAGAAAGTACCTAGAACTAACGCCTATCCATCAGCAGATCACACTTGCATAGTTAAGATGCCGATAAATTTTGTTTACAATTATTTGACAACAGCTAGGAGCCAGAACTCTTTTCGTATACATCAAACAATACAAATACCATAGCATTCTACCCAGAAAGTACCTAGAACTAACGCCCATCCATCAGCAGGTCACACTTGTATAGTTAAGATGCCGATAAAATTTGTTTACAAGTATTTGACAACAGCTAGGAGCCAGGACTCTTTTCGAACACATCAAATAATACAAATACCATAGCATTCTACCCAAAAAGTACCTAGAACTAACGCCTATCCATCAGCAGATCACACTTGCATAGTTAAGATGCCGATAAAAGTTTTTTCCAATTGTTGGACAACAGCTAGGAGCCAGAACCCTTTTCGTATACATCAAACAATACAAATACCATACTTATTAAATACATATAAAAAAAAACAACCAAATACGACGGCACGGAGGTTAAGGTAAAAGCAGAGGAAACCTCCGTGCCGTCGTATCAGGAATGTCCCATCGAATCCCCCAAAACCTTCATCATCATTGCTTTTATCTTTGTTTGTTAACAAATGCGCCTATAATCGTCCTCCGAGCGTCGTGATAGATCTTGACGCAAAATGACCGAAAGTAAGGTAAAAGCAGAGAAAACCTCGGAGCCGTCATATCAGGAATGTGCCAACGAATCACCCAAAACCTTCATAATCATTGCTTTTACCTTTCTTTGTTAACAAATGCGCCTGTAATCGTCCTCCGAGCGTCGTGATAGATATTGACGCAAAATGACCGGAAGTAAGGTAAAAGCAGAGGAAACCTCCGTGCCGTCGTATCAGGAATGTCCCATCGAATCCCCCAAAACCTTCATCATCATTGCTTTTACCTTTGTTTATTAACAAATGCGCCTATAATCGTCCTCCGAGCGTCGTGATAGATCTTGACGTAAAATGACTGACTGTAAGGTAAACGCAGAGAAAACCTCGGAGCCGCCATATCAGGAATGTCCCCACTAATCACCCAAAACCTTCATAATCATTGCTTTTACCTTTGTTTGTTAATAAATGCGCCTGCAATCGTCCTCCGAGCGTCGTGATAGATCTTGACGCAAAATGACCAACAGTAAGGTAAACGCAGAGAAAACATCGGAGCCGTCATATCAGGACTGTCCCAACGAATCACCCAAAACCTTCATAATCATTGCTTTTACCTTTGTTTGTTAACAAATACGCCTGTAATCGTCATCCGAGCGTCGTGATAGATATTGACGCAAAATGACCGAAAGTAAGGTAAAAGCAGCGGAAACCTCCGTGCCGTCGTATCAGGAATGTCCCATCGAATCCCCCAAAACCTTCATCATCATTGCTTTTATCTTTGTTTGTTAACAAATGCGCCTATAATCGTCCTCCGAGCGTCGTGATAGATCTTGACGCAAAATGACCGAAAGTAAGGTAAAAGCAAAGAAAACCTCGGAGCCGTCATATCAGGAATGTCCCAACGAATCACCGAAAACCTTCATAATCATTGCTTTTACCTTTGTTTGTTAACAAATGCGCCTGTGATCGTTCTCCGAGCGTCGTGATAGATCTTGACGCAAAATGACCGAAAGTAAGGTAAAAGCAAAGAAAACCTCGGTGCCGTCATATCAGGTATGTCCCAACGAATCACCCAAAACCTTCATATTCATTGCTTTTACCTTTGTTTGTTAACAAATACGCCTGTAATCGTCCTCCGAGCGTCGTGATAGATATTGACGCGAAATGACCGAAAGTAAGGTAAAAGCAGAGGAAACCTCCGTGCCGTCGTATCAGGAATGTCCCATCGAATCCCCCAAAACCTTCATCATCATTGCTTTTATCTTTGTTTGTTAACAAATGCGCCTATAATCGTCCTCCGAGCGTCGTGATAGATATTGACGCAAAATGACCGAAAGTAAGGTAAAAGCAGAGAAAATCTCCGTGCCTTCGTATCAGGAATGTCCCACCGAATCCCCCAAAACCTTCATCAGCATTGCTTTTCCTTTGTTTATTAACAAATGCGCCTATAATCGTCCTACGAGCGTCGTGATAGATCTTGACGTAAAATGACTGAAAGTAAGGTAAAAGCAGAGAAAACCTCGGAGCCGCCATATCAGGAATGTCCCCACGAATCACCCAAAACCTTCATAATCATTGCTTTTACCTTTCTTTGTTAACAAATGCGCCTGCAATCGTCCTCCGAGCGCTGTGCTAGATATTGACGCAAAATGACCGAAAGTAAGGTAAAAGCAGAGAAAACCTCCGTGCCGTCGTATCAGGAATGTCCCATGGTATCCCCCAAAACCTTCGTAAACATTGCTTTTACTTTTGTTTGTAAACAAATCCGCCTGCAATCGTCCTCCGAGCGTTGTGATAGATTTTCACGCAAAATGACCGAAAGTAAGGTAAAAGCAGAGGAAACCTCCGTGCCGTCGTATCAGGAATGTCCCATCGAATCCCCCAAAACCTTCATCATCATTGCTTTTATCTTTGTTTGTTAACAAATGCGTCTATAATCGTCCTCCGAGCGTCGTGATAGATCTTGACGCAAAATGACCGAAAGTAAGGTAAAAGCAGAGAAAACCTCCGTGCCTTCGTATCAGGAATGTCCCATCGAATCCCCCAAAACGTTCATCAGCATTGCTTTTACCTTTGTTTATTAACAAATGCGCCTATAATCGTCCTCCGAGCGTCGTGATAGATCTTGACGTAAAATGACTGACTGTAAGGTAAAAGCAGAGAAAACCTCGGAGCCGCCATATCAGGAATGTCCCCACGAATCACCCAAAACCTTCATAATCATTGCTTTTACCTTTGTTTGTTAACAAATGCGCCTGCAATCGTCCTCCGAGCGCTGTGATAGATATTGACGCAAAATGACCGAAAGTAAGGTAAAAGCAGAGAAAACCTCCGTGCCGTCGTATCAGGAATGTCCCCACGAATCACCCAAAACCTTCGTAAACATTGCTTTTACTTTTGTTTGTAAACAAATCCGCCTGCAATCGTCCTCCGAGCGTTGTGATAGATTTTCACGCAAAATGACCGAAAGTAAGGTAAAAGCAGAGGAAACCTCCGTGCCGTCGTATCAGAAATGTCCCATCGAATCACCCAAAACCTTCATAATCATTGCTTTTACCTTTGTTTGTTAACAAATACGCCTGTAATCGTCCTCCGAGCGTCGTGATAGATATTGACGCAAAATGACCGAAATTAAGGTAAAAGCAGAGGAAACCTCCGTGCCGTCGTATCAGGAATGTCCCATCGAATCCCCCAAAACCTTCATCAGCATTGCTTTTACCTTTGTTTATTAACAAATGCGCCTATAATAGTCCTCCGAGCGTCGCGATAGATCTTGACGCAAAATGACCAAAAGTAAGGTAAAAGCAGAGAAAACCTCGGAGCCGTCATATCAGGAATGTGCCAACGAATCACCCAAAACCTTCGTAATCATTGCTTTTACCTTTGTTTGTTAACAAATGCGCCTGTCATCGTCCTCCGAGCGTTGTGATAGATATTGACGCAAAATGACCGAAAGTAAGGTAAAAGCAGAGGAAACCTCCTTGCCGTCGTATCAGGAATGTCCCATCGAATCCCCCAAAACCTTCATCAGCATTGCTTTTACCTTTGTTTATTAACAAATGCGCCTATAATCGTCCTCCGAGCGTCGTGATAGATCTTGACGTAAAATGACTGACAGTAAGTTAAAAGCAGAGTCCCCACGAATCACCCAAATGTCCCCACGAATCACCCAAAACCTTCATAATCATTGCTTTTACCTATGTTTGTTAACAAATGCGCCTGCAATCGTCCTCCGAGCGTCGTGATAGATCTTGACGCAAAATGACCAAAAGTAAGGTAAAAGCAGAGAAAACATCGGAGCCGTCATATCAGGACTGTCCCAACGAATCACCCAAAACCTTCATAATCATTGCTTTTACCTTTGTTTGTTAACAAATGCGCCTGTGATCGTTCTCCGAGCGTCGTGATAGATATTGACGCAAAATGACCGAAAGTAAGGTAAAAGCAGAGGAAACCTCCGTGCCGTCGTATCAGGAATGTCCCATCGAATCCCCCAAAACCTTCATCATCATTGCTTTTATCTTTGTTTGTTAACAAATGCGCCTATGATCGTCCTCCGAGCGTCGTGATAGATATTGACGCAAAATGACCGAAAGTAAGGTAAAAGCGAAGGACAACTCGAGCCAATAATATCCGGAATATCTAAACAAGTACCCCAGAACCATCACGAGTATTGCTTTTATCTTTGTTTTTTTATTAATAAGTGCGCCTGTTATCGTCCTCGAAGCACCGCTCTTATCGTAAAAAGCGGCGAAAAGCTCCGGGCCTCCGTATCAGGAATTTTAGATGGAGGACCGCGGTACCATCACGTGCACCGCATTTGTCTTCTTTTATTAACAAAAACGCTTATTATTGTTTTCGCTTCATCGTTCAACTTCTAGACACAGTACGACCGTATTCAAGATAATAGCCGAGGAGAGCCTCGGATCATTGTTTCGGGAATAACGGATTTACGCCTCCAGAACCATGGCCAACATCGATTCAATCTTTGTTGCGTAAACACAGATAAAATAAGAGTTTCAAATAAAGGCACTGTCAATTTGTCTGAAAAAATTACCAAAGTGCGATTTTTTCGATGTTCGAGACTTTTCAAATAATGATTAAAAGGCAAATTTTCCCAGAACGTTGATGTGTTTCCATTTTCGTCTTCTGAAAGAAAAAAAGACAAAGACTCGTACTGTAATTTTTTATTTGACCCGAAATATTGAACCGCGCGTAAAATAAAAATCATAGCAGACGATACATGAACCGTCAAATCGGCTCGCCTGTCCCGAATCTCGAACTTGCACAACCAAAATGGCTAAAGATGATAGCAGGCGATATACGAAACGTCAAACCACGCGTCAAACAGTCCGTTTCCGCAGACGTTCGACGCGCGCGCTCCGCATTTGCGTACCCAAGATGGCAGAAATTCATCGCAGGCGCTACGCGAAATGTCAAATCACGCGTCAAACTTTGCGTTTCGGCGGAAGGTTGACGCGTGCGCTCTGAATTTGCATATCCAAGATGGCAAAAGATATCAGCTGACAAACCCGAAACGTCAAATAACACGTCAAACGATGCGTTTCGGCCGAACCTCGGAGCGCGCTCTCTGAACCTGCGTTCAGTGCGCGCGCGAAACGTGGGATGAATCCATGGTACGCACACGCGCGCGTGCACTCATGCAACCTCATGTGTGCACACGCTCACACAACACTCGCATTAATGAATATTAGAAAAATAATAATATGCGTAGTAGGAAAAAATCAATATTTTTACCCTAAATTACGTTAAAGTCTATTGTTCCAATTGTTTTCTCGAAAATTTAAGACAAATCGCAAATTATTTAAAATATTATTTGCAGAGTATGGACTGCTCGAACATTTTCGAAATTGACAATATTCTCTGCAATGCCCTCGGATGGCGACAAATTCAGATCCCTTAGTTTATCCGCGTGTCATGGGAATCTCAATTAACTTCTTGCGATTGCCGAACATTCGGAAGTTGCAGCTGTGACGTTAGACTAGCACTTCCTATAGCACGATCGCGTCTGATTTTAATCGCTTGTTTCACTACTTTTATCCTGTCTTATCCACTTTTAGTCGTATCTTTGATAATTTTTTTCACCCTGATGGCTGGCACAATTTAAGTTTTTCGGGGGTGTTTTGTTTTTGGAATTTAAAAAACTTCATTCTCATGTGCTCGGAATGCATTTTCCCTTTCTTTTCGGAATGCCTTATTTTTTCTGGCACACATTATTGAAGAGAAAAATCTGCCATATTTTTTTTCGAAGAGGGCTTGAAAAACCATTAAGAATCATATTTTTTCCGTGCCCAAAATCCTCGCGCAAGACCCTTAAAAAAAGCATGGCCACATTATAAAAGTCACCCTGTATATATATATATATATATATATATATATATATATATATATATATATATATATATATATACACACATACATATAAGTTATGTTTGAAAAAATATCTAGCATATTTGATGATACTCTCCAATTATCACAATGACATAAACTAATCGATATAGTGTATGCGTAACAACCAATAATTGGAGGAATTATTTTTGTTTGTCACGCCATATCGGCCATTGGTTGTCGATTCTGATCCCATGTGTAGGCGAAATATTTTCTTCGACCAAAATTATTTCAGAAGGCCAGCTAATGAATTGTAATTTAAAAAATCACTGACCCAGAACTGTCAGAGGAGTATCTTATTTTATTTTGGAATTAAGAAAATCCTATGCGTTTAGTAGACGGGCTGTGATTCCTTAAATCAACACGCAGGTCATGTGTTCATTTGAACTACGCGGGATCAAACGTGTTAAAATATTCGGCAGAATTCGAAGCCCCAAAACGCATTGAGTACAGTGCACATACACGTACACATATAACTGCAATGGTTCTTATGAGTCACCATTGAGGACATTTTAAAGGCACTCGGTAGCAACGTGTGACCGATCACCGATGGTCCATGGGAACCTTCCAGACTAGGGCCCTAATAAAGTTAGGGAAAATTAAGATGGGCTCGATTAAACTCTAACTCAATTTTCGCACGGGTTTCCTTACAAACTCCATTTCACCCTCTTCAGAGTTCATTTTCAAAAAATCCTTTCTTAGTGCACATCTACATCTTCTAAGAAACATACCTGCCAAATTTCATGTTTCCATCTTCAGCGGTTTAGGCTGTGTGTTGTTTATATATCTGTTAGTCACGTAACTGTTTTATATGTATAGATATAGATTCTAAGCTAGATCCACCTTAAATCTGAAACTATACGATGGACAGCAGTTTTTTTCATTTCTAATCGTCGATATTCCTGATTTTCATATGAATAATATTACATTTTTAGTATCAATAATAAAAGGTTGGTTGTGCAGCTATGCTAATAAGTGCAGTCTCTTACAACTTGATGAACTAGTAACTGTGTACTGGGTCTTGCTTCAATTAGCAATTCGTGAACTATTGATAATTAATAATATAACTCGATTATATTCCCGAATTAGTCATTTACGAAACATCCTACCCAAGGCATCATCTAACAAGTGGTAATGATAATAACTAATAATTGATAATAATGATAATATTCTCGGAATGGACCCCCGAGAAATATCCTACCCAAATCACGATCCAACGACTGGCAATGATAACTATGTAGAATGAACAATTGACTGGATGTCATCATTAACATCTTGAGATGAAGGATATAAGTCAAAGGCCTTTGAGAATTGGCGATAGATGTAATAATAAATTTTAATCGCTTTTATATTTATTTATTCCCATGTTGTCCACACGACATGAACCGTTAGCATTGTCAGTAAAATCACTAGTATTAGTACCAGCCACTTACCCTCTTCGTAGCCTAACAATACGTCTTTAACTCGATGGGTTGCGGGTTAAAGTATACTATATCTCCGCTAAAACGTGCCCTTCAAGATTTTCCGAGCTGATGACTTTCGAGGATGCCTCTTTCTCTCTCTCGTTACGTGTACTTTCACCGGTCTTGAGCATCCCTTCATCAAATCTTTCTTGATTATGGAGTAGGCTGGGCGCGTGAAGACGCCCTTCCGCGATGAACAACCCTCGGGTTATATCGCGCCGGTATTTACGGGAGTACAGCACGCGAATGTCACAAATTCAGCTCTTGGACTTTCTCCGCCTTCACAAAGTTACTTTACCTCATGAATTTTCGGAATGGTTACGGAAGTTCAACGAATCGTTTAAATAGACAGTAGCTGGATGGTTAAAAAAGAAAATATTTGCTTGCAAACGTATTTAAGGGGTGAAGCCACTCGAGGATTTTCAAAAAAATCGATTTTCTCATTTGAAAGATGTCTTAAGGTCTGAAAAACAAGAAACAACAGATTTCATAAGTCGGAAGAATTTCAAAAGAGTCGTTTTCATAAGTTTTGTCAAAGCACCCCGATGCGCGCATTGATCTTTTTTGCCCCAGTGCGGCGCAATTTCTGAGCGATGGCTAACTGATCCTACAGAAGCTGCTCAACAATATTTGAAATTGTCCAGAAAAGAAAAGGCAGAGGATAATGTTAATTTGGAAGTCTAAATGTGCTGGCATTGCAAATTAAGGGTGTTGTCATTGCAGATGGAAGGTGCTGGCAATGCAGATTAAAGGTAAATCGAAAATTTCAATTGCTAAATGTTAGTTAAAACTTGAAGGCCGTATTTTAGTGTAAACACCCATTTCCAAGGTGATTTTTTTGGGAATGAAATTTAGAGAAATGGTTAAATCTATAGTGTTTGTATTTCACAATTATATTCATATATGTTTAAAGTAACATCATGAATTTTTTCAAAGCATTTTATTCGAAATTGTACATTGTTACATGATATTTGATATTGCACAAGTAATTTTAGTAATTTTTTTTTTATCGTCGGGCGTGTATTTTTCTCAGAAGCTACTGGGCCGATCGATTAGCAAATTTTGCACACATGGCGAGTACATACCGGGCTATCGTTCGGCTCTCCATCTTTTTTATTGCTTTATAATTACTATTTTTACCTTCGTAAAGAATAGAATTTAAAAAATTGTTTGTTCCAGATGACAAGAAGGGATGCAATCACAACGCCAGACGGTAAAAAAATTTCGCGACATGAACTGTGCAGCATCAAATATCATGTACAATTTCGAATAAAACGCTTTGAAAAAATGTAAAATGTTAATACTTCAAACATGTATAAATATAAGTGAAATAATAACACTAGATTTAACCGGTTATCTAAATTGAATTCCCAAAAAATCACCTCGAAAATAGGCATTCACCCTAGAATACGGTCGTAAATGGGGTTTTCTCGAAATCATGTTTTTTAAATGGGCCAGAAACTCAACTCAGCCAAATATACACCGAATCACTTGAAATTTTGAACGTATCTTCTTAGATACATTATTTATGGAACGACGTACGGCAATTCCTATTGGCTAATAACTTTTTTATATATAAACAATTACTCATCTGATTTTCTGCTGAAAAATTGATGTTTTCAATCAAATCTGCATTACTTAAAAAAATATATATATTTACTACTTTCCCTGACACCATCTCACGAGTTTTGTTCTATGGCTCTTCATAGGTTTATATTTTTGAGATTTCTTGCTTTTTTATTCTTGGTCGAAAACTACAGGAAAAATCTTTTCGGTCGCGAAACTCTTTGGGCGAGAGATACTCTGCGGCCTTAAACTCTGACGTCAGCATCTTCAATTGAAAATTACAAACAAAATTTTGCAATTCAATTTTTCACTGCTTTCATTGTGCTCTCCAAAAGTCTCAAAATTTGCCTTTTTTAGAGCTGAAGTGTATACATACCCCTGAACTGTATACAGTTGCAATTTTTATAAATATTTGGAATATTTTGAGAAGAAATGTAGGGTGTCTGAATATACAAGTACACTGCCGGTGAAAAGTTTCGATACACTAGTCGAAATTTCTTACCGCACTAAAAGTTAGATAGCGGACTCAAAAATAAAGACAATTGAATTTCCCAAGTGTTGTTTTAAAGAGAACAAGAGAGAATTTACCTTTATTTTGCTTTTTTAGAAAATTCTCTACGATTTTTTTTCGCACCGGTGCGCACTTTTGAACGAATTTTTTGGCCGTCGAAAATTAGCTGCAAAGTTTGTGGAAAATGTTTTCCTTAGTTTTTTCCATGGTACACTTAAAAAGGATATCAAAACCTATATTTTCGTATTTTAGAAAGTCTCGTACGATTTCTTTTCGCTTCAGTATTGCATTTTTAGCTAAAAAATACATGTTTTAGAAAAAAAAAGCGTCTTCGAAGAACTATAGGGTTCCAGAGGAAATGTCAAAAAGGTAAAAAGTTGCATGGGTTCACACTGGAGTGGCTAGAATTTTTTCAGAATTATTTTTTTGATTTTTTTCACCATTTTTGGTTGGAACTTTGATGTGTGGAGAGGCTCCATTTGGGAATTGTGGGGTCGAGGACAATATATTGAGAAAGGAAATTTGTTTATATTTTTATTTTTAATTAACGACTTTTTTTTCATTTTAATTTTCAAAAATAACATCTCGAAAAATTGTAGTTAATAAAAAATGAAAATGCAAACCAATTTCCTTTCTTAGTATATTGTCCTAGACCCCATAATTCCACAGTAGAGCCTCTCCACTCATCAAAGTTCCAATCAAAAAAGTTTTAAAAAAATGTTAGAAAAAAATTCTGAAAAAATTCTAGCCACTCCAGTGTGAACCTATGCAACTTTTTACGCTACTGACATTTTTTCTGAAACCCTAATTCTCCGATGATGCCTTTTTTAGCTAAAAATGCAATACTGGGGTGTAAAAAAATTGTACGAGACTTTCTAAAAAACGAAAATCTAGGTTTTTATATTCTTTTTACGTTTAGCATGGAAAAAAAGATGAAAAAAATTTCCACAAACTGCGCAGTTCATTTTCGACGGCCAAAAAACAGCCGATAAATGGCCACGTTCAAAAGTGCATAGCGGGGCGAAAAAAATTGTAGAGAAGTTTCTAAAAAAAGCTAAACAAAGATGAACTTGTCCTCTTTAAAACGCCACTTAGGAAATTCAATTATCTTTATTTTTGAGTCCGCTATCTAACTTTTAGTGCGGTAAGAAATTTCGACTAGTGTATCCAAACTTTTGGCTGACAGTGTATGTAGATAAAATCAGATTGTGACCGAGCAAAAGGGAATCCACTTCACCAGAGTTAATAGAGCGAAGTACGTGTATATGTATATGTATATATATATATATATATATATATATATATACAATATATACTCACACAATAGACAATATTCCACTTGCGGGTGTTCGGAAAATATGAACCCCGCGGCCTCAGCACTCAACGCGATCCCATTGTCTCTTTCAACGAGATGTGGCCGGCCGTGATTCAAGACGTCTGGTAGAGTTCTGCGAGCCAACGTGCAAATGAGCTAAGAAGAAGATAGAATTGGAGCGGAGCTGGAAAAGATACTGTGAGAAAAGAAAAGGCGAGGGCGCTGGAAGGAAAATAGGAGGCCATACGAAATGGTAACCATGTAAGAGCGAGGCTATATTATTTTTATACAATTCAGATATTCGTGTCTTTTTATGCAAAAAAATAATTACTCGTTAATTGTCCCTTGTATAATTCCTTAATATTGTATAACATAATTACTCGGTCTGTGATTAAGATCGTAATGCCCGAGTAATTACGTATTGCTGAAACGGGAAAAAGTACGGTAGGCCATTGTCTCGAAAATCAAAATATCACTTGTCATTATATCCACTTCGAACTGATCGATGACTGAAACTCCACAAAAAATGTATCTACACAAATAATATGTAGATTATCTACATAAAAAGTACTAAATTGAAGAAAAAAAATTTTTTTCCAAATAAGTTTTTTTTTCCTCACAGAATTGGCAAATTGCGATGGCAACTCGCCCTTATTTTATTGACCCTTGAAACAGAACACTTAATTTTTCGTAATTTTTATTATTTCATCAAACTCAACGACTTATAGATACAGCGTACCTGGTGAATATCTCTTCACCCACGCACCAGATTTAACATATATTTATTTGCTCATATATATATATAAACTATGTCATCGTGTGGTTTATCTCACTTTCATCCAAATAGAATCTCTCGTTCTCGGGTCCTACGGTTTTTGTCAATTTCTTAAAAGCCACTATAACGATGCGACTACTTGAAGCAGACTACGTACAGCTTTTGGTTTCCCTTTTGCCTTCGGATTTTCTTTATCTTAATGTTTACAAACAATTCCATCAGCTCGAGCTCTTTTACATGATAGATATATCTTTTATACTTATTTATTAATGTAATTTCATTCATCTCACACTCATCAATCGACTCGAAAAAACTTCGACGTCTTTCGCGATTCTTTTTATCTTGTACAAATATTTATTTATTTATATCGCTTGGTGTATTTGATTTTTATAATATATACTTGTTTATACGATCGACGTATCATTTTGACGACAATAAGATAATTATGTTCGATCAGTACTTTAAGCCATCAAGATGTTACTTTATCGGAAAAGATATATATTCTTTTTTTTATCTACATCGAAACATATCTAATGCGCAACGACGATCTTTTTTTTTGTCCCCTAAACAACATGTTTTATAAATCGTATTTTGCTTATTTACGTCATATAAAATTACACCCACACCTACTCACGCACTCTCTTTGATATCCGTACATACTTGCAAGCGAGGCCTAACCGCCTGGCTAATTGCCAACCCCGTATACCCGAATATGTGTATCATCGCCGTTCATATGTATCATTAGTTCTGAACAAACTTTTGTCGAAAATCTTTTTGTAGCAACGTTATTCTTGCAACTGCACACTTCATTACACTCATCCTCGGCGATGATATTTAACGTTAAAATTATTCGCTTGACATTGCCACATTGGACCCGTACAAAATTTAATCGAAGTCCGGAATATATTACTCCGCGGGATTGGAAACTAAATAACATTACTATTTTTTTTTCTTCTTTATTTCATTATAATTCGAGGATACTAAGCTCCGCGAAAGTGACGCTGACATTTTATCATTTATAAAAAAATAATTACGAATAAGTATTTATCAGTGGAACCAACGAACCCGAAAATAAAGAACGAAGTTTTCATTTGTGCTTACCATATTCACTCTTATTCATAATTATACTTAATCATTTTCAAAAATGATACATCGTTCACTCGTCAAAATTTGATATACTTCATTCTCACGCTGTATCGTTTTTCTCCCAGTCTCGTGTCAATTTCTAGGCAAACTCGCATAAATTATATAGATATTCGCAAGCATTACATGCACCGTCAGTCGCATCTGATCCCCTTTGATGCAAAGATCCATCTTTGCGGAGTACGGTTCCACAAATGCGGAGTACGGTTGGTAAAGCTTTGGGACTTCAGAAAACATCCTAAGATTATCTCTGCCCTTCAACGTTCGATTTTACTGAATGAAAAAGAAAAATTTATAAATTTCATAATTCGTAGGGCGGGACTGATATGAATTTAAAACATTTCACCCACTGTAAGGTCCAGCAGATGTTCAAAAAATATTTATCAACACTTTCGAATAATCCACCGATCGTAATAAATATTGTACGTGTACGCGGATAATTTGCACCTCGTATGGCTTATCACGTAATCTCTTATTAATTTCTAAAGCTTCATGCACACTACACCAGTCAGTGAATATCCGTATATATTCCATCGTTTTCTTAACAGAACAAGCACCAATTTTCAGCTTTTCGTTTGTTTCTTGAAAGTACGTATTACGTTAATTTCCTAAGGTACTTATGCGTACATAGGAGTTTTGTTTTACACGCTAAAGAGACAAGTGTGTTAAGGATATATTCATACTTCGTATATATGTGTAAATTTTATGTGCCCGTGAGGGGGGATTAAAAACCGAGTGGATCGGAAAAATAGAGGAAGGTAGGGCATAGTGTGTCACTTTTTTTCAAACGAATTTTTCCTCTTACCAAAGTAGTATAATTATAAAAAAATGGTCATAACCGATTTTATAGACCTTTGGGCGTACAATAAAGCTACAACATTTTTTGCAAAAAGATTAAAAATCCTAAAATAATGGATTCGAAAAAATTTTTCGGATTGGCTCATTGTGCCCCATGGATGGGGTACAATGTGTCAGATAGGTGGGTACAGTGTATCAAGTGCTGCGAAAGGTAGGGTACAACGAGCCGGTTGAAACTCTTATATTTTCCTAACATAGATAACAGATTTCCATACATACCGGAAAAATAGGGGAAGGTAGGGCACAGTGTGTCACTTTTTTTCCTCTTACCAAAGTAGTCTAATTATAAAAAAATAGTCATAACCGATTTTATAGACCTTTGGGCGTACAATAAAGCTACCATATTTTTAGCAAAAAGATAAAAAAATCCTAAAATAATGAGATCGAAAAAAAATTTCGGATTGGCTCATTGTGCACCACGGGTGGGGTACAATGTGTCAGATAGGTGAGTACAGTGTGTCAAGTGCTGCGAAAGGTAGGGTACAACGAGCTGGTTGAGACTCTTATATTTTCCTAACATAGATAACAGATTTTCATACATACCGATAATTTCACAACGGATATTATTTGCCAATAACATTGGGACTCGACTCATTGTGCTCAACAACTCGATGACACATTGTGCCCCACACAATTGCTCCACAATATTTGACGTTTTCGCGGCAAGCGAATTTTTTTTTTTCGAGGCTCAAATTAATTTTGTATTTTTAATAATTCTTTGTGAGCTGCTATTGATTTTCTTTTAGGCCAGCCGAACCTTAATATAAATGACGGTCCAATACGAAACATTTCGAATTTTACGAGCTACAAAACTCCGAGAAATCGCATTTTGTTGATAGTTGCCCGTGACACATTGCTCTTCTTCGGAGCGTCGTCACTTCTTTGTTTCCTCATTGGGAGTCGACTCATTGTGCCCCACAACTCGGTGACACATTGTACCCCACTAGTAAAATATTTGATTATTGATGAAAATAACTATCAATTAAACTACGAATGGAAAAACACAAGTCACTGAGTGCATCATAAATAATAAAACTATCGACTAGGACCGAAAACCCGCGAGGCGCTACAGAAAGTGTAATTATATTTTACGTTTACCTGATGAGCGAAATATTTTTATTCCAAGCCTCAAATCAATTTGTAATTTTTAATAATTCTTTGTGAGTTGGTATCGACTTTCTTTTAGACCTGACCAAACACATAAAATTTCGGAATTTACGAGCTACAATCCTCCGAGAAACCGCATGTGGCTCATAGTGCCCCGTGACACATTGTGTCCCACTCTCCCCTACACGCCAACATCGGTTATGCAGGAGTCGTGGATACGTGTTTTCAGTCATCTACGAATAAACTCGACGAGAATGGGATTTTCACTGCGTCGTGTCATCTCACGTAAGTTTCCAATTTCGAAGCACTCTGGGGCAAATGAAAATGAATGAGAATCGCGCAAAAATATACTTCTGTTTTGTATTTCTGACACATGTAGCTCGTTGGAAAATTGGATGAAGAGAGTTTACGAGAAAAAAAAAACTCGACGCGAGTGCTCAGACGGATGAGCCAGGGGAAAAAAGGGTTTGCTTTATTTCGGAATGCTTTTTTCACTCATAGTAGCGAAAAAGTGGAGCAGCGGGTAAAAATTACGAGCGAGGACGAGGGAGTTCTCCGAGCCGTGAAAAATCGTAAATGATGATGGGTGCCTCGCAGGATAGCGTATGAGGAGAAAGACACAGAGGGAGAGAGAGAGAGAGAGAGAGAGAGAGAGAGAGAGAGAGAGAGAGAGAGAGAGAGAGAGAGGAAGGGAGGTGGATCACGGAAACTTCGGGGTAACAGCTTAAGAAAAGCTTTAGAGGCAAGCAGACAAGGTCTCCTTTCATTCTCTGCCGAATCCGTCCCTCGCACTTTTCGCTCGCAATGTGCCCTTCTGGAATAAATCCCATTCGCATCCTCGTACACTGCTGGACACATCCATGGTGAAAATTCACTTTGCTCTTCCGATTCTTTTTTCCTCGCGATTTTATCTTCTCTTTTTTTCCAACCACTTTCTCTATTTTCCTTTTACTCTTTACCTTTTTCACGCGACTTTACGTCCGAGACTCTCGAACATTTCACTTCGATTCGAACGACATTTACCACGTTATACGTCAGGGCAGCTCTTGTTGTTAGAAATATGGATTCCCATTTTTTAAAACGGTGATCTTGCCAATAAAAAATGAGCCCCGAGGTTTTAAGCGACGCGACACTTTCTGCCAAGATGGAGAGGGAAAACGTGGCTGCTCTGACTATTGGGGAGTGCCTCGAAGCATTTCGCCGATTAATATATTATCCTCAAAATTTTTTAACGCATGTACGGCTTACCGGTATGTTAAAAAAAAAAGAAAATCGCGTGGAACAAGCGCAAAAGTAGGTGAGACGTCACGCTTACACTCGCTACTCTCGTTGCTCTTTCAACTGTTTACTCAGCCTTCTCGAGTATTCTCTGCAAAGCTCGGATTCCTCCAGATCAAAGGATTTTACGCAATCTAAGCTTTGCCACCGTTTTTTCGCAAGTACGTGCAAAAGGTACTTCATGCCAAGTCGATCCATAATACACGACGCCCATTAATCCTCGAGAGAAATCTTGAAGAAATTAAAAAATGGTTCTTCAATTATATCGAATCATTGAATATATTTTTTCCACGGAAGAATTTAAGGGGGAAAAACATGTAGTGGCATAAAAAAAAACCGTTATTTTTTTTACGTAAAATATTAGTTAAGCATCTTAAGAATCAGCCCTGAAATCGCTGATTAACCAGCAAGTCGATGAAATCATTGAGCTTTCGTAGTTCGAAACTTTAAACACATTTTTCTGAAAACTACCCTTTTTGGGAAACATAATTTTAAAAAGTGTCGATAATAATCGACCGAGCGGGCTAAAATTGTACAGACAATTCAATAGCAATATTACCTTGAACTCATTCCTACTTGTTTATGAAAATCTTTTTTGAAAAGTACTATTTTGTTGCAAAAATAATGAAAATTTTGTGTAAACTTTCAACCTTTTTTTCTGAAGTGTCCCATTTTTTTAATTTTCAGCTTTTTAAATGTTTCTTAAGTATAAGTTCAGCATTTAGATTTTAGAATACTAAAAATTCTTGGCTGATATTATTCAGATCACTATTCAAGTCGTTGGATTTCCCACAAATGGACAATTGCCGCCATTTTGCAATATTATTTAATGAAGAAATTCAATTAAGGGCACGTTACCGTTAATGATGATGAAAAATTTGTTTTCTTTACATATTTGCATCCTTAAAGTATTTACAACTCGTGGATAAAAGGATATTTTCATATCTAAAGTATTTTAGAATTTACAGCCTAAACGTTAATCATTAAATGTGTTTTTCTGAAAACAGCATTTTTCAGCTTGTGGGGCGCTCTACGGCTTCAACGGATCAACCGATTCACACGAATCTGTGCGCAATTAAAAGAAAATTCAATTCGCGGGGCTATCAAGAAACGATTTTTGTCAAAAATTGATTTCGAATTTTTTTTCGTCCGTTGAAATAAAAAAAGGGCATAAAAATTGTGTTTTTTTCAAACGGCTGCCATTTTATTATCCAGGGGTTTTTCAGAAAACAAAAAAGATAAGGCCCTCCCAAATTTAGTCTAGTTTAATCATTTTTAACCCGTTTTTGTTTCAGATGAACTGGCAAAGCTGTGGAGCGTCCCGCGCATATCAAAACACGCCGTGCATGGCTTTCTTTGACGGGAGCTGGAGCCGTTATTGTGATTTTTTTTTAAATCAATAAAATTGGAATTTACTCGTTATGGATAGAAGAATAAAATACGTTGGAAGCCATTTCCAAAAGTCTTGATTTTATATAAAAGAAAATTCCCGAAATTCATGAATTTTTCATGTCTCTCGACGGTAACATGCCCTTGAACAATTTTATAAATTCTACCTAAAGTTTCATTAATTTAAAACGTTTAGTTCTATTTTTTTAAATTCAAAATTGGCTGTTTTTCGTCGTCTACATGTATCCCCTTAATTTACTATAGCATTTTGTTTGCATTGCATTTAAAAATAACTCACAAGAGAAAACGAAACAAAAAATGAATGGATTTTAAATAGACTATTTCGTATAGTTCTACATGCTTTGTTCGCAACGATATCGTATCCGAAGGGAAATACGTACCTTCGCAGCGAGAAGAAAAGTTCTATGAGCTTTATATTACTCGGTGCAGTGGGCTTTTAATTCCTCATTTATTTAACTGAGAACGAACGTCGAGGGCCTGACGATCGCAGTTTTTTTTTATACACCTATGTATATTTTTGCATTGCCGTCGTATCGACGACCATCTTTACCTAATGGTGCTTCTTGCGTTTCCGCTATGTGTGTCAGCTGTTCATCCCTCTGCTGGTGTCCTCAGTTCCAGTCTTGGAGAAACGAACGAATATCTAAATCCTTTTATCATTGCTCGACAGTTCTACTTGACAAATGGGATATGCCACATTGAACCGACTGGCTCAGCATTTTTGCCATTTTCTATTCCAATTATACCATTTACTTTATTGTAAACGCTTAGAACACGATGAGTTTCTTTAACCCCTTGGCTGTAATGACTGACACACATGGGCGAAAAAAGTCGGGCCACTTTTGCGTAATGACACATTTGCGGGCATAAAAAAACATGTTTTTACTATACCGATTTAACTGTTGTTTGGTAAATCATGGTTTTTGAGGTCACTGAATGCGAATGTTAAATCAATTTTTTTTTAAATTTTAAATAGCTGATTCCAATTAAAATATAGTTTAAGTTCGACCTATGAGATCGCCGAATTCACATCTCGAGTTAAATTTCCAAAATTGCTGAATATTATATTCCGCTATTTTGCAACTTTCAGACATTTCAGTATGAAACACTTGACTATTTCTTACAATATGTCTGTATCTAAAAATAATCGATGTCAAAGTATGAAATAATATTTTGATTCTTTTTTTTTATACCCTTTACACTATCCGAAGAAATTATTTGTTAAATATATGTACAGAATACATTTGTCTTCGATACTTACTCTGTCGAATATGTATGCATAGGCTACGGAGGGGCATATTGAGCAAGTTTGGAATTATCGCCCTGTAATTCCTTAACAGTCTGCCGTATGAAAATAAAACCTACTTTGGTTAATAGGAAATTTATCTGGGAAAAAAGTCTGTGGATGAAATTCCTGTCATCCTTATTGTTTCACAGATAATCGCTCTCAAATGACTAACACAAGGCCATATTTGCTCCCAAAACCCAAAACAAACCTGCCCCGATAATGGGTCAAGTTGAGCAAAGTAAGAATTGCATAAAAAAATCAGGCGTATGCAACATGATTTGGTACAATGCAATAACAAACGAGCAGTTGCTTGTTGACTAGTGAGATTTTAAAACATTAACATATTACAATGACCTCTGAAAAAAAAATTTCTCATACAATGGTAGAAGAAAATCTTTCAATCACGTTTTTTTTACTTTTGGGTGCAAAAATGATGAAGCGTCCCGTTTCATTATTTGGTGATGCCGTGATGTGTTCTCCTCTCCCATACGTCTCTTTCCGCCATTTAATACACCCGCATACGGTGCTTAGTTTTCCAGATATTTCATTTGCCCAACTTACCCGATTGCTCAATATGCCCCTCCCTACCCTACAATATACTAGTTCTGATTATCATTTCTATTACCGCTGCTGTGAAATTTCAGTTTGCTGTAATAGGCCTGATCCATTGAATTTTTAGAGGATGGTGTCAAATTTTACCTCACAAGGGGACCTTGCCAGGCACGCAATCGATTTCGGGACGTCCTTTCAGGGTAGTGTAGGTTTCGGTCCCAAGTGTCACCCCCTGCGACCGTTCACCCTCGTTTTCGCGAAAACGATCAAACAAAATTTGTGTGACAATTTTTGAACCTCGAAAATAACAAGAATTTTTGAAGCGGCGCGACAGCCTAGCGGTTAACGTCTTCGGCTAGTACGCTGCTGGTTTTGGATTCGAGTCCTGCTAGCGCGATTTTTTTTTTTTTTTTCAATCGAAACGCTTGTAAACGTTATTTTTATTTCTTTACTTTAATTTAAATCCAACTTTTTTATATTGCGTTTAGAATTCTTGCCCGCGTGATTTTAATCACCGTTTCAAAAATTTTGTATATCCAATTTTTTTTCTTATATTCTTCATCTAGTTTGTAATTATTGCTCGCTTTTTTGTATTGTTCTTATATATTTTCTTTGTTTAAATTAATTTTCTTCTATAGTTTGATATTTTCGTCTGTATTAATACAATTATTGTTTTATTTACGCTTTTTATTTGAATTTTGTTTTTCTACGATTCCTTTTTTCGTTTACATACACTTTCCCACATAATGTGAATATAGTGTTTTGTATTTTCATTTAATCGACAGAGCGACAATTTTTTCATTTCCTCATATTAACAATAATAGAAGTTAATAGAAACAATAAAAAAGCGAGCAATAATTACAAACTAGATGAAGAATATAAGAAAAAAAATTGGATATACAACATTTTTGAAAAGGTGATTACAATCACGCGGGCAAGAATTATAAACGCAATATAAAAAAGTTGGATTTAAATCAAAGTAAATAAATAAAAATAACGTTTACAAGCGTTTCGATTGAAAAAAAAAATAGCGGTCGCAGGACTTGAACCCAAAACGAGCAGCGTACTAGCCGAAGACCTTAACCACTAGGCTATCGCGCCGCTTCGAAAATTCTTGTTATTTTCGAGGTTCAAAAATTGTCACACAAATTTTGTTTGATCGATTTCGCGAAAACGAGGGCCCACCAGGGTGAACGGTCGCAGGGGGTGACACTTGGGACCGAACTCTACACTACCCTGAAAGGACGTTCCGAAATCGATTGCGTGCTTGGCAAGGTCCCCTTGTCAGACACCAAAAGATACGAACTTCCGGTGAACTCCAACTATTTTTCGAATTTCCATCCGTCATATTACACCCGCTATTTTCAACTTTGAAAATCTGATTTCACATCAGATTCGAATTCAGCGACCTCAATAACCACAGACTGCTTATTTTCATCGAAATCAAACAACTTTTCGAATTGGCATCTGTTATTTTGAAATTTGAAAATCTAATATCGGATTTAGCTTCAGTGACCTGAAAAACCGTAATACTTAGCTTATGGGATAAATCTATCAAATTTTTTTTTCCTACCACAAAAGTGGCACGAAAATCTCATTTTCCCTATACTACTAAAGGGTTAAAGCTGCTTAGCACTGCGTCCACTCGGAAATGTTTGATACATCGTGTAGAATTCAATAGGGATATTTTACAAGTGATCAGCCATTAATGCAAGAATTATCTAGCTAAACGAAAGCCTCTCGTACTATTGGATATGTGGCCGTACTTTTGTTGATGCTTTCACAAGGTGGGTCCGAGGATACACGAGTGTTTAGTTTCATACATAAATTAGAGCCATCGTCAGCGTGCACCAGCACGCGCACTTCCGCACAGCATTCGTTTGAAGGCTTGTCGAAATTCAGGTGAGAAAATGGTGTATATGACGGGATTAAGGGTACTGTTGAAATAGCCCAGCCATAGGAATACACTGGCGACAAGATCGGGTGGTTCGCACGTACGGCATATCGCCTGTAGAAGGGCAACAAGAAAAAATGGCAGCCAACAGGCTACGAAGGCACCGGTGATTATCGCGAGGGTCTTCGCTGCTTTACGTTCCCTCTTTGCCTCGATGGACTCGCGGCTTTTTTTCGTCGTCATAGCAGTAGCCTGTTGACCCGACGTTACGATCGTCATAGTCATCGTTATCGTTGACGACGTCGTCGTCGATGTCGTCATCGCTGCCGATTGTATCGTTTGCGGTGCTTGCGTCACCGCCGTCGTTGTCGATGCCAAAGACGTTGTCTGCTGGCTCGTTACGTTTGCGCCGTTATTCAACGACGACGATTTCTCAGGCGAGTTCGACGAGTGATCGGGTGTCGAACGGGTTATGGTGAATGCCGTCGATTCCTCGCGGGGCCTGTATTTGTAGAGAAAATAATCGAGATCACAGCTACGAAAATACGAGATTACGCTCCGCAATTACTTTCCTTCTGTAGTTGTAAGGGCGACTGGAGACGCTACGATCCTTTTTGCATAATCAATTTATCCGTGGGAAAACGGAGATTTGGTCGAGAGATAAGGATTATTTGTAAATACGTTGAGTAGGGGAGACCTAGGAGGTTTGTGACAGAGGAGAGTTGTGACAAAGTCGATTTATCGGAACCTATGACCATTAGCGAACTAGCAAGTAGCGCATTTATTGCTTTTTAGACGCGCCATTTAATGCAGTACGCGCCAATGGTCCACGGGAAGCGTTTGCGGCTATACGACGTCTGCGTCCGAAAAATTGCCAAAAGTAAGTTTTCGACCAAAATTTTAATATACTATTTTTCGATACGTATTACGTTAGCGTCATTGTGATATTTTTTCTGATATGCATTGGCTTTTCAAGTTTCATAGCATGATATTGTTTTTTTGGGTTTGCTTCCGGTTCGGCGGTTAAGAATTATTATTTTGACCGAAGCACAATTTTTTGCACCTAGGAGAATTGTGACATTTTGTCACAACTCTCCTATTTTATTTTTTTCCTGGCAATAATGTTTTGTGGTGTGACTTCGCATGTTGAATTTTTATTTTATTGTTTCAGAATGGCTAACAAATATGTGAGAGAAGACTGACGACCGAAGAAGAGTAAAAAGAAAAATAACATCGATGACGAAGAGGACGAAGATGCAGAAAATAATTGTTTCTGCTTGTGTTGTCTCGAGCTTTTTGCCAATAGCCAATCAAGAAGTGGATTCAGTGCATCGAATGCAAGGGACAGTCACATAAAGCTTGCACTGGAGGAGAGTGTCGATATATTTGTCATAATTGCTTGTCGGACTAGATTTCGGACGGAACTTGATTGTTTTACTTGATTTTGATTCGATTGATCTCATACAAATGCCATATTTTATTATTGTTATAAGATAACTAATACTTCTTATGTTGTCAATTAACATTAAATGTTATTTAAGTTCGTAATGATGTGCCAAAGGATGATTAAAGTAGTCTAATTAGTATTCCAATAAATAGGTAGTTATTGTTGGTTATTATTACATAACAAAGGTTGATAAGGCAAAAAATGTGTAATTATTTATTATCAATATAAATGTTTCTTTTATTCACCAACAGCAGTGTTTAAATTAAATTTCTTTCCTCATAATCGCCAAATACATTGGTGTCACAACTTACCTCGGTACTAGGAGAGTTGTGACACGGGGAGTTGTTTCGGTTTTTGTCGATTTTCTCAGAAACTTTAATACTTTTATTTATTTTTATGTTTGTTTCGAATAGAGTATAGTACTAGCTGTGTCAAGTTATAGAGTTCATAGTTGTAGGACTTTTTTTTGACTGAGATATGCTAGTCAAAGTAAAAATTGTCACTACCCTCCTCGGTCTCCCCTACATTAGGGACTGTCGCAAAAAATTTTATTCCAAGTTGATCAGTACTCTGCTCGTACCACTGTAACTTCCAAAACTAATGTTCGAATTGCCCCCAGTCTTCCTCACGTATATGCGTGCGTGTGCATACGTTTGTTCGTGTTTACTGAAGTGCACACTCTCTGGGGTATCGCGCAAATGTTTCACTACACTTTTCAGACCCTTTCGATCCCATCCTGAATTGGAAAGTTCTGTTGGCTCTTTTGGTCAACGGCATTCCAAGGGCCAATTTCGTTTTCTCTACCTTCGGACTTTTATCGAAGAATGCTTGGCTTGACGATTTTTCATTGCCAACCAGCGCCACCAACGCATTCCAACAATGAGAAAAATGAATTTATTCGCTTCGATCCGATGGAATTCAACTGGAAATTGTAGTTCGATTTTAGGCAAATGAACATGCAAGTCGCCGATTGTCATAGAGACTGCTGATTCAGTAAGGAAGTATTTCCAGACCTTTGTATGTGTATCTGTGTTATATTTCGAAGAAAAAAAAAACATATGTGTTCCTTTGGATAATTGATACTATAGTAAACGTGAACAATTTTTATTAACCGTCGTTGAACGAATTTTAGAATTCCTCTTCTCTCCCGCTTCGGCTGAACAGTCGCTCGAGGTTTCTTGTGAATCCTTCTGCGGGCCTCCTGGAATATCCTCCAGTACAAAAATAGGATGAACAAGAGTGGAAGGTAGAAGGTCGCGCACGTGGCAAATATCTGTTTCGAGATAACAAATGAAAGACAAGTGTCCGATATTATTTAAAATCTTCGTATGATTAATAATAAGAATTGACCCAGATGAAAGAAATAGCGTTTTTGGATTGTACGTAATGAAGCTCGTAATTAAAAATCATATTCAATTGGAAATTAATTGCAAGTTCATTGTGGTGTGGTATATCGGATATTCGGATAATTTGTACACTAATGTAGTGTATCGTTATGAATAATCTCATCTATTACCCATTAATATCGTGATATTATACGACCACGGTAGATGGGAAAACATAATTTCCGGATATAGCGCGTCGAGGTGTGCCAGGACAGCGGCTTATGGTGTTATAGCTCGTTCGGAGAGTGCATTGAGTAACTTTGGCGTCTTAAAGCGATGACATCGGCGCCCTCAACGTCAATAATAAGGGAAGAAGGACAGAGAGGAAAAGCTTAGGTGAGAGGAAGTTCCCACTAGCTCAGATACCCGCCAAACTCTCTCTCTCTCTCTCTCCCTTTCTCCCTATCTCTCTCTCTCTCTCTCTCTTCCTTTGGTATAGCCACTCAGACCCTCTCCACCAGTCTCTCATCTCATCTATACGGACTGTTAAACTCGATTCCGAATGCATCAAACAAAAATCCAATTTAGCTCTGCTCTCTAGCCAGTTGGATGGCACAGAGGGAACCAAGGAGTGCATAGAATAGAAGGAAGAGGAGTTTTACCCTCTGCCGAGCCACTGCCTCGGCTACACTTAACTCTTCCTCTAGGCCGATATACATATATATATATACGCGTGTACGTGATTCGGGTAAGGCCGCAGGCAAGAGCGAGAGAGAGAGAGAGAGAGAGAGAGAGAGAGAGAGAGAGAGAGAGAAAGAGAGAGAGCGAGACAGACGTATATACGTGGTGGAAGTGAGAGAGTAAGAGAGGATAATTTGATAAGGTCTTACACTAACATTCAATACGTTGAATTATCCAACACCGTATGTCTCGCAAAGATGACTCGCAACTTCCATCGTCGCTCCAGTCACACTATTCCCGATACACCAGAGAGACGTGAGAGTGCGATAACTTTTTTTCTTCTTCTTCTTATTCCTCCACCTCTTACTTTTTCTTTCCTTCTTCTTTTTTTTTTATTTGGACTCTGCTAAAGCTTGCACTCCGATGGCTTTCTTCGTTGCCTCCCTGAAGTATCGTATACTCGAGTAATTTATGTCCGATGCGCACCACGTTTTCACCCTTCGATACGTGCTCCCATGGTATTATGAGATTTCGCATAGAATCCACGAAGGAGAACATTTTCTTTGGCGAATAAGACAGCTATTTTATTCTGGCATTTATACTTCTTTGAGGAATAAACTCGGGCTTATCCGAGGCCTTGGCGGAAGTGACGCTCAATGTTTCGTTGATGGGAAGAGCAGGGGAGAGGGTGGATGTGGGAGTGATAGAAAAAAAGCAACCATCATCCAACCGAAAGTTGCCCAGTGACGAGATGAGAATGTGATATTTTTCTCACACGTAGTAACGATATCTCTTCTATTTGACACCCGCAAACGAACAACAATATGTCGAGAGTTCACACGCAACAATAGCGCTCCCGGGAAAGAGAGGAAAAGAAGATAAAGTGAACCCTTGCAAATCTATGGACACACTCACCTGATAGCCAGGATCCTGGGATGGTAAGCACTTTCCCTCGGCAATGCGATCCAAATATCCAGGATCTTTCCAACCGAGTTGTGGCGCCAATGATATTCCAAGTGACACGACCCACACGGCAAACACTAGGATACCGATCCTTCTTGGATTTCTCGCCTAAAAGCATACAAATAAATGAAAAAGAAAAAGAAATATTCCATTGTTTTTCTTGCTTCAGAATTTTTCTGTGGTACAGATAAAAATGTATAGGGTAAGCCCACGAAATACACAACCGAAAGAACATGTGCGCTCGGAGACTTGCACGTACGGAAAAAAAACAACCCACGGAGAATCACCGCAATATCCTCAAGGGGAAAGAACCCAAATCTTTTGTCCTGGCTTTTTGATATCGTTTCTCTTCCCTTCGTTATAATTCAAAGGGACAAAGTGGAAGATGAGAGAGGCAGAGGACAATGAAGAGACGAAGAAAATCGAGCGTCACTCACTTCATCTCTGGTATTTTCTTTTTGACTGTGTGTATGTGTATGTGTGCGTGTGTGTGTGTGTGTGCGAGTATAATGAGGAATCACTCCGTTCTAGAATTTTCCTCAAGTCCCCGGAGGACCCGGAGCAATTAGACTCGAGGATCTCGAGCTGTCCTGCGAGCTTGCGATCCGGCACATTACTATATATCCCCCAGTGTCACTATAGCCCATCTAGATATATACCGAAATGGTCTCGCTATATGTAGGTATGTATTATTTCTGTCCCTATCCTCCCCTCCGCGATACAACCAAGTCGAACTGCATTGGCCTAGCAGGAAGACAGTTGTGGCTCTATAACGTCGAAATTGAGGGGGAGATGCATTCTGTTCGTGCGCTCTCGAATACCTTTCGCCGTTCCTCAGACGTAATTTCGATCTGGCTTTATTGCTTCTTTTGCCCCCATCCCTCGGCTCCTCCGTTCGACAGCATTCAACCCCAGTTTGCCTCACCTCATCGCAGTCCGATGCAATAATACCGGAAGTTCTTACGTAGTTCGATTATATTTGAATTTTTTTTCATCCTTCGAATCAATCCTTTCTTTTGGAAGCCTCCCTCGCCAAGAGTGAAATTATAACGTGCTCCATTGTACTCCGTATACACGAGACTGATCGAACCCATTGTTCTCTCGGCGGTACGATGAATCAGTGATTTCATAATGAACCAACGCTTGCCTGAATTGATTAATTTTTTTCCCCGTTCCGATAAATCTTCTCCTGAATGTTTTTAATTCTGGCTAATGGAATATTAAAAGACGGTTTAAAAAGGTAAATAATCGATTTCGCATAATGATCGTCCAGAATTGTTCTCGCTTTGGCAATAAAGTTTTCCTTTTTTTCTCTCTACGATAATTACGGATAGTCATCCTAGCATGGAATAATTTATAACAATTTTTAATTGTTGTCCTGAAAGAAACGCATGTGCGAACATGCGACATTATTTACAGCCCAAAGCAACCGCAGTCGGACCAAGGATTAATATTTAAACGATATGCATCTGGCGAAACAACGAGGGGAGTCCCATACTGTATATGTATTTGTAAAACGTGTAAACTTGCCATCATGCAACAACGGTGGAACGAAATTAGTCTCTTTGTCCTTTGCGGAAGTAAATTTTGCGACCCTGACATTACCGAGTGTGGACTGTGAATTCCGAAGGACGCGGGAACTTGAAATATTAATGCGTTGCCCGAAGAATAAATATCTTTGCACTGTACAACTGTGCGCGAATTATAGCTGAAACAGAATCAATGACGTTTTATACGAGTCCTCCCCTTATGGATTTCATTGTACGTCTGGGCAGCATTATTTCGAGGAATATTTAAGGCGTTACACCTTGGCCCTTGGAAAAATGGGTATAAAAATAACTTTTTTTTGACATGTCTATCAAATATATAAAAACATTTTTCACATATACATTATAGTTTTATGAATAAATTAGAAAATAAAAAAAAAAATGTTTTAAATGGCGGCTATATGAGTCGCCTAGTAGAACCGGCTTTTCAAACTGGTGGACGAAATATCTCGAGAACGACTAAACCGATTTTGATGAAATTTATACCACATATTCTTTATAATGTTATCTAGGATGTAGCATAGAATTTTTTAAATCAGATGTCGCGTTCATTGTTTATTAATTTTTAAAACTCAACATTTTGGTTAAAATCAGCATTTTTTTTCAAACACCAGGCATTCGTACAAGAAATTTTTAAAAATTTTTTCCCCATGCTACACTTTAGCTATTACCTTTCTTTACAAAAATGATTTTATATTTTATTTTTAAGACGATGTCTGACAGCGAAAACAATTTCACCATCGGCAAGGATTTTTGAAAAAGGATCCTACTAGACAACTTGTATCACCGCAATGAAATTCAATTAGTTTTTTTTTAACTTGTTCGGAAAACTATAATGTATTTGTGGAAAACAAAAATTATTTTATACATTCAAGAGTTACGTCAATTTTTTTTTATTTTTGTCTTATTCTTCCACGCACCAAGGTGGTGTAACACCTTGAAGTGTTTAACTGGGCAGCATTGTTTCGGGGAATATTTCAGGTTTTACATCAAAGTAGGTATAATATTTTTTTACATCACGTGAATCATGCACCATTTTTATGCACAACCAGCTTCATCTTTGCCCAAAACGTCACCAACGTCGTGCGAATAAAACAGGATCATCGCGGATTTATGATTGATTTATTTCTTACAAACTCATTTCCTCGTTAACCCTTCGTGGTCACCCTGGGTAGAGTCAAACCGTCGATCAATTTTTGGCGTAAATATATAATAGTTCCCGGCTTTGAATAGGACTGTATTCACCATCTTACCTGGAGTTTGAAGTACCCTCATACCATTAAATGAAACCTCTTCACATGTCGGAATACCTTTTTTGGAACGCGCACTATGCTACTGTTTTTTTTTCCAAAAGTAGCATATCTACGAAGTATCCCGTCCAAATTTTAGGTAAAAGTGTTGAAAATTCACGAAACTATTATTTTTTTAGCGAAAAAGTGTCTTTTTTGCGTTTTTACCTTTTTACCAGGTGTACAAGTATGAAATGCGGAATTTTTTTCTGAAAAAAAAACACGTTAAATTCGGAAGAATGATAAAAAGTGCTTTATTCAAAGTATGCTCCATCGCTTGTTACATATTTTTCCCATCTATCGGGCAATTTGTGAATACCACGCCAGTAAAAATCTTCCCCTTTTGCTGCGAACCATTCATCGAGCCATTTTTTCACATCTTCGTACAAACCAAAGCGCTGCTCACCAAGTGCGTGACCCATCGATGCAAACACGTGATAATCGGAAGGAGCCAAGTCTGGTGAGTAAGCCGCATGGGGTGGAACTTCCCAGCTGACTGCTTCCAACGTGTCGCGAACCAGTTTTGCCGTATGTAATGGAGCATTGTCATGAAGAAAAATGACTTTGTGTTGCCTCTTTCGGTATTCTGGCCTTTTTTCAAGCAGCGAACGGTTCAAATCGATCAATTGTTGTTGGTAACGTTTAGTATTAACCGTTTCCCCAGGTTTTAACAGCTCATAATAGACCACGCCCCTCTGGTCCCACCAAACACAGAGCATCGTCTTTCTGCAAAAGCGATTCGGTCTTGCGGTCGATGTGGATGGTGCGCCTGGGTCTACCCATGATTTTTTGCGTTTGGGATACGCAAAATAAATCCACTTTTCATCCCCTGTAATTATACGATGCAAAAACGACTTCCTTTTGTAGCGAGCGAGCAAAATGTCACATGTGTTTTTGCGCTTTTCCATTTGCCTGTCGTTCAACTCATGTGGTACCCATCTACCGGTCTTCTGAATATTTCCCAACTCTCGTAGCCGATTGGAAACAGCTTGTTGACTAACACCCAATTGCTCGATGAGTTATTTGTGTGTTTGCGAATCATCTTCGTCCAACAATGCTTGCAATTCCACATCTTCGTATTTTTTTGGCGATTTTCCATATTCCTTGTCTGCAACATCGAAGTTACCACTTTTGAAACGCCGAAACCAACGTTCACAGGTATCTTGCGATGGAGCATGTGCACCATAAGCTTCTCGAAGTAATCGGTATGATTCAGCAGCAGTTTTCTTCAAATGGAAACAAAAAATTAATGCTGTCCGCGAATGCTCTTTGTTCGGTACAAATTTCGATATATTAAACACAACAACACAACACTATGCACACACTTTTCCAAGGTATCACTCGTGCGCGTCTGACACTTGTTGATGACACAACAAAATGGCGCAGTGTCAAATCTTTACAGCACAAGCTGCATTGGTGCACCATCTGTTGTCTGAAATCCGCATTTCATACTTGTACACCTGGTATGAATTTTTATTAACATGTCGCTATTTTATTTCTTATAAATAATTTTTTCGTACGTCATCTAGAATGTTCGAAGCATGTTCCGTAATTTTTTGAACCACTTCGGACGGGTAGTTTGGTCACAATACTTTTTTGAAAATTGACTGGGTAGAATCGACCCAAGTGTGACCACCGCGATTGAATTTGGAAGTATAACGACGAAGGGCTAAATTGTCTTAAATAGCCTTTTTTTTTTATTCACAGACTTCCATGCAGAACAAAAAATTGTAACAACGATCAGGCTGTACAAAACTTAGACCGTCAAAAATATTCCATCACAAATTGTAGGATAGATCAAGCAACCGAGACAAGTGAGCAGTAATTTACCTGTATGTAATTGAGATCGGTGACTGCCCAATACCGGTCGACCGCAATAGCCACTAGATGCAATATCGACGCGGTACAGCACAGTACGTCACTACTCGTCCACATGTCGCAAAATGTCGGTCCAAGCGGCCAACTAGAGTTTATCTGTAATAGAAAAGGCATTTTATTTCCTGTGACAGAATTCGTCCATATGTGAGATAGTCCCGGGGAGTAGTTGGATGAGAACACATTTATTATCTCGCTCCTCAAAGTGAAAAACAGTACACAGTTTATATAGAATTTTAGAGGCTCCCTTGAGCCTTTAAATACCTTGAAAAATGTATCGTTTTTTTATTGGCATACATTTTTTTATTGGCATGTATAAACATCCTACAAATTATATGCAAAAGTTATTATATATAAAAGGTAAGATATACAAGTCTCTATGTTAAAGACTTCCTGTAGAAAAATGGTTTCAATGCTTGAAACGCGTTTTTCTTGAAGATATGTTTTCAAAAACGGGCGGACCCGTAGCTCTTGGAATTTTCAACCGCTTGTCATCATATTTCAACTGTAGCTTCTCAGACAGATTTTCTAGCGAAGAACACACAATTATTACGTTCGATTGACAGTTGCGGTTTTTATAAACAAATAAAGGCCATTTTTTGGTCGAAAATGCAACGTTTCTTTTTTCTCAAAATTGTGCCAAATTTTCAGAAATCCACATTTGTAATAATCGTGAGTACTTCGCTAGCAAAACTTACGTAGATTACGGAAAAAATTCTTTTTTTTCTACGTGCCCATGTGCGTCTCCAACGAGTCCACTCGTGAAGGTCCTCAAAAAAAGCTTTCTATTTCTACCGGCCACTGGGCAGCCACTTTGTATTTTTTTGGAAAATAAAAAAATTGATCCGAGTACCTACAGATATGTGAAATAAACCCTCCCGTGCAGAAATTTCTTAGGGATAGCTAAGTTCCGATCGGGATATAATACGGATTCCCTAGAAGGGGTAACCACATCGGAAACCAGATGGCGCCCACTACGTAGCACAGGGCGGAGACGTGGTGGCAAGAATTTGAAATACGTATTTCAAATAAGCATTAAATACATTTTTCTTAGAAAATTAAATATATTTTTTCTTAGTTAGAACGATCTCCATTTAATTTAAATATAATTACTTAGAATAAATAACAAATATCACTTTTCTCCAGGAAATATAAGTCTTTCAAGGTCTATATATTGTTTTTTCGATTTTTTTTAATTAAATGTAAAGAATTTTGTTCAAAATTCTGTTATTGAAGTATATACGTTTTGACAGTTATACTGTAGCACCAATTTTTACTTAAGGCGGGCAACCACTTTAGGAGACCGAAAATTAGATGATTTTTTGGATTTATTTTTATTGTGAAAAAAATACGGAAATTTCCCCAACTCTGACAATAATTTATTTATATTTTCATACATTTCTGGTAATTTTTTCAAGTTATTTCATACATTAATTAAGGTGTAATCCGCTGTGTCCCTTGGCGTGTCCTCATCGTCGTTTTCGATTTGCAGAAATTGTACAGCTCGCAATGCGCATCTGAAATAGTCTAATAAATTTGTATACATCCTTGAGATGTTTTTTAAGAACATGAACCTAAATATTGACAAACAAAATCGAAAATTGAATGTTGAAACGTGTTTGAAAAAAATGATCGATTTTTAGCATTTTTTCCCGGAATTTTGCAATAATAAATATTAGATTGTTGTAAAGAATATAATCTTTCCAACTGTAGGTTCATGTTTTAATAAATTATATTATGTAAACGTGTTCCAAATTTGAAGATGATCCATTAATTAGTTTTTGAGTTATGATTCCCGCAAATTGAAAAAATGCCGTTTCGAGAAAAACACGTTTAAAGTTTTACAAACGAAAAACTCAAAGTCAAATGTGTTTAATCAAATGATAAAGTGTCTTACCGATTAATCAGCGATTCCAGCACCATACAGCAGTCCTTCCTCTTCCTCATGCAACTCATTTGATGGTTGCATTTCCTCTTTACGAGCTTTTCGAGCTTCTTTTGTCTCTAATAAACTATTCTATTTTGCCGAGCCACGCGCATCTGATCCATTTGCTCGGCATATCCGTAGCTCTGCCTCCCAACTACGATTTGTAGTTCATTCATAACCATGAGTAGGGCTGAATTTCCTTCATTGAATAAAATAGCAGCAAGAAATTCCGCTACCTCCATTATTTTGTACCCAGAATGGAGATATTTTGGAGCTAATCGCCAAACGGTCGAGTTTGGGTTTGTTTGGGTTATGAAAACCCAAACAAACTACCTAACTTGAGCGCTCGTGGATACTTGATCGCGCTTGGGAGTCAAGCGGAGAGTCTTTATCATTTATATACATAGCATTAGAAGGAATCCGAATATCGTTTTGAAATGTTCAGGGTGTATTCTTAAGATACTTTGCTAACGATTTATGAAATAAAAGAAAATGGATTTTTCGAAGCATCTAAAGTGGTTGTCCGCCTTAAACTTTTTCAGATCCTTGAATAAATGATTTCAGTAAACGTCCAGCGTCTCCACCTGATACGAATCGGTATCTCCTGGTGATTTTTACATTTATCCCTGGGATCCGATTCGATGTCGAACGAGATCTTTTTCTGGAAGTTCGGGATTTTACGCTGGATCCTATGCAAAGTTTCTATTTGGATTCTGACTAGAGTCCTTAATAGTTCTGGATTAGAATCCTCGCTGGAATCTTATTTGCGAGTGTTACATTTAGCTCCCGGATCCGATCCGATGTCCGATTGGATCCCGATTGAGAAACCAGGATTCCAGTCCTAATCAGACTGTACCCATGACAATATTTCTACACGTTCTGCAAACCTCATTTTGATTGCTTTATTAGTATTCAAAAAAAATATCCCCCAAAAGCCTTGTTTTCCATCCATCAAAAGGTATATAAGGTCTTAAGGATTCTTACGTCAGCACTTTTCTACATTATTCCTCTCTAGCGGCATATCAGGAGCTTGCAGCTCGTGGTGTAGAACAAAGGGAGCCGACAAAGTCCCGACCTATTCGAAGAGGCGGGGGGGGGGGCGGGAGAAAACGGGGAGAGCTATATGAGGCGAAAGGAGCTTCAGGATCCGTGACAAATTTCCTGACAGAGTTCATCCCCGAAATCCAGAGAATGCCTCTGCGCTCACACTGGTAACTTATAATTATACACGTACAAGATTAACATTCATCATTCGGGCCTACAGCATTGAGTTTTTCTTGGGCCAAAGCGTATCGAGCGCGACACAGAGGTGTGTGCATGCTTCGCGACAGAGCCACTCTGAGTTCTCCTCTTTCGAGTTCGGTGAGCGAGAATATTGGATCGTCACGAGATCCCCGAACGGTGGGACACGCCACGTGAAAGTGATATATGCGACCGAGAAAAGCCGATTGCTCACTTTTGGATTTTTCACTTACTTATTTTACGGTGATTTGTGGAATCGATCAATTGGCATACATGCATCCGTGATAGATCGCTACGGAAAAAAAAAATGAATCGCCGACTTTCAATCAACCCGTCCAGGCTGTACGGAATTCCATGTGACTTTGACAAATTCCAAAAAATTCACGCGTCTTTTTTTTTCCTCATATTCTAGTCCCGTGATATTCACCGCTAATCCCGCGTTACAATTTTCCATTTTTGAATGTCAATTGATCCTCCAATTTATTCGGTCATCCAATTCTTTTTTTTTCTCGTCATTCGTGCCCTCGGTGTATCATTAAAGATCGTAAAAGCCGAGGTCACGAATATGAAGAGCTTGTCGGAGATATAAAGGCTCTCTCTCTCTCTCTTCCTCCCTTTTTCTGGTCTCCCTCTAGCAACTTCGCCTCTTTTTTGGGCTACCTCTGATGTTTGAAGAGTCGAGGCACTGAAGATTGCGTATACGTATAACGCTTTTGGGAGAGCAACTCTTGGCGATTTTCCGAGATCAACCAGACTTTCGGAGTCAAACATTGCGAACGAATTAAAAGTGTCCGGTCGGCGTTAGGGCCCTGCAGCTTTATTTAAACTCTCAAATAGTTTCGCGCTCGATTTATTATTAATGCGAGAACGCAAAGGTGAGGAAGTTTGAATGGAAAATCTGTGTTTTCATCAAAAGTTTTTATAACTTACACAGCTCTCCATAGCTGCGCTCGCAAATATCGAAATATCTAATTTGTATCGAAAAGACGAAAACTAAAGAATCGTTTCGGATTTTCATTGAATGTTCGAGCTTCTTTCATCTATGCTGTATATTTCGTGATCAACGAAATAAATAATATGCATCAGTATAGATATTCGAAGGTCAGCCAATGTGGAAAAACCTGATGCTTGATATTAATCAACTAATTTGTACGTTGTGATAAAAAAAAATCGACTTTTTCCAATTCTCATCGTCAAGGGAATAAATGCATTAATTATATCAATTAAATTTATAGAAATGTTCGTTAATCGACAGTTGCTTCACGGTGTAATTGACTTACTGGTATAGAATTAGCGCACTGGAATTTAACTTTTATCCGCACCGTGCAGAAGAACTAAACGAAAAGAAGTTAAATTCCCAAAGGCTTGCACGAATCATGGTTTTCGTGATTAAGCTCACGCTTTTCCTCTGCCCCTTTTTCTCGCTCGCTTTTTCGCAGCTCTGGGGAGTTGTATCCACTGTACAGGAATTAAAGGGTAAATGCAGGAAATGGAATAAAAAATAGGGGCTGGAAATGAAAAAGCGAGGGTTTTGGTGTTTCTAAAAAAAAACAAATAAAAAGAAGTTGCTCTAATTTAGATTTCAATAGGGTTTGACTGTATTTGGCGAGGCAAACCTGATATTGATATGGAAAATTAAAGTTACAAAACTTGTCGACGAGATTGAGGTTACCCGGAGGGAAATTTCGTTATGCAAAATTGTACAAAGTACCACATATATATATTCGTGTATAAATGTAGTGGTTCTTTTTGCTATGTGTGCGCAATGACAATACGAAACTTTCTTAGCTGCGTCTTTGCCCACCGCAATACGAGGAATAATACTGTATGTTTGCGTTATCTTCATACGACTTTTAGCACTGCGCTACATATCACTTTGATTTTTGCCTCGATGTACTCTCCATGAAACTTTATAACAATTGCTTTCCAACTTCCTCGTCGCGAGAATCTGAAGTTACTGTCTTCAAGAACACAGTTCGCTCATGTATCCCTACATAATGAATTTTCTCTCGAAATATTCAGTGCTCTTCCATTTTCTTTGGACTTCGAAAAAAAACAGGCTAATCCAAGTGAGTGCAATTATGACCTAAGAATAGGGGAAGGTGGGGCACAGTGTGTCACTTTTTTCTATCAAATTCTTTCACTTACCGAAGTAGTCTGATTAGAAAAAAAGATCATAACCGATTTTATCGACCTTTGGGCGTACAATAAAACTACCATATTTTTCGCAAAAAGATTAAAAAAACTAAAATAATGGGTTCGAAAATATTTGCGGATTGGCTCATTGTGCCCCACGAGTGGGGTACAATGTGTCAGATTGGTGGATACAGTGTGCAAGACGTAAGGTACAACGAGCTGGTTGAAACTCTCATATTTTCCTAACATAGATAACAGATTTTCATACATACCAATGATTTCACAACGGATATTATTTGCCAATAACATTGGGAGTCGACTCATTGTGCTCAACAACTCGATGACACATTGTGCTCCACACAATTGCCCCACAATATTTGACGTTTTCCCGGCAAGCGAATTTTTTGTTTTCGGGACTCGAATTAACTTTGTACTTCTAATAATTCTCCGTCAGCTGCTATTGACTTCCTTATAGGCCAGCCGAAACTTAATAGAAAACACGGACCAACACAAAAAATGTCGGATTTTACAAACTAAAAAACTCCGCGAAATCGCCCGTGACACATTGCGCTTCTTCGGAGCGTCGTCACTTCTTTGTTTCCTCATTGGGAGTCGACTCCTTTTGCCCCACCATTCAGTGACACATTGTACCCCACTAGTAAAATATTTGATTATTGATGAAAATAACTATTAATTAAACTACGAATGAAAAAACACAAGTCACTGAGTGCATCATAAATAATAAAACTATCGATTAGGGCCGAAACCCGGAGCCGCTACAGAAAGTGTCGTTATATTTTACGTTTTCCCAGCGAGCAAAATATTTTTTTTCCAAGCCTCAAATCAATTAAAATTTTTTAATAATCCTTTGTGAGCTGCTAGCGACTTTCTTTTAGGTTTGACGAAACCTAATATAAATGGCGATCCAACACATAAAATTTCGGAATTTACGAGCTACAAATCTCCGAGAAACCGCATGTGGTTCACTGTGCCCCGTGACACATTGTGCCCCACTCTCCCCTATCGTTTTCCGTGCAAACATTTGATGAAACTTGCAGCAATGAGCTGGATGCATCAAAGTCGTATTTCGTCGTAACGGAAGTGACCAAACAATTTGGGAAAGCCCGATCAGAGCAGCAAGGAGCCTCGAACAACACGTGAGAAGAGCGGAACGTAAGTGAAAAATAAATCCACTGGGAGTAAAGTTGGAAAACGAAGGAAAGTTTTACAAACGCAACACGTGTCGAGAATTCCCCGATTCGTATAGAAAGGTCTCGACTCCTTGGAAGGCGCAGGATATGAAAAGAAACTATCCTGAGAACCAACCGAAAGTCCGAGAAGGAACAAAGTTTGGAAAATTTTCCGCGTCGATTGCACGCTGGCCGTATAAAGGATAACACGAACATTTATTTCGATAAAAGAAGAAATGTATATTCTTGGTGACCTTTTATTTGATCGAGTTCGTTCTGATTCCCCTTGTGTTAGGGTTACATTAAAATTCGCATTTTTTCTGCCAGCAGCGAAATTGGAGACCTATATTGGTGGTTTTACAGCACGCTTTGATAACGAGCCTATGAAAAGTTACTCGTTCAACCTTGTCTCGAGGTACGTTTGATAATAGGATCGAGTCACGCATCTGTTTGAGCATTACTTTGATGCTATCAGCGTCATCATCGTCATCATCATCATCATATACCGTTACAATTAGACAGAAGTCCTATTATATTATACAGCATCGAGATCGCGAGCTCCAAAGAGCCCATTGCTCAGTCCTGAGAATGATAGAATCGATTATTCGCGTTGGACACGCGAATACCTGTAGCTCTTTCGTTATATACAACCAGAAGCAATAAAAGACCGATACGTACTTCGTGCACGATAACAGCTGGACACACGGTGCTGTATATAGAGCCGTTAAGCTCTGATTTTCATCAGCGATGTACGTTTTCCAACCCAACTTGATGTTGTCTCGCTGTAATGTAATAGCTGTAGATCCTAACGAATTGCCTTCTCAACCGAATCAGCGTGTGCTGAGAAAACGGCATCGACGTTAACGAGAACGGCTGGGAGATATAGGGTAAGGTGGTATAGGAGTACGCGGGCGATAAGAGTACGCAGTTACGCTACTAACGAAAGGGTTTGCTAATGGAAGCTAACTTTAGTTGTGTTTAGACCGCCAATAATAGTTTGTGACAAGAAAAAAATCCAAAGTGGAATAAAACCAAGAGGCCAGGTAGTTTGAAGTTTTGGTTGCAATTTCTTATTTGTTTTTGACATATTCAAAGCATTGGAATTGCGAAACACAATTTACTTTCTTCGAAAACAACTATCAATTTCGTATGCCGGTTTACTAAGGTTATTGTTCAAAATGAAAGTAATTTCGCATCTCATCAATAAATGGCAGTAACAGTCGTGTTTCTTAAAAATGTGCAGGTCGTATAAGAGTACGCAGTGCTTACGTGTGTAGAAGTTATGTGTGTAGGAGTACGACTGTTGTTAAACGTTATGTTTTTTTTTACTTTCAGCATGTCCCGAAGGAAACGCACTACTGACCGAAGTCTATGGTTAAGACGGATCTTGGAAATGCAAGGAAGCGAGTTAATAATGGGGCATCTATAAGGGCGGCAGCACGTTCATTGGAAGCGACTGAAGCTACTCTTCATAAGAGGCTGAAGAGATCCACACCAGCTACATCCCTGGGGAGATACGAACTAACAAACTTCACAAATTTCACGAACTTCGCGAACTTCACGAACTTCCAACTCTTCCTCTCTCTCTTTTTCTCTCTCTCTCTCCAGCTCTGCAGATTGAGGTTTGCGTACTCTTATCGACCCTCGTGCTTACTCTTAAACATCCGTATGTCTAAAAGTTCGCAAATCCCTTTTTATAGTTTTTAGTTCGTTATAAAAAAAATTAAGATTCCTAATTGTCGCTCATAAATCAATTAGAATGCTAGATATTCTTGCAATTAAAATAAAAACTGATTCGTAAAGTGTATCTGATTGATTTTTTTCACCGCTTGGAAGCTTAGATGCGTAGTCCTGACACCTTACCCTAAGTGGTTGCTTTCGTTGCTCTTCCTCTCTCCATGGATTCGATAGACTGACCAAAAACAAAGTTCCCTTGTACACTTGTACTCACCCGATGTGGCGTTTCTGAGCATGCGATAAAGGTCATTAATATTGGTACATCGGTAAGAGCGATGAGCTCGACGGTGATCAGGGATCGAAATACTGTCGTGGGATATCCCAGCCTGATTGAGTTCCCTTACCTACAGCCATAGTTGATTGTATCAACATTTGCAGCGCGCACTACGCGTCAAGGGTATAGGACATGCAGATATGCATGTAAATATGATACTCGACCCGATCCGGTCCAGAGTCATGGTAGATCTAGATTTCAGAACAATCGGGCGGAATGGATAAAACTCCTGCAGTCCAAGACATAACTTGCTTATATGTATGCTGTGGCCGAAGGATTCTTGATCCCACGAAGATCATGTTCAGATATTTCGCTTCGTTGATCCAGGGATCCTAAAGATTGAGAAACTTGAAGGCATTCTCTTTCTCTCTCCCTCTTACTCTATCACAGCTCAGCTTGAACGGAATATACGTGATCTATACGGAGTGTACAAAGGCCGGGTGTTGAATACAGAATATGCGAACCATCATCTTCGTAGATATATGCCCAAAAGTACTACTATAGTGGCCTGTACACAGACAGACACAGACAAACATATATGTCAATGCCGATGTATAGACATATCTGTTCTTCAGCATTTGTCGTTCCACAAGCAACGATCGATTAGCAGGGCGAAGGGTGTGGCTGTCGATAGCGTGCACACAAGCAAATGCACACGAACACACGTCTCGTTTGCGGCGACGTCGTCACCGTAAATTCGCCGGGATTTTATTCACTAAAAAGAATACTGAAAAGGTAGAGAGTCGCGACGTGGATGGGACGAGGGAAACGGGCTTAATCCCTTTGGTGGTTTTGTTATATTTTCCTATCACGCGCCATTTAAATCTTTCGTCAATTTTACATTGATGACAGTTTTTCTGCTGCTATACTTCGTAGGGTAGATAGGATAGAGATGAACGGAACCGGGGATCGTTTTGGACCCAGCCACTTTTTGGAAATGTTGGCTTTAACCACTGTGAAAAAAATACCTCGAAATAGTATTCTCAAAGGCTAGATTTGCTAGTCTTTCTCTCTTTTTATTTGCAAGCAATATTCATCGATTACGATAGCTACCCTATAGCCGTATAAACGATAGGCTGGCTGGAAATATGTTTTAGGGAAATAGCGGAATCAAGGTTTTCATAGCCGGCAGTTTGTGGTTATCGATTTCAGTTAAGAGGGAAATACATGTCGACGACGAAAATATAGCCAATTTTGTTTTTTTTTTGTTGGAAAGGAACAAAACGTGCTACATTTATGCAACTTTAGGTACTATTTATTGCACAATTAAACTGTTTGAATAAATGTTTTCATAAAAAAATATTGTAAAATAGTGACGTTGTGGTGTGGTTTTTCAGGAAGGTTTTGACGGCAGTTGTCCGTTTGTGAGAAATCCAATGCCTTTAATATTGGTCTGAAAAATATGAGCCAAGAAGTTTTCATATTTTTACATGCAAATGCTGACCTCATGCCCAAGAAACATATAAAAAGTTGAACATTTTTAGAATCGGACACGTTAGAAAAAAAATATTGAAATTTTATACAACATTTTTGTTATTATTGCAATAAAAAAAAAACTTTTTGAAAGTGATTTTCATAAACAAGTAGGTATAAGTTCAAGGTAATTGTTATTGAGTTGTATGTACAATTTTAGCATGATCGGTCAACTCGGTTTTAAGTTAAGTTTCTCACAAACTTAGAAAACGTAGTTTTGAGCAAAAACGTTTTTTAAAGTTTCGAATTACGAAAACTCAAAGATTTCCGTAACACACCGGTTAATCAGCGATTCCAGGGCTGATTCTTGAGATGTTTAACCCTAAAACTCATGACTCATTTTTCGTACCTTCAAACGCATGACTGGTGTCTATATGCACCCCACGCTTTTCTTGATAATGAAACCGGTCCTACGGGATAAATGAACTTTACCATACATGAATCGCTTCATTTTTTTTTCATAAGAAAGAAAATGGTGTGCGAGACGTCTGATTCAATTGAAATTTTTAGTGAACAATCCAATTAAAGACTGGAAAACGGAAAAAATTAGCAAAAACCTCATTTTTTGAAGAACAATTGGGTCGCGAACGGACCCTAGTCATGAAATCTAGGGTTAAATAACACGTTGCGGGAAAAAGAATGATTTTTTTATGCCGCTATATATATTTTCTGCCATAATTGAAAAAACCTCTGTAGCGTGCATCACTGCACAATTCCTCGAACCTTTTTTTTTTTGGTTCATCCAATTAAGTTCCAAGTGTGCGCAATGCTGTCACTTTTACTCCCATCTTCGAAAATGTACCCGCAGAAAACTGATCCGACTGCCGTTAAAATAGCCTTCGCGCGTAAACAGTATTACCATATGCATGCTACATCATTACCATACATATGATATTTCTGGATATAACCGAGTCCAAAGTTGGTCTCGCATTATATTCTTCCGTGAAGGAATAGCGAGTCCTCTGTGTCTGCGTTTGGCGTATAGGTAGTACACGTCCGACTGCACTTCACGTATACGTGGAGATACGCCTTAGGGAACAATTTACTATACAGCCAGGAAATAGGCAAAACATCGCCAAGCAATATGGCACGAGTCGAAGTCTCGTAATTGGCCGGTGAATTTACAGCATGGTATTCCAACCGAAGATGCTTCAGTCCGATGATTCTCGTTCATACCTTTGCAAACCTCATTTGCGACCCCAAATGCAATCAAAGACGGATCCCAACATTGTACTGACTAATTCGCAATGATGCTCATATACGACATTTTCCAATTAGCCACACTCCGAAGAAAACTCGTTTCTGATGCAAATTAATATTTTCATGATTTTCAAGTAATGAGCCATGACGGATCATGATCAAACATATTTTCCAGCTTTTTCCATTCGGAAGTAAAAGATTCACGTAAACTCGAAATTCTTTTCACGATACAGCAGGTGAAAGCTGATTGGTCAATGATATTGAAGTGGAAAGATTACTTCACAAATGGAGATTCTATGTTAAGAAAAATATGTGGTCAGGTGCAAAAGCTTTCTTTTTCATTCTTCGATTTCGAAATCCTCGTTTTTTTTTAATTGTCACATGGATGTTGGTTCTAAGATTGAATTTGGTAAAAGGAATTGGAAATTCACGAGAAATAAATTTGCCTCGATGACATGTTCCATACGATGCCGCGCAATAGTCCGTTTCTACTTTTTTTCGACGAGTTTTTTTTTATCCGTTCGAAAAAAATCGATTCTGCATCGCTTTGAAATTCTCATCAGGACGGCAAAAAACGGATTAGCGCTCATATAAAAGCCGGAAAACGAATTTATTTCGGAATATTCGTACGCGTATTTGTATGCAGACCGCGTCAGTAGACACGATTGCATTTAGCTTTTTCGTGGGCATATATACGGACGTATCCACTGTGTGTTTGCTATTAAAAAGGAGGAATATCGCTTGCATTTCGGGAGATATAAAAATAACTCTGTCTTTCATGCTTACCCATAATAGATACCGCAAATTGTGTGCGATATCCGATACGAGCGAGGCGGCTTAATCAACTTTTGGATAACGGACAAAAAAATTGCATTATATCTGATAAAAATTATCGGTTGTCGTAAAACGTCAATTTCCCCAAGCGAAGTGGATTTATCATAAAACTTCATTTACCATACAACTACCATTTAAATACAATCCCGTTTACCATACCCCGTAGAACTCGTACGAGGTAGAAACCCACCGTAGTCGACTTTCAAGGGGCGCTCTTAATGAGGTTGCTCTGCTATCGCGTAATATTGAGACATTGCTGAAATTTATTGAGGATATTTTCGAACAGGTATTACGACTACGTGCAAAATTTCAAGTCATTCGTCTGCATGATTGTTGAGCAATTAATTATTGAAGTTAGCCTCTTATACACAGGCGACATAGCAAAAGCTATACGATCATTCTGATACGACACTTGCAACAAAATAAAAATGATAAAACGTGAATACAAATAGGCGGAAGAAATACTTGACATATTTATGAATGATTTCAACGAAGAGTGAAGCATTTTATCTGCCTCGTTATCGAAATATTTTCAAAACAAAACAGAAAATTGTAGCTGATTTGCGTAAAACGATAAAGCGCGCCACGACACATGGCAGCGTTGCTGTCGAATCGGCCATCTTGAATAGGCGCCACAATTTGAAATGCACAAAGTATTGCTTCCTCGTTTTAAATTTCTTACCACGGTTTCATAAGGAGTATTATTATTCATAAAGAGTATATTCAAATATTTTTTATCACTATTGTTATTTTTGTTCCTTATGATAACAACAAAGTTATTTCTCATGTCTTTCTTCATATTCGATATTCTTCATCCATAACTCCTCGTGACAGAAGCTGCAATGCATGTGTTCTGACATAACCTTCAAATCAATTATGCGTCGTCCCTCGACTGCGAAATTGGTTTCCGGCTCAACTACTACTTTTTTCGCTATTTTCTATTTGGTACTTGCTTCAACCGTAGATTATACTGTTTTTCACTTCGGATATTTCGTTTCCATTTATTCATTTTCGTCGAACACAAAAGCTACATTCGCGAATGAAGTTTGACAGATGAGCGCTCACTATGTGGTGGTCGTATCTGAGCTCAGTACTACCAGTTACTAAGAACTAAATTACGCGTTTACGGCATTTCAACTTGGTTGATAACGTATTCGCAATGTCAACAAACAAAAAACGATTAATAACATTTCTAAACAGTCAATTATACGCATTCCACGTATTTATTAGCTGAAATTTGTTTATTTTACCTAATCGAAAATTTGATCATTCGGAGTTGCAGCCGTTACAGGTACCTGTGTTTAAGCATAGGTGTTCCCCTCTTGCGGCTGGCCCCGCAAAGATCCTGAGCACTGATCTATAAATCGACATTGTCGACTGGGGACCGTCATCACAATTCAGTTCCACTACCTGGCTACGAGGGCAGGTTGACAATGGCATTAGTTGCTCACTGGTTATCAGGCAAAATAGTTTCCAAGAGCGTCCGGGGTGGATATCTACCCCACTCTAAAGTCACACCATTGGTGTTTCGTGGTGGTAAGTGAATTATATATTTTTTTTACCAGAGTCAATATATTTCACGTATTGATACGTAATTTAAGCGCATATTGTCACATGCCTTATCTGGAGCCATAGATTTTACATATGATTTTTTAAAAACTAACGCGATGATCCTCCACAATTTCAACGCGGATCTTGAAAATATGAATCAGAGGGCCTTCATGAAAAGTCTCGTAAGTCTCTGATCGAGCCTCATCTGCGAGCAAGGCAATTCATTCTGAATCTGCGGCGAGACTTGCAAGTTTCCATTAGTACCATCTTGCAAGAAGAAAAACCAATAGCATTAATGGTTGGATAAAAAACGGCAAGGTTCAGGTTTTTGACGACGATGCCAAAGGGCCGCCTGTACTATTGCATTTGCTCGACAGTAGAATGCGTTAAATGTACGATTTCTTTATATTCTTTATTTTCTTTTATTTTTATCGTCAGTATTAATTATATACTAATCCCTCATCAAACAGAGTGAAAAATATACGAAAAACCCTTACAAAAATTTTGGTGTTGCGTTCCCATTGACTTTTTTCGTAGTTACAAATTCCGTACATTCCCCATTTTTATATCCTAAAAGAAATATACTTCTCGAACGGAATATAGTTTAACTAATGTTTTTTTTTATAAGCTCAATGTGTCTACTTCAAAACGCAGTGCGACATTTAAGGATCTGTTAATTTGAAAGAAATACATAATTTTTTTGTTTGAAAAATGCGGTTTTCGTTGATTTTCGGCCAATCTCAGGCTTGAAACGGGTTTTTCATTAAATAAATTTTAATGAAATCGAATTTGCTTTGAACCATTCTTTTCTCCATCGAGAAACGAAGAGATCTATGTACTAATGTTTTTTTTACTGCTCCATAGAGCGATTGTACCTACGAGAAACGTGGGGGTGGGTATCTGCCCCAGTCATGATTTAGAAGGTAGAAAAAATCACATATAAGTTCTAGTGTTTAAAAGAAAAACGGTTCAAATCCTCAAACATACGAATCCGGACTTCGTAAAATAAATTTGCCGCACATCGTTGGAATATTCTTCGATCCAAGTGATTTCACCTGAAATGAAATGAATTTCTTGCTTCCTCTAGAGAAATTGGTGAGTTCGAAGTGAGCGGAAGATTCGGATTCGCGCGCATCTTATTTATCGAACACGCTCGATCGCTCCAATTGTGGTTTTCTCAAGTCGGGCCAATTTATCCGAGTATTTGTAGGCATCGGTGGTGCGAGAGTCTAACACTTGAGCGGAAAATCGTTCGAGACGTGTGCGATCGAAAAAATCGATGGATTCGCAATAGGAAAGAGAGAAAATGCAACACACGCACGGCCCAACTATCAACGGAGAGAGAGAGAGAAAACGTTTGCGTCGAGATAAGCGTAGTTTGGTACAGAGCAAACATCAGGGTCTTCAAGCGGGGACGAAGGAAAAAGCGCGGCAAGATTCCAATACCGCGAATGGACTTTCAAGCAGGCATACATCAGCTCGTCGAGCACATCATTCGGACCGACTCCTTTCTACCTTCTTCTGTTCGCGTCCCCTCTATATACTTCTCTTCCCTCTCTCATATATACTTTCATATATATCTACTTGAGTATATATATAAATATAGTCAACCGGAGCAGTGTGCCTTTGGCTTTTAACCTCGACAGCTTATCAGCGGACCACTCTTTTTTTTTCGCTCCGCCGAAAGAGCTGATGCTTGCAGCACATACATGTACCACATATATCATTCATACAGAATATATATGGGCTATTGCGCAAGAAGCAGGACTCACTTTTGACCAAGGATACTGTGACAATCCGTTGGACTGGCGAACGAGTCGAGCAAATGTAGGAGTCACTATCGCAATCGTAAATCAATTCAAATAACACACTGAGAAAAATGTATGGTATTTTTAAAAAAAATTTTAACCGTATTTTATATCTTCCCCTGATGGGAGGATAATGTTTTATAGCTATAATTACTACCAACAATGAGGTACTGCTTGATATTTTAGCAGTTGCATAAATTATGCACATATAAACGCAACCACCAATCCTGTAAGCATACGTTTATTGTTCAATGCTATGTAATATAGTAGAATTTCATAAAATCGATATTCCCTTACACTATTAAAAATTATCTCCTCCCAAGATCCTAACAGTGAACGGGACTAAAATATATGTACATTGAAAAAAACGTTGCTTGTGATTTGCGACGAAGTTTATAGTGATTTGTTCCATATTACGAGGCGTGTAAATTAAGTAATGAGGCTGGCAACGAAGCGTTCGATCTGGCAATACTTGGGATGCAGGACTTGAAGGGGCGGTACGTGAACATTTGATACGCCTTTGGCACGAGTTAGACCTCGCTCGAGACATTTGGTTGTCCGAAGCGATTTTTTTCGTGAAACAGTTTTTTCTCGTGCGTTCTAAAACTGAGTGACATCAATTTCGAGCAACGGTCTGAGATCAGGTTTTGCTTCAGACTTGGGCACAGTGCAACGGAAATGTTTGCAAAACTTCAGCAGACCTAGGAAAACAGTGTTTTCTCAAGGGCCCAAGGTTTTTCGGTGGTTTAAGGCACTTTTTAGAAGGAAGAGAGTCGATTGAAGATGAACCACGCAGTGGAAGGCCTTCATCTTCAAGTACCGATGAAAATGTTGACTGAATCCGACAGGTCGAATTGACAGTCCGAATGATCGGGGAAGAGTTGAATTTGCGTGTGAGGGTCATGCGTATGGGACCAAACATCAAGAACAACTGGGTATTGCATCACGACAATGCGCCTTGTCACACAGCAATTTTAATAAACGAATTTATGGATAGTAAAAACAATCCTGTGGCTCCGCAGGCTCCTCATTCGCCTGACTTGAGTCGTTCTGACTTTTTCCTCTTCTCGAGATTGAAAAATCACCTCAAGGGATGTCATTTTGGGACAATCGAAAACATTCATAGGGCAAGACGGGGTTTCGGGCAAGACAGAGTACCCGGCCAAATACTCAATCTGAATGAAGCAATCACGCTCGTTCTGGTATCGTACGATGCCCTGCCATGACACCCATCAGGCGTCCGCATATTGACGCTCCAGAGTGCACGCGTATCGAGTGATGAAGAGAAAGCTGACTTTTCGTATACTTGTTGTCGTTTTAAAATTTGGTTTTGGAAGTTACTGTGCTTTGTCAACCAGCGCTAAATGGTGACATTCTCTTGCTATATGTGCTATATTTAATGTAGAATCAGGTAAGGACTTCCTATTTGATGCGGTGCGTGTCGTTATTTTATTATAAATATTTGGTTAGCAGAATATACGTTGGAGCAAGATAGAGATCTACCACCCCATCTTGCCCCATGGTACATGGGACTCAGGATTATCCATTTCTTTTTTAATTTTTATGTTATTTTTCAGACAGCATGTGTATTGTTACATTTAAATAATCTTCTTTTGATAAAACTCTGTGCTAAACATAGCTTCCTTTTCTTCTAGGATGATGCGGAATTATAAACGCAAGACGGAGAGGGGAACATGGTCCGAAGAAGCTATGTGTCAAGCAAGAAATGAAAAACAAAAAAGCTGATTTAAAGAAAAAAAACACATTATTCATGTCTGTGCGCTTTTGCCAGCCCGAATAAAGCCACTTCTTTGGGCGTAGTGTGTTTGGGAAATAGTGTATCCCATCATGCCCGCAGTATGGGACAAGAAGGGGAGGTCTCTCTTCTTTGATTTTAATTTTAATTTGCTATAATTATCACTCGAATGTTCCTAATTTGACCAAATCTTGTGAGACTGATTATTGTAGGTTGCCTCGGAGATAAATACGATTATGTGAATTTAAAGGCACGAGATTTATTGCCCCCCCCCCCCCTATGGCTGTAACCGACCAGCTGAAGGCTATTCCAGTATACGAAGTCCAGCACTGGTATGCGGATTGGAAGAACTGTCTCCAGCGCTGGATGGATTTCCAAGAAAGTTATTTTGAGGGAGACAATATTGAATCGTAATTCTATTCGAATAAAAAAATTGAAAAAAATCAGTCTACTTAATTTACACACCTCGTATTTAATACGACCTGTGCTATATGCATAGTAATGTGTGCCCTACAAGAACGGATAGTGTACCACAAGAAGAAGTGTCGAACTGATATCCTATTTTTGCAATGCAACTATGTATGAGTTTGTTAAAAAAACGCGTAGTTGTTGAAACTACTAAGCCGTACTTCGTCCAGCTGCAAATAATTTACGTCTTTGCAATAAGAAAAAATTACCATACTTTAGTCTCGAATAGTCACTTTTCATAAGGTTTTTTAGCAAATTATACTCGACAAGCGTTGATATTAATCATATGAATTCTACAAACTTAAATTGAATAGTAGAAGTTTGTCAGGAACAAAACCAGACCTTCAGTATACAATTTTAGTATTTGTGCGTCGATTTTGTAATAGCACTAACTTAACCAATAATCTATATTGTCAAGCCTTTTACAATAGTTAATAATTATTTCGGGGATATAGATAGTCAAACACGCCACACTAATCATATGTTTAGATATACTTTTCGCTTATAGTTGTTATAGTTGTTTATGGTTGCTTATATTATGATTGCGGTGCCAATAAGTTATGGGAGATTTTACTATTCCCTCTTTTACCATGGGCACTTGTTGTAAATACCATGAAACTTTCTCTCTGTGTATTTGTAGTGATATCGTGATAGGAGATTTTTCAAAATTAACTGTATCCAGCATATATTAGGATCGTTTTCATACATTTTAGCAGTAAATTGAGTCCCATCAGAGTCAATGAACATTTTGAAATAAAGTAAGAACATTTTATGTTTCATATCTCGAAAGAACTTGTACTTTGTGCGGTAGAATTGCTGATATTTTAAGACACCAATGTTGACTTAATTTTTAGAGTAGGGAGGGGCATATTGAGCAATCGAATAAGTTGGGCAATCGAAATATCTGGAAAACTAAACACCGCACGCGAGTGCATCAAATGGCGGAAAGAGAGGTATGGGGAAGGGGAACACATCACGCCATCGTTTGTTGCCAAGCGGCGCACGAGACGTAACACGGGACCAAAAGTAAAAAAAAAAAAAACGTGATTGAAAGACTTTCTTCTACCATTGTATGAGGAAAAATATTTCAAAGGTCATTGCAATTAATGTTACTATTTCAAAACCTGCATTGTACTATAGCATGTTGCATGCGTCTGATTTTTTTTATGCAATTATTACTATGCCCAACTTACCTCATACTCATGCTCAGCTTATCCCACTATCGGGACAGATTGAGCAAATATGGCCTTACTTATTTATCGAGCGATTATCTGTGAAACAACAAGGATAACAGGAATTTCGTCTACAGACTTTTTTCCCCAGATAAATTTCCTATTGACCAAAGTAGGTTTCATTTTTATACGGCAGACTGTTAACGAATTACAGGGCGATAATTCCAAAATTGCTCAAAATGCCCCGCCCTGCCCTATACCTGTTAGTCTTGATCTTTCAAACTGAGAAACTCTGCTGGACAATACACTGAGAAAAAAAAATGTTTGATCCAACATCATTGATGTTATTAAATGAAATTTCATTGATTCAATTGTACAATTGTGGTTGTAAATAATCGGATTTATTAGTCCAAACAAAATGCTATTGACTTTAATAACATGATAAAATTAAAAAAAAAAATTTCATTCAAATAGATATATTGTTCGCCGAGAACAATATATTTTTGAATCTATCTAAAAAATTATCGCGAACAAATTATATAGTTTCGAATGCATTTTCTGCAACGAACAAAAAAAGCGTTTAGATTCATAACATGAATATTGTTGATTCGAGTACATAAGAAAAATTGAATTCCGCTCGTTTGATTCAGATAAAATTTCTATTGAGTGAATGTACTATTTTATTGTCTTCACCATATCCGATAATGATTCTCAAATAAAATAATATGTTATTAAAATCAATCACATTTCCCAATAGTTTATAGTATTGTAATAATGTCATATATCGGTGGCACTCTGTGTTCAGACATTTATTTCGGTCAATAATGTATTTTTTTTGTTCAATTGGTTTTTTTTTCTCATTACATTCAAAATTGATAGTTCCTTTACCGTTGAGAATTCCTTCAATGACGTTGATGTTACAATCTTTTTTAAACGGAATGACAAACGTCTCGTATTGGTAACTTTGCCTTACGGCCCCTTTTATGAATACCGTTACCCTAAAAGATAGCAACCACTGAAAAATGTCCTAATTCACGTGAAATATGAATGAGTGATATAAATATGTGGATGTGTGCGTATGTATGGGTATATCTCTTATTTCATTCTCGCGTATACACTCGTCCAGGCTTATTCACCTCACGCACACGCCGCGAGAGCAATACAGCATAGCCCGAAGCTGTCCTTTTCGCCCTTTATAGTTCCCGCCACAGATGGACCTACATTCACCCTCGACCAGCAGCTGTCCTCGGCAGCTTCCCCGTGTGACTCTCAGCGTTATACATATGTAGCAGGGTCGGTGCAAATTTGGACCGTTATTCGAGTTTCTTCATATATATTTTCCGGCAAAGAAATTGACGACGAGTTGGCCAAGTCCAATTTGTCGAAAGTAATTGAGCAGCAATTTTATATTTGACTCTTTAGTCGCCCTTGTCCGATTTTTTATATTTAATTTTTTAACCCTAGAATGGGTAACCCTCCCCCCCCCCCCCCTACACAAACCCCGCATCATTTTCACGGGTCTGGCCTTCCGGCAGTGTGGGTAGTAAGGTGAAATAATCAATCGCATTAGGAAAAAGGACTGTCTAGAGCAGGTTTGTACAGGAATAAACGTCAGTTATAGTCTGGAAGTGACGCAGTGAACATTCTTCGAGAGCCTGGGGTTAGCGTAACCCCAAACTTTTTGCGATATTTTCCTCTGTGTAAGTATATAATTATTTCTATTGTTTTGTGTCATTTATCTCTGTGAAATCGATGTGTTATCAACAGAAATGACATTATAAACGTTTTTATACGATTCTAAATTTTTTTATTATAATAAAGCCATAGAGACCAGGACGAGAGTATGAAAGGCGGAAGAGATTCGGAGGATGCTGCAGGCGCAAACTAATGAAGAGGAACCTCAGGACAATGATTCGACTAATAATAAATCAGACCACGAAGAAGAATTGGAGGGTTCTAATTATATTACAATACGACAAAAGGCGCAACGGATACGTTTGACCAAATGTATGATGAATATTCTGTAACCCGTGGCACTCGACGATGGCTTTTACGCTTCTTCTACAAAATTTCGGATAAAAGTTCAATAAATGCGTTCGTTTTATTTTCATTAAATAAAGATAATAATTTAATCACTCGTCGTGAATTCACCGAAAATTTAGCGTACTATCTGGTCACGTCATTTTTGCAACGCCGACTGTAGGTTTCAACTTAGTGCCGCCAAGTCCGTACTTTGATTGAATTGGTGTTAGACATCGATTTTACTCCCAACCCAGTTCCTGCCGTCATTGATTACACTAAGGATAACCACATACGTTGCCCTTTTTGACCTCGTAACAAAGATAAAAAAAACTATATACCTATGTTCAGAATGCCGACAGCCGCATTGACAAGATCATCGCTCGATGCAGTGCACTCAATGCGCACCGAACTGAATTTATATTTATTTTAATTTTACGTTTAACTACAATATGCATTTTTTTTTAATTTCTAATATTTCATGTTAAACTACAGGAAGCGATTTTTTTTACTATTATTATGTAAACCCAGTTCAATATCCTGTACGTTGAGGTAAATGTATTATTTTCAAATAATTTCATGTATAATCAGCTCAATATCCTTAATTATGTTTTTTTTTAAATAAAAAACACTATTTGAAAAAAAGAATAATTTTTTTTACATCTAAAAACACTTATTTCCTCAAGAAACCACGCCAAAACAACTTCAAATTTAACCAAAAAAGCAGCTATCTTTATATCTTGTGAAATTGTGAAAGAACTTCGAATTTTTTGTTTGCAATTTTTTAAAGCTAGGTTCATACGGTCTTTTTCAAAAATCAACGAAAAAATTGTCCAAAATACACGTACAAAAAGTGTGAGGATTTTTTAATTAATTTTTAGTGAGAAAAGCTAACATCACTTTTCTTTCTTTGTTCAATCGCATTTTTCATGGCCGAAAATTCATATAAGGTTTTTCTTGCCTATCTTATTCCATTCTTCGGTCTTTCAATGTTCGAATGAAAAAAAGAAAAAAACTCTTTACGACAAACGTTAGCAGTGTTGATTTGAAGTACTGGGGTGCACGTAACCCCTGTGTAGGTTCTTTGTTTTGTACAAATAGTGTAGAGTCCTAGGGTTAATCACACTTATCTTGCGTGCTGGGTTTTTTTTTTCCGGGGACACTTTCAAATGAATATACGATTACGTCAATGGCAAAAAATTGGAGCGTACACGCGAGTCACTTTACAAATTGCAGAATTTGAATTTACGACTCGGTTCGAATTTGCACGAAGTCTTTTGCACGTATAGGTTTTTATGTATATCAATGAGACAATGCGAGCGAGACGAACGGCAGCAGCTTGAAGGCTCCTCGTAGCAATCTATGCGCAATCTTCAACACTCTAATCAACGTGAGCCGAACAAAGAGGATGTTTCTAGAGGTTTCCTGGTGGTCACTGCTGTGCGAACAGAGCCATGTACCACCGCGGAGAATTTTATCCCAGATCAATAGCGCGAGTGTAACTATACACAGTACACTACAAGTTGTTCAGATCGACGGACCTACAGGCTAATGTATTTTCTATATATTTCGAGGACGAATTGCGAGCCGAGTATACCCGTGTACCAGCGTCAGTCCCCATTCTCTTGTCTTCTCAAGTTGGTCCCTCTCGAGAACACCGTGAAACTCGAGAGAATGCAATCTCCACCGAGACGAAGGTAAAAAAAAACGACGTGAGAATGTTGAAGCGAAATAAAAATACAAAAATGGTGAAATATTCGGGCGATCGTCGAGACGGGAATTCACGAAATTCGAATGAAGGGGATGTTCCAAATAGTTTATCGTCATTAATACTCAGATACTATTTGTATTGGTTTGACTTTAATTTAAGTTAACTTGAATTTCAAATCAATTGTTATTTCATTGAATAACATTGAATGTTATTTCAATAAATAACATTTTATGTTGTTTAATGAGATAACATTAAATGTTATTTCATTAAATAACATTGAATGTTAAATTTTATTTCCTTAAGGCCACTCTTGGATTTTCCAAAAGTCGATTTTTTTTTTCTTAAAAATGTACCTTAGTACCTATGAAATTATATTCCAAAAGATTATGGGTGTGAAAAATCTCTACGTACTCGGTTTTCGAATTCTAGCACAACCCCTCTTGATACATGTCGTGACTTTCTACTGACTTTAAACCCGTTTATCTCAAAACTACATTTTTCAAGTCGGCCGGACTCATAACTCAAATAAATTTCTACCGATTCACTTGAAATGTTAACTGTATATTTAGAATTACATTTTCTGACACACTACGTAGGATTTTTTTATTATATTGCGTAGTTCCTTTTGTATAAATAATTTTCTGACGATTTTCTCATGGCATTTTATACTTTTTGTTTTAGGAATGCGCCATTTTGACAAAAAAACAATATATCAAAAAAAATCCTACGTACTTCTATAGCTATTTTTATATATAACCGAAAAAAACTTTAATGTCTCATCATAACTCAAAAATTATAGGAGCTGTTGATCCGGCCGTTGATCTTCCAGAAATAAAGGCGTCATCGGAAAAATGCTGCACAGCCGCCATTTTGACATGTAACGCTGTGAAAAAATAATTTTGTATAATCAATAACGTATATAATAAAACCCTTATTTTGTAATTCCGATTTATTTTATGGTTTCGCTGAAAAAAAAATCACAAAATATGCCCTTTTTTGACCTCTAGAGTGGCCTAAGGCCTTAAAGAACATTAAATGTTAAATGTTATTTCACTAAATAACATTTCATTTAATTTACGTTAAATTTCATTTAACAATAATTTTTATTTTTTATTTAATTTAACTTTAGTTGTATGGAATTAAGTTGACTTAAGTTAATTTCATAGAACCTAAATCAATTTTGTTTGATTTAAGTTAATTAAACTAACTTAACATGAGTTAATTTCACTATTAACAATATTTTATTGTGAATAATTGATTTCACCAACCAATAAATACTTATTAGTGAAATCGGAGATAACTACTATGTTCAGAACGATCCAAGATAAATGTTTTTTCATATTGTAAATTGCTACAATTTAATTACATGCGCAATTATTTTTAAAAAACTCTATAAAAATTCTTTTATATTCACATGATCCTCGTGTCCGCGATGCATTATTAATTGACCAGTGGGATATACGGTTTACGTTATGTTAAGTTTCATGAAGGGTAGAAAGTATTGAACGATATGACACATGTACCGAAATATCGTTAGGTTATCGGTTCTTGTCGCAATAATACTGAAAATATCGGACGAGAATCGTGCGAGGGTACGATGAGTCGTCCCTCGCCCTTCGAAAGTGGCAAAATTTACGGAAAGACACATCGGTACTGCAGCTCTTTACTCTTGTTCTATAATACCATTTCTGCACGGTTGCTTCGGACATTCTCTCAACCCCACCTGATTTGTTTCCCGTTTCCACCCTCGTCGCAATCACGAGGGAGGTTTTATCTCTGGCTCACGGAATTTCCTGGGCGACATAAATTTACGGTCCAACCGGTAGTGGAGAATCACACGTTTTCGTGAATACCGGCACACATGGCGAGCCATGAACGCGTGAGCTCCGTTATGAAAAGTACGAAAAAAAATCTTTTTTCGTGAATCAACCATTCTTTCCTTTCGCTGTCATCTCACTTTTGAGCTCGCACACTTTTTCTCAGCAATCCATTCGACATTTCAAACGCTGCATAATAATAAGTATAATAATAATAATGATAATTCATATACGGGGCATTGCTTGTCAAGACATTCGTACAATTAAAGAGTTTCGATACCAAAATAAATGAAAGAAGTAAAGAAACCACTTGATTATTTAGCGATATTCCTAGCACTATAATCACGGTTTGCTTAGTTTTTTTTATCGGCTTATAACGATTGTTTTCGGGCCTACAAGCATACAATCGGTGTTTATGAGGTGTCGTATGTATTACCAAATGAATAAAGGTTCAACTTAAACATTAAAAATCTCCGAAACTATGTTGTAAAACCTATTGATTTTTGGACAGTTAATGCATCCTAAATTAATTTCTCGGTGATATAAATTTCAATCTCCTATCACCATTTCGATTTTGGTATCAAAACTCCTTAAACCAACCCATAAATTAATAAGTTAAAGTAGTGTCATAAAAAATTGATGGGAACTTTTTCAACAAAGCATTTTATACTCTATCGTCTTCTGTCATCGATAACATTCTGAAAAATTCACATGCGTGTACAGGAAAAATCGATTTGGCAAAATAAAGAGAAACAGTTGCCTAGCGAAATACAATTGTCCAAAAACCGTTGGCATTTGCGGTATTCCTTTCGTGAAGGGTCGTATTTAGTGGGCCAGGCCCCTTCTGAATCATTAGTATATTTCAGTGGCGCTTAATAAAAAATAAGTTATAATCAATTGTTTTTCCCAACGATGAACTGGAATGAAACATTTTGCATAAATTTTGTAGATTTAGACATTTTTACATGTTCTCTGAGAAGCCGCGACTTTGAAAATTCTTCTGCTAATCACATTTTTCTAAGTTTTATCATTAATATTTTCTTTAAATATTTGGTGAGCCCCTGTTTCTATTGTCGTTACAAAATCTCGAGAATTTTTACATGCTTAAAGCAGTATATATCAGACATCTAGAGTTATTGAGTATATAAATCAACAGATAGAAATACGGTCAGCATCCCGAGTCAAAATTTATAGCCTCCTCTGAACACTCGCAGAACCCATTTCTTTTGTAATGCACAAGCCGTCAGCCTCCGTTGAACCTACCAAACCCCATTTGTCGAGTTCAGTGCCATGAAGAGGCTTCCATTTGGTCCAGTGTAGCCTCTGTGAGGCCTCCCAAACCTCCTTTCAAACCCCAGTTTCAGTGAAACGTGCAAAACACAGACCTCCTTAACCTGCATTCGATCTCAAGTCCGTAGCCTCGACTCCATCTAACGTGCCTTGAGCCTAAATTCGATATCTTCTCCGTCAACACTCCATTGTGGCATGATCGGCAACCCGTTCGATGACGAAATAAATACGTTTTCACTGAATGAAGGGTCCAGAGGGTCTACAGTGCGCCTACAGTAGGCTGAATGGAGGGTCCAGAGCGTCTACAGTGCGCCTACAGTAGGCTGAATGGAGGGTCCAGAGAGTCTACAGTGCGCCTACAGTAGGCCGAAAGGGGGCCAGTAGGTTCTGCGGAAGCGCTCGAAGTAGGCCCACCTGGAGTTGACAGGAGCGACAATGTCCAGTTCCTGCTATTCGGGAGGTTCATCGGAGGCCCTAACGTATTGGTATTCCAAACATTGTACCCTCATTTAGGCACCAGATAATCCGCTATCGCCGATCTTTGCTCGGAGCCTTTATTTTGCGGGTTGAATGCGGCTCGAAAATGTTGACTCGGAATGTCATCTCCCTAAAGTGCTGCATAAATTAGACGATTTTCAGAGTTGTAAATTTTGTTAAAATTTCGGTAACTTGGCTTGAAGTTTTACCAGTATACTGGGTTGTATTGTTACTCAATTGTAGACGAAAATTACTTAATTGTTAAATATTCGGTTTCATGAAAGAAATATCTTAAAATTTTCCAAGACGCCCACATTGTCTTAAAAAAGTTGCAAAATGAATTGGTTTTTCATTTGATCTTTTTTACTATCATTATTCACTGAATCTATAAGTAATTTTGTAATTTAGAGTGAAACAACTTGATACGGAATGTCTCGTACGCATATTCGAAATTAATGCAGGCTGGAGGGTAGCGTACAACTAGAACGGGGAGTTCTAAAATCCTTCTGGCCATATTTCTGTTTCAACGCTTGTGAATCTGCGGAGCACAGTTGGACGAAAACAGTTGCACAGCGTGCTCGTGGTGGCCGCATAATTAACGCGTTCGAACGTGTGGTCACGGTGAGCGCTATGGAGACCAAAAAATAGTGCACAGGAGAGAAAGAGAGTGAGAGAAAAAAGAGAGAGCAAAAGAGTGTGGAAGCGAAATAAAAGCGGCAAAATGAAACGAGCACAGGACACGAACTTCCTAATACATGCAATCCGAAAATTTCATACGAGAGATATTCGGGCGGTTGTTAGTAATTTTTCTTGCTTCTTGAACGTGCGGAAATAAATAAAAATAAACAATAACACAGTAGCAGACTTGCATATACATGAATCCTGCAGGGCGTATAGTATGAGGAGTGGCATTTAATTCTGCACGCTGAGAGGTGCATTGATTTTTTTTTATGTTGAAATGTAGGTTGACTCCGCCATCTTCTGGAATTTCCTCGAACGAGGATCCTGGAACTTCCTCCTGTTGCTCAAAACGCAGGCTTTTTTTTGTCTTATCATCTATGTAACGTGGCGTAACCAACCGTGTATATAATATATATGTTAGACATTATAGAAAAACTGCAATAATATATTCATACACGTACACACATGTATTGAGCTTACGCATAATTCCGTAGCGAAAATCAAGTAAATTTCAAACACAAAATATTTATCAAAAAAAGCGATTCCAATCAACTAAATATGTTTAATTCTGTCCAATGACTGTTTGCCATGTCTCCACGAGCTTTATTGTCCCTCTTTCATAGAAGTCCTGAGATTTTTGGGCAAATAAGTCATCGCAGTGGTTTTTGAGGATGTCCAGGGAACTGAGGGTTTCATTATAAAAAATGTTCTGTAGCGCCCGGAACAAGTGATAGCCTAAAGGTGCAAGATCCGGACTCTACGGTGGCTGCACCAAAATATCTCACCCAAGTCGCAATAACTTTTTCCGGATGATCAGAGAAACGTATGGTCTAGCGTTGTCCCGGTGGAAAACTACGCCCTTTTTGTTCACCAATCCGGGCTACTTCTGTAACCCTTCGTGGTCACACTTCCAAATCCAATCACGGTGACCACACTGGCTCTTTTCTACCCAGTCAGTTTTCAAAAAAAGTATTGTGACCAAACTATCCATCCGAAGTGGTTCAAAAAATTACGGAACATGCTTTGAACTTTCTAGAAGATGTATGAAAAATTTATTTATAAGAAATAAAATGGCAACATGTCAAACAAAATTCATGAAGAGGTGAAAACGCAAAAAAGACACTTTTTCTCTAAAAAAATCATAATTCCGGGAATTTTCAACATTTTTACCCAAAATTTGGACGTGATACTCCTTAGATATGCTACTTTTGAGAAAAAATACTAGCATAGTGCGCGTTCAAAAAAAGGTATTTATTCCGACATGTGAAGAGGGTAAATTTTATGGTATGAGGATACTTCAAACTCCTGGTAAGATGGTGAATACAGTTCCATTCTAAGCCGGGAACTATTATATATTTACGCCAAAAATTGATCCACGGGTCGATACGACCCAGTGTGACCACGAAGGGTTAATTTGACCAGTTGCGAGCAGTATTTGGTCGAATCAATCATTTTGTTGGGTGGCAGCAACTCATAATAGACAATTCCTCTTCAATTCCAGCAGACACAGAGCATAACCTTTTTCGCGTGTAATCCAGCCTTTGCGAATGTCTGAGCAGCCCCCCCCCCCCCCCCCCCCGAGTTTCGACCATGATCTTTTTCGACTGACATTGTTGTAGAAATTCAATTCTTCATCGCCAGTAATCATTCGCTTAAAAAACAGTTCGTTTTGATGGCGTTTCAGCAGGAAATCGCAAGCTGAAATTCGATCGGTTTTATCGGAAATAAAAAAAGCGAAATGCATCGAAAATACAAGTTGCTTCCTTCCGTGTTCAAAATGTAATTAAATTTCACCCTACGTCACAGATCTCGATGGATACTTTTTTAAAATGTCGGCCCAAGTTTCAGCTTTCACTAAATATAGGACACTTTATATGGTTGACACATGTGGGAGCGAGAAACAACTGCGAACGACATCTGTCGAAATTTCGCTACGGAATTATTCATAGACCCAATATATAATATATGTATGGGTTAATTGATTTTTAAGACATTTGGCGTAGAGGATCGTCCTCATAGTACCCTATCGCTCTGCAATGAATATCACGAAAATCCTAAGGTCCATATTCAGAATAATTTTTAAATTAAACATTATAAAAAAAATTAAAAATTATAAAACGCCAAAAAATATATTTAAAAACTTGATTTTAAACATAGTTTTATAATAAAATATTATCAAACATATTAATAAACATTTGCATTAAATGTAAACATATTTATTAAACATAAACATATAAAAATGTAAACGTATTCAAAGGTCATTTCAAAAACCGCTTGCGTCCTCAAAACCAGCAATACGTTTAAAGAAAATTGAAGGACGGTGTTCAAATATCCAGAATTGCTGATGGGCAACATTACCGAGATACGACAGGGTCAAAATATCCTTTGCCCATGCATACAGGGTTAGGCATTTAAAGTGTTACAGATCAAGAGCACTCCAACTATTGGTGATATCGAAAAAAGTTTCAGATGAAAGTTGTATTATTTGAGAAGGACGTCATAAGGGACGTCATAAGGGATAATTTTTTTTTCGGCGGAGGCGCCAAAGCTACGTCAACGACAGCTCCACTTTCTTTAAAATTTAATCATGTATTTTTTTCATGGCATTATCACTGACATTAAGACGAGTTCAGTGACCTACAATATTTTTTACCGAACAGCCGAACTGAATTACCGAACAATAAAGTATCAAATAAATGAAAACATTCGCTTGAACAAATAAACACGTCTGACGATATGAAAGAAAGAATGAGCCAAGCATGTGCCCAGATTACACCACAAATCTTGGCTGAAGTAAGACGATTTTTTCATCAGCGAACAAACAAGTGCTCACAAGTCGAGGGTCATGATTCCGAGCATTTTCTGTAGTTTGACCCAAACCAAGGTTTAGAAATCGTTAAAAAGTGGTTATTCCGATTTGATTCGATATTTCGACAACTTTCATACTTTGCGTGGCTAGAATGACCTTGTATTGTAGGTCATTAAACTCGTCTCAGCATCAGCAATGATGTCACGAAAAAAAAATATATGGTTCGATTAAAAAAAGTGGGATCGACCTTGACGTTGCTTTTTTTTTAGATATCACCAATAGTTTGAGTACTATCGCTCTGTCATACTTTAAATGCCCACCCCTGTATATGCCCATGCGGAAAATTGGCAGGGTATACCTAATACAATTGGGGGCTTTCAATGGATTATTTGTGGATTCCATAGTAGAGTTTGCCGTAAAAGAGTCGGACCGGGCCCCTATTAGGGAATGGTAGGGTAAGTAGGTCGACTAAAACTATGATCTAACTACGGAGACCAAGTGAAGGCCTTTAAGGGGTGTAGTTGTAGATTCCCTAGTAGCGATTTCCCCAATACTACTAGACTTTGCTATTATAGGGACAAATCAGTATAAATTGCTTGGCTAAAGAATTTGCGGCATAATAATTATCGAGATCGATTAAATATAATAATTAAACTATGCGTTTAGTAGACGAGCTGCGATGCCTTGAACCAACACGCATGAAGTGCATTCATTGGAACAACGCGGGATATCAAACGTGTCAAAATATGTGACAGAATTCTAATCCTCAAATGTATTGAAATAACACATTTCTTTTTCACAATGCACGCACACGCACGTACGCATATGGCTGCAATAATTTGTTATGAGGCACCGTTGAGGTAATTTTAAAGGCCCTGGTTATTTTGCCTTCAATGTCCCTTGGTAGCAAAGTGTGACCGGCCACTGATGGCCCATGTGAGGCTCCCAGACTAAGGCCTTAATAAAGTTAGAGAAAATTAAGGTGGGCCCGATCAAAGCCCGAACTCCATTTCCGCACAGGTGTATATAAGGCACTAGAGATGCCGTGAATGGTGATAACTGTCAATCCAGAGAATTTAAACGTGATTTATGCACAGAGCATTACTGAACAAACCCAAACAAAGAGACGAAGTAGTCATTGAATTTTGGGTGAAACGAGGGTAAACTGAAGCGAAAAGAAACAAGGGAGTACCAAAATGACAATGCGGTTGATCCTTTGATCCCAGAGACAGTCAAATGCACGCGCACTGCTGATACACCGAGCACGACGATAAAAGGGATTTATATATATATATATATATATATATATATATATATATTTACACGGACAGAGTGCACGATAATTGCGGTGGCGCTACCTTTGTGACAGTGGATGACCGCGCTCGATGTTAATCACATTTTAATGTACATTAGCGTGCGAGGTTAGCCAGGCTTGAACAATCGGGCCTTCTTCCTATTGGATTCTAACTCTTTCAACGGTACTCTGAATCTCTCATCGTTTCACGCTATCTGCGCCGTGTAGGGTCGACCGATAGCCACGTTCTACCGTGAATTCTGTGTTCGAATTCTACCGTGTTCCCGTACTTTCGTTAAAATGGCACTTTCGCTCGCGGTCCTTCACACCCAACGGGGAAGAAATTTAATTTAACTGACTCTATAACTGAATGAAACGAAAATTGTCAGGGGTGTTGAATTTGGAGTGGTCGCAATGAAATTTGAAAGGCTGGAAACAACGGTACGCCGTCTGGTGGTCCGGAGATGAAACTAATTCATGAGACAATTTATACAATTATATGACGTAATATTTATTGGTATATACAACCTCGTTGTATTGTTCATGACTTTCAGCTGTTTTGATGCTTCAGCCCATAATTCAAAGTTCGTGATTTGGCCCCAGTAAATTTATCCAAAATTTCTCTGGGGAAATAGCCCCAGGAAAAAAAGCTTCATATGGAATGAGGAGTGAACGAAATTCAATTTAATTGGGCCTGATTGTGAGTTGTGAAAATGGTGGAAAATACTTCATAAGATGCATGTCAAAAATGAAAAGATAAAAATGTGGCTTGACAGCCAGTTCTCAAGTTCTCAACTTCACATTTGCACAAATAATTGCACCAGAACAATGAAACTTCTTCCGATAAAAATACTTGACAATTTTGTTGTCAGTTATCCACTGGCATGCAAGACATATATGTCACAATTTTTTAACCCTTCGACTGCACACGGGTCGTTTTGAGCCCATTTCGTTTTTGTGCAAGTACGTATTTTTGAACGCCTTTCCTACTTCGAACGAACGTTTGGACACTCAATTATTTTTCTTAAAAAAATCCATTTTGGGCCATAAAATAAGGATCATTGACTACAAAAAACGTCTCTACAAAAAAATGCATATTTACCAAAAGATAACAATCTGAAAAACGTCTGGGATCCGATCGACCCCACATGATGCAGTCAGAGGTTCGTGGCGGAAGTATGTTTGCTGTTCGGAAATTTGTTTGGGTTCGAAGAGTGACCCATCGACCGTGTGCAAATTTTTCATTTTCGATTTTTTTTTCGCAATTTGTCTTTCGTCATTTCGAAAAGTGTGCAAATTTATCATTTCACTTGATGTACTTTGGCAATGGGATTTCTATAATCCGTGCCGACTGCAATTTATAGGCATTCCAAAATGTTTTATCAGCCTCCAAGTAACATTGAATCATATACATTTTTAACTTCAACTGTATAGACTCATTCCGAAGAAAAATTATTTTTACATCCACAATTGTTATTTTTGGCTCAGGCATTGTTTTCCCAAGGCTGAGGATGTTTGAGAACGAAGAAGGCGTGGTTACGCAGTCTTACGTCTGCAGTGTGTTTCCTTGGTATAATGTGAGTTGAAGGGAGAAGCTGAAGAAGCTGGAGGAGAGAGAAAGAGAGAGAGAGAGAGAGAGAGAGAGAGGCCAAGAGAATGCACCACGTCGATTTCTGCCTTTCTTATTCTCTGGCCCTCGAGAAAATAAGAAAGAAAAAGATGCGGTGAAGCGAGAAGAAGAAAGAAAAGAGAGAAAATCAAGAAGAGGGTTAGTCCGTGGAAATATAGGAACAGCAATAAGAAAGTGGTCTTCTCTTGGGAATCGAGGAAAGAACCGGTCCCGACGATCACGCTCCTCCATTCTCCTATAAACTTCCTTCTCTTTCGTTTTCTACCGTCGTTCTCTTATTATCAACGATTTTATTTATTTTTTTGCTTATTCGGACAAATTCAGTACAATTTTTATTGAGAATTCGTAACAAATTATATATATGACTACACTTGTTTCGTCTTTCCATGCTTTTTCTATTTGCAAGTCCGAACCTCGCTGTCAGCTTTTTTTTCTCCTTGAACAGACCAGACAGCTGCGGATTGCTCAACTATTTTTTTTTCCTTCCTCTCTTCACCATCGCACATTCCGAACACGTTACATTCTCCGCTGTCTGCATGCAATACTCACAAATAAAATCGCAAAAACACGGATACCCTCGTTTCTTGTGGTTACGCTTTATTTATTTTTTTTTTCGCGTAAAATTCAGCAAGAATAACCCGAACGTCGATATTCCAGCTGAGGAGGGAAGGAAAAAAAACATTTATTGTCGGCTGGCTGATATTGGATTTGGACCGAGAACATTTATGTCCGCCGAACTCTCTCTCTCTTTTGTTGTCCAATTGTGATTGGAGAGCCCTGGCATAGCAAGCAATTTTTTTTCTTTAATACTTTGGCCTTTTTACTTGTATATTCATTTCTTTTTTTTCGTCTAATGGAGAACATTTTTTTTCTCCGGACGGCGCATTTTTGAGCTCTTCTTTTCAAGCTCACCCCTCGAAACGTAAAAAAGCACAGCTTGAGAGATAAATATTTACATTTGTTTTCTTACACAGTGAAAAAGCGTTATCTTTGCATCGCAATATTACATCGCTCAGCATGACAGATGAATTTTTCGTACACAATGAAACGAGATGCTTTAGGGTTTTTTTTCGATCGTCCGGACAAACACGTTCCTTGTCAAGAGACAAACGCATAACGTGTAACGAATTTGGGCTCTGCATCATACACGATTTGTTCAGTCGACTGAATTCAGATAGGTAATACGATTAGGGTGGAATTACAATGACGCAGGTGAAACTATTTTGCATTATAATCAACGCCGCATACACGAACCTCCAGCGTTTGGTAATATTACGGACGCGAATTAATGGTGCACCATTACTCGCGATGTAAAATGAATTTTGCAAATGATCAAGGGTTTACGCGAGACTGAGTAATAATGATTTTGTAGTGGATCGATGGTTCGATTCTCTATAGACTTTTTAAATAGAATCGCCGTATATGAAAATCGTCGCTGCTTGGCAGAGCAGTGACATTGCGTTGCAGAAAATTGTCCTCGATGTACCGTTGCACGAAAGTTTGGGAAAAAAAATTACGTCACTGTTCACAACTTTCTAAAGTGACCTGTGCTGTACTCGCGAGAGCAATTTGCGAAACGAAATGAGTCATTTGCTGAAATGCTTTCCCGTGAGACTCTCCGCATGGACGTGACAGCTTGTAATTCGCTAAAAAGACGACCACTTGATGCCCCTAGTGGTACAATCAACGGAATTGATGAATGCACTTAGAGAGTAAAACTCTTGGCGACCAGACACTTCTCGTCAATGCACCAGCGATCCTCGGAAGCCATGAAAAAAAAAAATTCGAAACTTTTGCAGCATCCTGTCTCGAAGAGGATTTTTCATTCTCAGGATTAAGAGTTCCTTTTCCTCTGACCATTTTTTCACCGTTGAATCCACTCAAAGTGTTCGATCCAGAAGTATAGTTTGTCACGTTTAGCAGAAAGTCGTCACTTTTTCGCAATATCTTTCCATCTTTCGTCGTAATCAAGGGCGCAATTACATTAAATTTTCAGCTCAAAACAAATCAAGCGCACAAAGAGAAAAGCAGAGAATACGCAGAATTTTCAGAAGAACAAAACAGAAAGCAATGATTAACCCACGCGTAGTGTTCAGATTATCGATCAATTTATCGCCATAGACTCGATGGATCCGTAATTTCCTGGCTTCCGTCGAGGACCTTCGGCATAATTAATTAACTGCATTGGAGCGATACACTGGTCTCGCATTACCAATAAATTCAGTAGCACAAATCCATTATAGTCAGACCTGACGGAGGCAAATATTCTCGAGAATATATTGGCTGCAATGTCGTGACTAGAATCGATCGCACTTGAAAAGAAAACCTACTCGGCGATCCACTTTCAACGGGCAATCTCGTCTAGGTGTATCAACGTACGTGTCAGTTCGAATCGATAATTATAATCATATGTAAAACGGTGCGAGATAAACGCAACATTTTGGAGACCGAGGAGGGGAGAATGAGGTAAATACGGAGACTGGGTAATTCCGGACATCTCGGTATTTGGTAGCTTACCGCCTCCCCCCTCGGCCCATCTAATACACTGACAAGATTGCGTCCGCCATCTTTAGTGCACGGAAAGTTGACAGGACGGGAGGCCGCGCACGGATTTTAAAGTAAGTTTTATTTAAGATTTTAGTGATATTTGTTACAATTTTTCATGATTTTGAATGTTGTGTTTACGTAGATATATGTGTGCTAGCGTAATACTTCCTTGGAAAGGTGTACGAGTTGATCCCATGGGGTAAGATAATAATTTTCAATTGCGACGAAACTATTAACGTTATCTAGTGGTATTCATTGGTAAAACATAGCGTCCAACACTCCTCCCCCTCCTCCCGCGCTAGTCAAGACATGATGGCGTGTGAGCAATGCACTTGTTTTGACGGAAAAATATAAAAATTGGGAACTGTTGATCTAAGGTAAGGTTGACTTTAAGCTTAGGGAACTTTTATTGTATACTGTCAGTTGCAATAATTGTTATATTTATGGCTTTATAATATGCTCAATTTGGTTTTTTTATTGGCGTGGTAACAGTGGAATACTTATAGGTCATGTACCGAGCAATAAATGAAATAGTTGAGTTTGGGGCAAGATGATTCCCTTCTAGGTGTACAAGATGATCCCTAGGGATCATCCTGTAAACAAATAACGTACCTACTTTATTTTTATGAAAGGTGATGCAGCGTAACTGCAAAAGTTGATTTTGTTGGTTTATTTTTAAATAAATAATTTAAATAAATAAAATTCAAATTTAATTTAAATAAATTAATAAATAGATGATAAAGAAATAAATAAAATTATATTTAAATAAAATAAATAATACATTAAAATAAATGTAAGTTGGTTTATTTTTTTATATTCTATCATGAAATTTTTTTTAAAATTGTTATTTATGTTCAAATTACATTATTGATGTATATAATTAATATCACTAATAATTATTGATATACCTAAGTAATTGAAGACTGGCTGTAGAAGACTGGTTTAGTTTAATTCTAGTTGGGTGAGATAAAACTTATAATATTTATTTTTGCAAATTTTTCATTTATATTACCTAATTTCGTCAAAATAAAATCCCCAAATAGGGGCAAGATGATCTGGGGGATCATCTTGTCCATACCCTAGGGATCATCTTGAACACCAGGGTGTCCAAGATGATCCTTATATAAGGTTTTACAAAACGAAAATATTTTTATTGAAATCCTAATAAATTGAATATTTCGCATATGCCAATCGTAAGATAGATAAATATGTCAGTAGTAAACGCTTTCAGATCTTAATTATGTTGAATATCTTTGAAATTACTAGCATTCTCCCTTAGGGAGATCATCTCGTACACCTTTCCCCTAGCAGTAAAATCATAAAACAAGAGATTATACGACTAAACCAAACCTATAAGTTTTTATTTTTTTAATTGTCGAAGTCACTTTGACTCAATTGCGGACATGCAGCGTGAGGTAATCCCGGACGTCTGCAATTACCCCTAGATCTTTAGTCCTTCAACTGAAAGTAAACTTTATGAGTTTTTATTGTATTTGAGATGCCTCGAAAATATAAAAGAAAGCCTGAGAAGAAATATACCCTCGAAACTTTTAAAATTGCTGTCAGGAAAGTAAAAAACAAAGAATTAAGTTTTAGACAAGAGGAAAAAAATATGATATTTCGAGAACAACGCTGTTCGAGCAAGTTGGGAAATATAAAGAATATATTATCGATCCGAAGCGTGGTACGAAGCCAATTTTTAATGAGATATAAGAAGAAGAGTTGATGCAGTTCATCATAAAATTACCCAAAACGTGTTCGTATTTACCCGAATGGTATTGGGTAATTACGGACAGAAAGGGGTTTTTTTTTAAATATTAATGCTCGTTGATTAATTACAAATAATTAATAATATTGATCTCGTAAGGTAATGACCAAAGTTTAATAATTAATAAAAAGAGACTGATCCATACTAATTTTTCGATTTTTATTGAAGGATTTCTTTAAGCGTCCGCAATTATCCCACTCTCCCCTACTTCAGTTGTCGAGTGGAACGAGCCAGTTTTAGTCAGACTTGTCGGGCCAAAAGATCTCTATAAGGCATTTCCCGAGATACGCCAAACCGCAGGAAGTAGAATTGCCTCGTGACATTTTGATTTATAGGTGATGAACGCTTGAAAATCATTGGCTCCATCGCGCTCCACGTACGAGCCCGCGGTTGTGAGATTTATAGTGGTACAACGACGTTTCAGTCAGACCTGGCGAACGTAAATTTTCCCGGAACATTTCGTAGCGCCGGCGATGGAAATTCCGGCCAGTTTACCGTAAAACGCCTCACGTTTATTCTGTAGTACCGAGATTTTCAGTTGTGAAAAATCGTTTCAGTCAGACCAAAGCCAAATTGCCTTATATGTCGCGATAAAAGCAACAGGCTTACCCTCACCGAAGAATTATGAATGGTTGTCACCGTTGTCATTTTTTAATTTCCCAATTGGCAAGAAACACGAATATTGTGAACGTTGAGAAATTTATATAATTTGTGGGTTGATGAATGGACTCTGGCATCGTGTGAAAGCGGCAAATATTTTATGTGCGGACAGCTCTACAAAGAGCAATAAATAAATGATAATAACGCCACCGGTAGCCTCGTGTCAGTCGCGTTAACGATAATCGGTATTCTGTCACAGTCTATTTTCCATTTTATCGCCTTTCGCTTCGTTGCTTATCGTTACGTATGAACTGATAATATCCTTCCTTTTTTAATCGCTGCGTCGCGCGATACCCAATGGAATCATATTTTACAGTGGAAAAAAGAAAAACTGTGGACTGCGCGGATATTAAATTGATTTCGGTGAGCTTGCTATCGCTGTGGAAACAATACAGTTTAAATTACAAGGAAAGTTTCATGCATCATCGCGGTATCTACTCTTTGTATAATAACGAAATCCGCTGTGCCAACGGATTTACCTTGTTCGATTGAAATATATTAACGATCTCGCGTGTATATTTTATGCAAATATTGAGAACAGATTGTTGAATAATATTACGCAAAGGCGTTGAAATCGACGCGCGAGGGGTGAAAAGTACGCACAAACTTTAACGCGAATTTTAAGATTAATTCATGTATGCATACACAAGGCTTCATTTCAGTCTCGTTGCTATTGAGAAAGCGCAAGATTTCTGCCATTTGTCGTCGACGCATTTATGAATATACATCGATGATGGGCGTTGAATTACAACGCGCTGGATGAAGTTACAAAATTGCCATTCAACGTTTCATTTGTACGAGGCTCTCAATAAACATAGTACTCACTTCGTAAACTGCTCCCAGGGGCATCACGAGACACGCGACCATGAGATCTGCAACTGCGAGGCTCACGATCAAGTAATTCGCCACCGATTGCAAATTTCTCTCCGAAAGAATTGCCGCTATGACGAATACGTTTCCTGCAATACAAAATCACGAGTGCATCTTCAATCAATACGAACTATCGTTCTCATTATTATTTTATTATTATTACTTCGTCTCCTTTCTTTCTAACGTTGGGGTTAGTAAAGTTGTCGTTATATTAATCACACCTGAGAATGTTCTCTCGATATACGAGGCAAATGCATTAACGGTATGTATAAAAAAGAAAAGAAAAGAAAATAAAACAACGTCGAGCGTTTACGAAGTCGTGAAAAAAATCTTCGTGAATGGCAATGTGTAAAGTGTCACGGGAACAAGCACGAGAATTCGCTTCGATAGACATTCGCAAAGCCCTCAAGTACTTCGTCGCTGGATGGATTTTCTCTGCATAGAACTCTGCATAGAAAGTCTTTCACAATGGGGGCTATTCTCCGAGCGATTCTGTCTTTTCGACCAGTATTGAATTCAATATAACGAATGACCTCGAATGGTGTTTTTCTCTTCCGGTGTTTATCAAAGTTACTTTAACAATACTGTAGAGCAGCTTTTTTTCTAAATTGTATCAGCGAAACTGTATACATTTTTAACCCACGTCTGTTACAGACAAACTATTATATAGCTATTTTTAATATATACGTATAAAAAAGTTCCATGACTGACTGACTGATTGACTGACATAAGACAAGCCACAGCCTAAGCCGCTGAAGATAAAAACATGAAATTTGGAACATATGTTGCTTAGAAGGTGTAGAGGTGTACTGAGAAAGGATTTTTTTTTAAATAAACCCTTAAGGGGGTGAAATGGGGTGTAAATGTTTTTATGGGAAATTGTACTCCTTGCATGTATCAACTTGAAACTTGGTATAAATATTCTTTAAAACAAATAATAAAACCCATATGTTAGGATTTTTTAGAAGCAGGCTACGGTTCATGAAAATGCAAAATTCGATTTTTTTATATAATTTGCATCCTTTAAGTTTTTAGAATACGAGGGTAAATGGATATTTTCATGTCTAAAGTTTTTTAGAATTTCAGCCTAAACGTTAAAATTTTAATGCGTTATTCTGGAAATAGCATTTTTCAGCGCGCAGGGTGCTCTACAGCTTCAACGGACGAACCGAATCACATGAATCTCTGCGTAATTGAAAGGAAATTCAATTTACGGGGCCATCAGAAAGCCATTTTAATAAAAATTGATTTAGAAATATTCTTTTCGTTCGTTGAAGCAAAAAAAACCGGGCAAAGAATTGGGTTTTTTTTCAAACAGCTGCCGTTTTCTTATTCAGTGTCAGAATTCTGTAACTCCTTAGCGACTTTTTTTCGTTGTCGATAAATAGAAACAGCCAATCACATTCCAGGAAACAAAAAACGACCAGGCCCCCCAAATTTAGTCTAGTTTAATTATTTTTAACCCATTTTTGTTAAAGATGAACTGGCAAGGCTGTAGAGCGTCCCGGGCAGATCAAAATATGCTTTTATTTGACATGACTTTATTTGACGGGAGTTTGAGCAGCCATATTTTTTTCTAAGTAAGATTTGAATTTATTGGCCATTGAAATAAGAATAAAATACGTTGAAACCCATTTCTTAAAGTATTTATTTTATTTAAAAAAAAATCCCGATGTTTATGCATTTTTCATGCCTCTCGTCTATAACCTTTCCTTAAAACAACCCCTAATTAGGGATGTTGAAGTTTGTATGGAAAAATTTAATTCCCTGCTTGTATCTCAATGAAATTCAGAAGATATATGTATGTACTTTAAAGGGTGTAGAGGTGCATTGAGAAAGGATTTTTCGAAAGTCAACCCCTAGAAGGATGCAATAGGATGTAACAGTTTGTTTGGAAAATGTATTCCTTGCGTGTACTAACTTCAAACTCGGTATAAATATTCTTAAAAACAAATAATAGAACGCATGTTTTAGGATTTTTTTAACAACCCCTAATAAGAGATGCAACTGTTAATGAAGTTTCTATGGGCCGAATTCCTCGCGGACAAAGCCGCGGGCAGAAGCTAGTCACTTATATTCCGCAATTAAGGGCTTACATACACCTGGGTAGGTCAAAAAGATCGATTATTCAAAAAGGTGCTCATTCGAAAGTACTATCATTTGAGTGTCTATCCTGAACATTTCATAAGGAAATTCGCAGTAATGACGAAGTTATAGCGTTTTGTAACTAACCGGGTGAGCAACGACTAACGATTGGGGCCCAGGTAGACGCGGCCTTTGTCATCTGTTTGACTATGAGTTTGACTATGAATGAGGTCGACACAGCAAAAAAAAAGATCTAATGGAAGCGTCAACATTTAAGGAAGATCCATCATATGGCCCAGGAATCGACGATTTCATGTAAGTTTAAAATAAACCAGTTATTCCAGTGTAAAGTGTACTCAAAACTTTAAACGCGTTTTACTCGAAACAGTATTTTAAAAATCGGTACCAAAAATATCTCCGCAACTACCGGAACGACCGGGATCAAGTTTTGCACAGTTATGCTTCACACAATAATCTAGTATTTATCAAGCCGTTTTTTCGATACCTGGCATAGTTTTTTTTTTCATCATAAGTACTGAACAATTTTGAGACGAAAAATCGCCTGTTTTATTCCAGTGACTGCCATGACGCGAAAAAATTAAATTTTTTAATTCCGGCTCGATAAGTACTAGTTTTATCTATGTTCTTTAAGAAACAAATATTTTTTCTCAGATAAAAAATAGCAGAGGCACGTCTGGTACCGCAAACGCTGTCATCAAAAACACGTCCCAGGAAAATGACTGTAACTTTTTTACCGTTTGAAATTTTTTAACCAAATTTTCACACAATGTAGATAAAATGTCATACTTTGAAATGTATATCATGGTTGTTCAATAAAATTCAGTTTCATACACAAAAAAATTCTTAAACATAACCTTACTTTTAGCCGTCTTAGGTGTATGTAAGCCCTTAATGCGAAAAGGTAAATAAATAATTTTTTATACGTCACATTTTTTGTTCCAGGGATGAGGATTGTTATTGAACTTTTTACGCTATTATAAAGTCCTTCGCCATTGAACTGCCTATAAAACGATTGTGATATTCGTTAAATCTCGCTTTACTTTGGTCTCGTGTATATCTCAAGGGTTTTCCGAAGCGTGCTGTTCATATTGAACGAACATTTTCCACAAGATGGTTACGAATCAAGTGCTGGTAAAGGCAAATTTTCGACTAAATCGGCAACTCATATCCTTGAGTCCTATCCATCCCAATCCCGTTTTGCAAATATCTTCGCGGATATCCCTCGTCCATACGTATTTATCATCCATCAGGCACACCGTAAACTGGCAACTGCTGTTTGATGTTCACGGTTTTGCGGTACGACGAGTTCGCAAATACGCCACCGTATACAGTCGGAACAAAGTACCAAAATGGGACAAAAAAGTCACGGGCAAACGAGAGTAAAAAAAAGCAAACGAAAAATGTAGAACAAAGCTCTTCGCAAAGTAAAAAAAAACGAAAAAAGTAGGATACGGTTCACGAGTTAGCACTCAATGATGCCGAGCTTCCCGCTGGATTTGTCGGGAAAGGATTCCGGGCGGGTGCGAGAAGGTCGAACGGCGAAACTGAGCGAAGTAACGAAGGTAGGAACAGTTCTCCTTTCGAGGCAAAAAGGACAAGGGGTGTGACGAGAAACTAAACGACCAAGGTCCAAGAAAACCCGAGGGACGTTACTACTACGTATGTGTACCGAGAGCGATAGGACGGATATTGCGCGGAGATTCGCACGAGTCGAGATCCACAAGTGTGATAGGATGGGATCAAGTAAGGCTTGCAAGTATACGGAGCTGTATAGGAGATGGAGATAGTGAGAGAGAGAAAGAGAGAGAGAGAGAGAGAGAGAGAGAGAGAGAGAGAGAGAGAGAGAGAGAGGGAGAGAGAGAGAGAGAGAAAGAGAGAAAGAGAGAGAGACAGAGAGAGAGAGAGAGAGAGAAAGTGAAGGGAAGCGAAAGGTGGCAGGGATGGTCGAGTGGGATCAGTATTGGTGACATCAACGAGAGAAGAAGTACGCTGCACTATTATCCTTCACTATAAAATATATCAGGGTTAACAGACCTATATTCTAGCGTTGATTTCATATACGCTTACATATACGTCTGTGTGTGTGTGTGTGTGTGTGTGTGTGTGTGTGTGTGTGTGTGTGTGTGTGTGACCAAGATAAAACTCTTTACCCCCTCATGAGATAAGGGATAATTCCGGTTTTCTACTTATGCACGAAGCATCGATAAGTCGCCATATCAAGCATCGTTTATTGTCCACATATATAGAGACAAAAGAACCCCCCCACCCTCCCCAAAGTCACATTACATCATTATGTAGGCGCTACAGGCTACCTAACGTCAAGGCAAACAAAGACTCTAAGGTCGAGTCCGTACTGGACAAAAATAAAATTCAACAACATCATTTCTCACCATCCATGTCTGTGTACCTCACGTATTGTTCTTACCACGAAGAGAGAGAGAGAGAGAGAGAGAGAGAGAGAGAGAGAGAGAGGGAGAGAGAGAGGGAGGGAGAGAGAGAGAGAGAGGGAGGGAGAGAGGGAGACGGAGGGAGTTGAACAATAATCCACCCGGCAGGACCATTAACAAGAGGACCCTTGCAACTTGCGAGTCCTAAGCAAACTTGCGAGCAGCGAGTAATTCGAAAATTAACGATCTTGAGAAGTACGTCTACAGGTACTGCAAAGATATTCAGCCGTTATTTTCAGATTCGTTGATGCCCGCTGTGAAATGTTGGTACCGTGACAAAAAATAATCGCCCCATAAGGAATAGAGCAGAATCTCATTAATGCGAAATAAAACGGTAATGTTCGCAGAATTGTTCTTAATGGCTATATAATAACTTGAATTTATTTTCCGGCTACATTCGCTCAACTCCAGTAATCCAGGGAAATCCAATAATCCGACCGTAGCTGCTTTTCAATAATGGCAGATTAATGAGATTCAACGTCATCAAGTATACCCTGTACCAAGTATAATGTACGCCCAAACGACGCTCCCGTTTGTGGCATAGTTTCGGTACATTCTGGCTAAACTTCGGCGACTACGTTAAATTATCCGTTCAAACCTCACCACCATCCATTCCAACAGGTCGACGATTCACGGAGAAGCACTTATACGCGAATTCGTCGTTGCAGAATTGTAGACGCGCGACGTATACGCGATTGATAATCTCGATGTGTCTTTTATTCCTCCCCTGTAAGGTCTTTGTTGTCCATTGCTGCCAAATTTTGAACGCGGTAATCAATAGATGACGCAGTGTCGAAACGCGAATGCCAAAACTGATGCTAATCTTTTTAAATATTATTTTATCATCCCCACACATTGGCATTTCAAAGATACTCTTATCGAGGTACACAATTCGAAAGCGAATGATTTGTCTCTTACGGGGTGGGTTTGAAAATTTCAAAAAATCCATTTTATTTAATTTTATTATCTAACAGTACAATATGTCTAGAATATTCTCTCAAAGTTTTAAGACAATCGGAGTAAAAGTCTAGGAGAGAGAGCCTTTGGGAATTCCCCCCGTTGGGAAAGACCGGCCGGAAACGCCGCAGGTATGCGCATTTCTCTCAAAACACTATTTTTGAAGTCGGTGGACACGATTTCTCAAAAACTACTGCACCGATCTTATTGAAATTTTGCACACTTCCTTAAAATAGCATTGACTGGTGATTGAACGAAAGTTTTTTTTCGATTACAACTAATTTTACAAGGCTATACGTTGTGTAAATTGTACCAAAAATTGAATTATTTTGCATACAACTCTGCCAAAAATTCAAATTTCAATATTTTTTTAATCCTTCGTTCAATCACAAGCTATACTAATCTACTAACAGAAAAAAAATTGGTTTTTCAATTTTAGATAAAGCTATTATGAGTTTGTTTTGGATGATTTTTTTTTAAATATTGTTGAAATGTTGCTCTTTTATGTGCTTAACATTTTGAATAAAATAATTTATATATTATATTTTTTTTAAATAGAGAAAATATGCTTTTTTGGCTTCGAAAACCACGTAACTCCTTAACAGGTTGTACCGAAACCATGGCCGCAAAAAAAAAACAATTTTCGTGAATTTTTTCTGGGAAGACGTGTACGGATTTTCAACTTCTTTTTTACCTCAAAGAGTATGGCTTTAGGTATCTTTTACAATTTTTCTATTAAAAAATATTTATTGATGTGAAAGATACAATGGATTGCGCAGACCGCAGTAAAAAAAAATCTTCCTTCGCAGTGATCAATGCTGCTCGGAAACAAATCATCCGGAATGGAAAAATCAAACGCAATCAGTTTTTTGCATGAAATTATCGAGTGCCTGTACGAGGAATTTAATAAAACATTGATTTGTAACAAAATGGCCGCAGTCCAAAGTGAAAGCATCGATTTTTTGTAGAAAAAAACGCTCTATTTTCGATTGATAAAAAAAACGACGCTTCGAAAAAAAAAATCCTTTTTTCAAGCATTACTTTTTTATATGTAAAAGACGCTTGTAAAATTTTAAGTTGATCGGTGCAGTGATTTTTGAGATCATGGTCGCCGATTTTGATAAAATCATTTTCACTGGTTCGCGAAGCCAATCTATAAACGCCCATGAATCCCACAATTTTAAACAGATATTCTTGACATATTTACGGAAATGTTTTTTGTATATTTAAAGAATCAGTCGAAAACCAAAAATCGACACTTTCAAAAAATTCAAATAGGTGTAAGTCCTTAACATGGCTCGTTTTAAGGAAATTGCTCGGACAACTGGGCTAAACCTGGGTGAACTTCAATTACCAAAGACAGCATGTCACATTGAAAATTTCTACAAGCATTAAACCTCGCAGGAATTTACAACGCGACCAGCTTTGAGTCTTTTTTCGTTTTAATTATTCGCGGAACTTCATCATTGATACTTATAGCTATATCATCAGACTATACTTGAATGATAGAGAATTGTGAATGTCGAGAAAAGTGTACACTGAGAATTTGACAAAAAAAAAATACCAGAGAAAGAAAAGCGTTTCCAATCTCTCCACAAACCTACCGACTGCTCTGCCTCTTCTGCTAGCACAATAATAGGAATAAAATCACTTGAATATATAAACACACACACATATATATCTAATGTATGTAAGGCGAGGACATGCCTGGGTAATCCCTGTCGCGCACGGTTTTGTTCCGTGACCCGAATGTAACCAACGGGAAGTGGATATGAGCGTCACGAAGAAACGAGAGAAAACTGGTACACAGGACGAACACGACGATAATAGGGGAATTCCTCCATCCGAGAAGGAGCAATGGAAGCTTCGAAAGGGAGGAAAGAAATGAAGAAAAAAAAAGACAAAGAAACGGTAGGTACTTACCGAGAATGGTAGTGAGAATAAGGATACCGAGGACCACAGCCGAGAGTATCGCTGTAACGTCCTCGAAGGGTGACGATGAGGTATCCCTGGATGTAATATTTCCACCAAGGGGACTGACACTCGTTACGTTCTCGGTGTCCATCCTGTTCGTGCTTCTTTGCGGTTGGCTTGATCCCTCCGGCTATCCAGAATTCCAGTTTCGCTATCTCTGCTTCCTGCTGCTCGTTAACGACGACGCAAGGCGATTACGGGTTATAAAAGCGCGTACATATACATGTTTTTACCCATACGTACTTATATATATATATATACGGTATAGATTTGAAATTCGCTGTCGTACGCGTTTGCTGATGGCTAATACATACGAGCAATGAGATATCAGCAGCTGCACACGTGTAAGATCCGAGCCGGTAAATCCACTGAACTGCATTCATTGAACGTCCGATCACGTAATGATCTGGACAACGTTGGGAATTTTGTCATGGCATTGCCGAACCTCGACGACGATGCACCAAACACCAATAGCGACAGCATTGCCGGCTAATTACCAGCAACGAAGTTGCCCCATTTGTCCATGGTGTGGAATGCTCACCGCACTTTCCGTAGTCAGTCAATATCATCCAGTTGGTCGTTAGCATCGGTGAATTATTATTTTTGCGCATTCGTGAACCTGGCGAGGACGTTGGTCAAGCCGACATCGAGACGAAACATTAGTCCATAGAACGTGGAACACTTAGGAGGCTCCGCGATCCGGGGAAATGAGAATAACAACGAAGAACGAGAATAATCGCCACAGCTCCCATTCTTGCTCTCATCGAGGTTTGCCGATTTTTTTTTACGATCCGAAAGCGACCAACCTTCGCGTGAATCATTCACCCGATTACTAGTTTCCGTATTAACCACGCGTAAAGGAGAACCAGGTGATGAAAAATAAGAACGGCTTTCTCCAATCTTTTCAACGTTGATGACGACAGCGTCCTCGACTGTGGCCTCGTTCACGCAGCTGTACGGCAATGAAAATCTTCGGCGACCATTTGCCCCGAGGCACCGGGCGAGGGAAAACCAGGATGAGCTATGCGTACGTGTTTGTGTTTATGTAGATATATATATATATATTCGAGCCTTTGTTGGGGGGAAAAGCAGAAGAAGATGAAGAAGAGAAAGGACTCCAGTGATGACGAAGAAGACCCACGCCTACAAGATGCTTCGCGGCGTCGCTTAAAGTCGTTGGCATAACCTTGCTGATAGTCGATAAAAGTCCCTCCACGGCTGGATTCGTTTCACCAAACTCCGTTGCCCTTCGTCGCATGACCTTTTCCCTCGGCTTCCCTTTTTTTCCCTCTTAGCATTCGTCTCCACCTCCGGAGTTGATCTGAAAAATGGCAATTTCCACTTTTAGCCCCTGTCGTGCTTTACAAATATAGAGGAGAGTTTCTTTTTCAGCATTCGAGCATATATATATGTAGATGTGTGTTCGGTCGTATGAGCGTGAATTTTTCTTCGTAATACCCACGCTGGCTTCGTAATTTATCGAATTTTCTGTCAGACACTATTGTGCAAGTGAACTTTTTGCCTTTTAACTGACAAAATTCTGGGTCCCTTTTCTTCAAGGGCCTACCCATAAGCAAGGCTCTGCCTTTTATAGAGCTGAGTAAGCGACTTTGACAAATGAATAATAAACTCGCGATTCGCGCTAAAAAAAAATAAAAACACGTCGCGCACCATCGTATCTTTCGTAAATTTCGCTAAAAAGTAGGATTCTCATAATGTGTTTCATACAAAAGTGAGGCTATTTTTCACGCAGTTGCCATTCGGAAAATACGAATCGGCTGGGCAAATCTGAGCTCGTGAATGATCGACGCACAAGTGTTAAAGACAGAATATTGAAGCGAAGGTGCGAGAAGTTTCGTCAACTCGATAAAATTGGGAAGTCATCATTGGTGGTGCGACTTCAGAAAGATAGAAGAAAAAGTGAAAGAGGAAAGGAAGGCAACGGGGAATGGCGAGCAAGAGAGTTATCGAGTCGTGTCCTTCATTCAAGATATTCGAAGCGTTCGATCAATGTCAAAGAAAGTGCATCAATTATTTTCCATCACGAGAAAAGCATGATCAGATACTCTTCTCCTCATTCCCTCTGTACCTTGTCAGATCACTCTCTCGTGTCATCTTCCTCTCGCTCTCTCGTCTTTCCCTCCACCTGACCCAATGCTCCGGCTTGCAAAAACCTGATCTACCGTCGTTTACGTTTATGAGGGTTGTCGTTTGTGCTGGAGATACGAAAATTTTCGTATATCCATTTTGGCCAAAGATAAAGACTTCGAGCAGGGCAAGCAACGAAGCTAGATGAGCGTTATCGAAGAACCGGCGAGCGCCTGCGAAATGTGAACGATCATTTATTCTTTATCCTGTTCTGCGCGCATCATGCCCGATGCTACGTCTTGATTTCTCACCAATTTCTGGTCCGAAACGAAATGATAAATGGGACTTTCCATTCCGCTGGCGAAGCAACGCGTGCCCTAAATATTTATATGACAGGCTATAAACGCATCATTGATTCTTATCATTTTCACCGCAACGTCTATAAATCTTTATACGATGTATACGTATACAAGGGCAAACCAGAATGACCGTTTACTCGAAAATAATGAATGGTATGGTAATCGAATGACGGCAATCAAATTATGCAGATGCCGGAATATTTCCTGATATACGAGAATAATCGATGCTAGAACTGCGCTAACTGAGCTTGGAATGAAATATTTAAATGGGTTCTCATGCCCCGCAAACTTAAATCCAATTAACCTTTTAACACGATATGTCAACAGGATACCCGCAATTCTGCTTCGGCCTGCGAATTCTCGGGTTCCATAAAGATGGCCTGGTAATGGTTAAATTAGACTTCTCCCCTCTGCCTGCTCCTTCGGTGTTTTTGTATCAATTTGCTTAATAGGTTCTTCCCTAATGATACAAAAACTTGACGCAATTTAACGATGGGGCACTTTCATAATAACACGATAAAATATCAGAAGTTTTAATGATCATTTCAAGCAGCTTCAATAAGTTTGCGGAGGGATAGACTTTAGATAAGAATCTTGCCCCATCCGTGCAGAAATTGTTGTAGGGATCTTATTGGATTCCCATACTTGTCCCCACTTCCTGATAGGGATCAAATAGGTCATCGCATTGGATCCCTATACTAAAACCTCACGCTCGTACATTGGATTCTAATCGGGATTCGTCATTAGAAACAAATTTGAATCCTAAAAGTCCCCACATAGTCGAACAGTATCCGATACTTTTCACATATTTTCGGTTCGAACGTGGTAAGAATTCTCAAACGCCGTTCATCGAGGAACATTGCAGAATCCAATTGGATCCCAATGAGGACACCTTAGGTACAGTATTCCTAACAAATTCCTATAGGCTCGTGGTTGAATCTTGCGACTCCCCAATAAATTTGTGCACGGGATCACGAAAATATTGTTTTTAGAGATCCAACAAATTCCAGTTGAGAATTTCGAATAAAAAGTTCTCAAACGATGTTATTCGGGAAATAATGCGGAATCAACTTGAATTCCAATGTGAACTCCCTACGTGTGGCGTCCCTACCAAATCCCTATAAGGATGTGGTAAGATCTGTGAACTGCCCAACAAATTTCTGCGATGTCACCAGCTCCAGACAATCAGATCGATGCAGTTTATAGAGTATTGCTGCTGCAAACTATGTCAAAATTCTAATACCACTGTCCGGGTTCGACCATTAGTACGTTCGAGTTTCTCGCGGTTTGGTCAGATCTGCCGTTTCGCTGTTTCGTTTCACAAACATGACTCGACGATCATGCAATCGATGTCGTCACAATTTAATCAGCCGTACACTTCGAACCAACACAGAGACAATCCAGCGTGCACGAAACGTCAAAGTAGCATTCCCACAAAGAGTCAACGAGACAACCAAATTTCGAAATTCATCATCACTTTTTCCTGATAAATCCGTGAAGAGGTCTCCAAAACCAATCTACTCTAGCGTATAACAGCGTTGCCATTGGCGTGGCCGAAGCTGTTCGATGCCTGGCAATCCTTCGCGCCCTTTCAGTATCACCGGGTCCACAAGTGCGATTAGATTATTCACCGCAGCGAATTAACCGAGTGGCTAGTGTCTCGTCTATCCATGTAGGACGGTGTTGGAGGTAGAGGAAGCCCGATAGGATGGAATGAGCGAGTAAGAGAAGGATTGAGCGAAGTACACTCGACCGCTATGTATGAGCCGCTATGGTCCCAGCGTCCCTCGCGTCTCACGAGGTTTCCATCGGACCCGGTGACACCAGGGCGTATATAATATCTCCAACGCCCAGGAACGTTGGCCCTGCGGGCCTCGCGTACTCGCGAATATTCCGGTACCCATTCTCGTATGTGCACGCTGTACACTCGCTTTAACACTTGTCCTTGTACATTGACAGTCGCGCTGGGCGCACTTAGAGACACACAACCACCCGTGCACTAGAATGTTCCAGCCTATGTGATACAGCAGCTGCAATCCTTCTCTCCAGATAGCGATTTAGCACGGTTCGGATGCCCGATGAATCGTGGCTTGCACGAAACGATCGCGTGTACCACCGCTATAGTGCGGTGTTTTCGAGGAGCAGCGCGTCCACCAACGAATTTCCCCTCGCTCACTGTACCTCGCCAAGCAGGGATGGAACACTTGTTGGCTGTGGCGTTTTGCCAACCACGGGAAGGAGCGAGAAAAGCCAGCAGGCTCTCAACCGACCATCTATATTTCAGCCAGATTTGACCAGCTCACGCATTGCCCACTCCCCATCTAGGATATAGGATAGGCGGATATAGGATATCCGATCGTAATTGTGCGGGCAGGTAAAGTATCCTTCTTTGGATCATCAAGGAGTAAGAAGGAATTTTCTAGAGACCTTATGGAATTGATAAACGAATTACACGCAACAATGGACAACTAATATGGGTCAGCAGAGGTCGCGTGTAAGTCTTAATGATCATTGGTATAGCCAGAAGGGGGAGGGGGGAGGCTGGGGTCGGCACGTACCCCCTTCCTCTCCAGAAAGCCCGGTACCCGCCGCTCCCTTAGAAAAAATAAATCTGAAATAATTAAAGTCAAATAATTGATTCATTTTATTTTTCATCCGAGCAGGCATAAAAAAAGTTTAATAAAATTGGACAATTGCCATTGTCGTAATTTGTAGAAAAAGTAACTATTTTATTACGTAAATTAAATAGATATTCAATTTTCCCAATTAATTTAACTGTGGGAAAAAGCAATACATTAGATTTGCCAAGCGATACACAACCAGAAAAATACTGGATGATGAACCTTTAATACCAAGTAGTAGATAATATCATTGTAAATATAAAACGCCAATTTCAGAATCTACCGTTAGCTCATGCAATTAGTGCATTTTTCTTGATTGGATATGAAGAACGGAGAGGATTTCATCAACAATGTTAGAAAAATCTTAATAATTGATACGTCAGCCTTAGATGCTGAAGCAATGGTCATGGAAAACATACTTCAATTTAAAAATGATAAAATAAATGCTGGAAATTCAAAAAAGCATATGCAAAAGGAGTACTGTCCTAACTTATATAAACTTTTCCAAGCAGCAACAGTACTTCCAATGAGTTCCGCCAGCTGTGAGAGAAGTTTTTCTGCCTTGGGACGGATAAAGATGTGGCTCAGAAGCACAATGCTTCAGGAACGATTCTTTCATATGTCACTGCAGAACATAGAGAAAACATTCTTAAAAAAAAAAAATTTGGTCGATTTGCTGAAAAAAATAGAAAACTAAGTCTCATTTAATCGAGTCCCTACTGAAAGTGAAATTTGACGTTGGTTGAAAAATTAGTTGATTTTTTTCAAGATATTGCAAGAGCTTGATATTAATGTTAACATGAACGTGTTATTAAGTCAAGTTTCATATTTCATGTGTGTCACGTGATTACCGACCATAATGTAATTGTTATTAAAAGAAAGATCATTGTGATCAAAATCAGTCTTTGTGAGACCCATCCTAGGCCCCTCCCCGAAAGAAATGCTGGCTACACCAATGAAAACGATAAACGTGTCTAAAGTTGTAGGACGAAAGAAAGGAAAGTGTATCAAGGAACATCGATCCTCAAACTTTTCGAATATCCGTTTCGTAGGCTTTAGGAGGATATCGTAATCGAAAAAAAAACTTTGATCCTTTTATATACTTCGCTGAAATAAATCTCATCGAATGATCTGTTGCACCATGTACGAAAGGGTTCTCGCGACGCTTGATGTTCTGCAGCATGTGCCGTAAATACGTAGCACATGTAACAGCGGCTACCGTTAGGTAAACTCGGATTATGTGGCGTTTAGACATATATGGTGCTAAAACTCGTACGAGAGAGTTTGCTGAACTGTCCAAGCAGACACGTACCGGTTGGGGGTCTGCGTGGAAAATAGGAGAACGAGATTGTTCGACAGCGGGCTTACACACTGTGTAACCCAATGTTACATTTTTTTTCTGTGTTCCATTACATGTCAAGCCTTTACGCTTGATGCTATTTGTGTAAGAATGTCGATACCAGACAAATCCAAGGACGTTATGCTTCGCGCAGAGCTTTTTATGAAAATATGACTTGTACATCTGGAGTAGCATTGGAATGAAGATTGCGTAAGTCATCTCTCGAAGAAATGAGCAAAAAAAGTTGTTCCACTATACAGGTTGTTCAATATGAACTGTGTCACATAGCGCTCCGGTATGACGGAGGCCGATTAAGGTAGTAGTCTTGCTCGCCAAGACGTTTTTCTATAGATTTTTTTTTATTTTAGAGGACTCATTGAGGACATTATTAAGTGATTACCTGTAAAATTTCAGAAAGATTCGCCGTTGTGTATTCGAGATATTGGCAATCAAAGATTGCACGTGTTCTTATGGTGGCAAGTGGCAAGTTTCATATTTCACGCAATAACTTCGAAACTTTTCTACAGATTTTTTGTTTTTAATTCTCTATCACAGATTAAAAAATCGTGAATTTTGACTGTCTAGTTTCAGAGATATAGCGATTTAAATTAAGGCCTTAGGCCACTTTAGGATTTTCCAAAAACGATTTTTTTTGTTAAAAATGTACCTTAGTACCTATAAAATTATATTGCAAAAGATTATGGGTGTGAAAAATCTCTAAGTACTCGATTTTCGAATTCTAGCACAACCCCTCTTGATTCATGTCTTGACTTTCTACTAACTTTAAACGCGTTTATCTCAAAACTACATTTTTCAAGTCGGCCGGACTCATAACTCAAACAAATATCAACCGATTCACTTGAAATTTTAACTGTATATTAGAATTAGATTTTCTGACACACTACGTAGGATTTTTAATTATATTGCATAGTTCCTTTTGTATATACAATTTTCTGTCGATTTTCTCATGGCATTTTATACTTTTTGTTTTAGAAATGCGCCATTTTGACAAAAAACAATATATCAAAAAAAATCCAACGTACTTCTATAGCTATTCTTATATATAATCGAAAAAACTTTAGTGTCTCATCATAACTCAAAAATTATAGGAGCTGTTGGTTCGGCCGTTGACCTTCCAGAAATAAAGGCGTCATCGGAAAAATGCTGCACAGTCGCCATTTTGACATGTATCGCTGTGAAAAAATAATTTTGTATAGTCAATTACATGTATAATAAAACCCTTATTTTGTAATTCCAATTTATTTTATGGTTTCGCTGAAAAAAATCACAAGATATGCCCTTTTGATATGAACTAGATTATGAACTAGATTACAATAGTGTGTGCATATCCGTATACGCAGAGTATCTACGCATTAGTAGCCTGAATGGATAGTCCGATACAAAAGTGAGGGTTAGGTTAACATTATATTAGGCTTTTCATCATTACTTCATAAGATTTTACATCCCGATAAGATGTACAACCTACATTATAGGGATATTTCGCAATATTTCGAAGCTTTCGTCGATTGAGCGGAGAATAAACTTTTCAACGTGACTGTGGCGAGCCTACTACCTTAAAAATAAACAGGATTGTAACTGGGCAAAATTTTCGAAACATCTTCCTCATCGATTGATCAGACTACGAGAAGGTTATGAATAATGTCTAGTGGAGATTAAAGCTTCCGGTGGCACGGAAATATCCAGGCAGTTCCGTAAGGGAAACGAGGGAGTTTGGGACTCGACAGATGAACGAGTTATAGCGTTAACCATGAGGTCGGAAGTACGGAGGGATAGATGGAGATGAGAGATACTGGTCTCTTCGAGATCAGCACCAGCTGAACCAATCCACCCCTTGCTTCTCTACCGTAACCTCTTTGCTCGTAACTCGAGATGTCGACACCATATCTCCTAACCATTAGGAGGAGACAGTGAGCCTTTCTTTACGATCCAAACTTTACTGTACTGCATCGAACAGGTGTTAGGCTCTTTTTGTATTCAACATAGTGATCGTCGATTCACTCAATGATCCGTTAAATCGTATAGACTCTTTCCTCCATAGACATCACTCAGTAATCAGCAGTTTAGGTACTACTATGATAACGAGCATATGTCCAAACATTTGATGTGTCGTGTCTATATCAATCAGGATTCAATCCTTCAATGAATCAAGAATCTTACTTCCAAGTTGATGAAATGGGTACATATTTCACCGCACACTCGCGTGAATCCACAAATGAAATATGTATGAGTTTCTATATATTGAGTGGAATACGCTGTATATATGTCAAGTGTCTTGACGTATCGTTACACACACACACACACCCATACACACACACAATCACGCGTCAAGAACCATCTTACAGGCAAAACGAAGGATATAGTTCGTAGTCGGCGACTATTCCGGCTCTTGTTCGTTCGTTCACATCCCTCATTTGCTCATTCGATCGTGCGGATCAGACCGCACACACGAATGAACACATGGTCCTACCTGCAATATGTGCTGGTGGCATGTGCAACTCTAGTGGTAGTCCATCCGAAGTGCATATTACGCTCGTAGTAGTTTTCACTCCACGTTAATACTCGGGTATTACTATAATCCCCGGTAATGCGAGTTATATGAGCTATTCGAATGGATATTTTTCTTCTAATTTTCCCATTCCATATACGCTCTATGATACTCCGTAATATCGCCTAATAGCTATTCTTTCGTTTCGAGATTATTGCCCGGATCATCAACTGTACCGGAATAAATTGTGTTTAAAATTATTATTTTTTATTTCCAGTGTTTTACTCATACGCTTCTGCTCTTAGGATACCATCACTTTCGTACGCCGGGGTATAGAGTTTGCACGAAGGAACAGGGAAACCGTGGAAAATATGTGCCAATACAGATTACTGTATTTGACTGATAAGGAACATCACTTCGGAGTCCGTCTTCGATTTTGTCAAACCTCATGTATATGGTAGAGCATTGAAAACAATTAGATAGGTATTTATTTTGATCGGTGAAAAAACTGTTTTAAGGGTTGATACCCTCCCTTAGAGTGACGCATGTCAGAGGTTGATTTTGCAGTTTCACCCGCAAGCAGTACACCAATTTCAGTAAAATAAAAACGTAAATTCTTCCCATGCAAAACAATCAGAAATCCATTACGACTAAATGAAAAAAAAAACATTAAGGGAGGCACCACCGCTTTATTTTTCTTTCCGACATTTTGAACGAATACATTAAATTTAATTAAACGGTCAACACTTTTAAGGAGAAATGAAATTAAAGTTTACGTATTCTTGCATTTACCCGGATAGCACGCTTAAGGGGGTAAACCACCCCTTACTTGAAGTTTCTCATCGTACTTGTTTTTTTGTATTCAAAATGTATATGCTGATTCAAAATATTTTTGCCAACTCCAAATTGATGTTTAGAGTATGAAAAAATTTGCGATAATCGATGGTTCGACGTAGAGATTCCACAAAAAATCGAAAAATAATCGTAGCTGGGGGTGGAGAGATAGAAAAATAAAGGCGTGGTTCATGCCTCAATTTCTGTTTTTTTTTTTTGGTGTATCCAAAGCGGATTTCTGATCTTTCATGAGAAGAATTTTCATTTCTGCTTCACTGGAATTCGTGGACTGCTTCCGGGTGAGACTATAAAATCAGCCCTTGACATGCTTTACTCTGCAGGGTTGGTTTGACCCCTTAAAACCGTTTCTTCGCCGATAAAATAAATATGTGTCTAATAGTTTTTGATCCTTAACCATATAGGGGAAAGGGTGGCAAGACGGCGTTGCGCGCGAGCCGGGATACCCGGCCAAATACTCGATCTGAATGAATCAATCACGTTCGTTCTGGCAACGTACGATGAGCTGCCATGACACCCACCAGTCGCCCGTGTGTCGTCACTCCAGAGTGCACGCGTATCGAATGATGAAGAGAAAGCTGACTTTTCGTATACTTGTTATCGTTTTAAAATTTGGTTTTGGAAGCTACTGTGCTTTGTCAATCAGCGATAAATGGTGACATTCTGTTGATATATGTGCTATATTTAATGTAAAATCAGGTAAGGACTTGCTATTTGATGCGTGGCGTGTCGTTATTTTATTATAAATGTTTAATTGGCAAAATATACGGTGGGGCAAGATGGGCATCCACCACCCCATCTAGCCCCATAGTACATGGGATACAGGATTATTCGGTTTTTTTGTAATTTTTATGTTTTTTTTTCAGACAGCATTACATTTAAATAATCTTCTTTTGATAAAACTGTATGCTACACATAGCTTCCTTTTCTTCTATGAGAGTGCGGAATTATAAACGGAGAGGGGAACAAGGTCCGAAGAAGCTATGCGTCAGAAAAAAGCTGAATTAAAGAAAAAAAAACACTATTCATGTGTGTGCACTTTGCCAGCCCGAATAAAGCCACTTCTTTGGGTGTAGTGTGATTGGGAAATATTGCACCCCATCGTGTATGGGGCAAGATGGGGAGATCTCTCTTTTTTTGTTTTTAATTTTTATTTGCTATAATTATCACTCGAATATTCCTAATTAGACCAAATCTTGTGAGACTGATTATTGTAGGTTGACTCAGAAGTAAATACAATTATGTGACGTTACAAACATGAGTTTTATTGAGCTTCAAACCTCAAATATCCCGTCTTGCCCCCCTCTCCCCTGCACGCGATGAAACAAAATCAAAAACGGACTCCAAAGTGAATTTCAGTTGTATTACCACCTGAAATGCGGCAAAATTGATTCTCGCTCGAGCACGCCAGTCAGTTCGCGGCTAAACGGCCACCCATCCAAGTAACGATCCAGGCCAACGCTGCTGGACGTAGGAGATCGCCACAGCTGCACACTCACGACGTCTACAGGTTTAGATATCTCTTTAAAGATAATACCCTCCTCGGGAACATTACCTCTCGGTAATGTTCATTACCTCTGGGTAATGTTCCCGAAAAAGAGCAACCTCACGATTCGACGGTACGTACTCCCGTGAAATTTAATGTTATTAGAAGTATGTAGAAATAGCAGTAAGCTGTAAAAGGTACATAAAATATGTACTAATAGCACTCCACCTTACTTATGCACATAGACGTTATATTTTCGCTTGTAGAGTCAGCCATTCGATATTATTAATTCACAACGTTGGGCGAAATTGGTTCATTTTGTAAAATACAAGCGCGCAGATACGTTAGAAATGAGTGGAGGGTCTTCAAGAGGGTTATTCATGAGGGATGATGGTGGCGGTGATGGCGCTCTCCAATATTTCCCTCAAGTCCCAATCACCCAGCCTGTAAAATTCGAAGGCTTGATCGAATTGACCTGAATACCAGTCGCTTCCTCAAGACAACCGCCACCTTCACCTCTTTCACGATTATTCGATTGCGCTCCCTTCTTTTGTTCGCGTATATGCCTGAAAAACCACGAGAGAAAAGAGCCCTCACGTGAGAACACAGAGTTGAGAGAAGAATATTTTTAGCCCGACTTATACATAACGTAATCCGTATAAAAAAAAAAAACGGCACAACTATGGAAAAATTGCTCCTTGCCTGCGTCCCCTGCTGGCGCACCTCGGTGAACTTGCACGCAGGCCTGAGACGTTGAAACGCCGTTTATTTAACTCACCCCATAAGAAGCCCGCTGGATGTCTAACCGCTTGATATATTACGGTATATAGCGTGTCCGGGACATAGATATATAAATATTTCATATTATAATATATATACCCATTTCATGGAGTGCGGAAAACGAATTTGTATCCTTCTCCACGTAGATCTGAAATAAAACTCACATCCTGCCAGCCCCTCCGAATGTCTTCCATTAAATATTCTATCGTAATAATGCAAGTCCGCATTTCACGCGTAAACGCCGATTGATTGCTTGCGTGGGAGGTCCCGTGTAACGAATGATGCGTTTACTAAATAATGTAACGCTGAATTTTCTGGGTCTTGACTGCCATGGAGTGCTCTTCTGTTCGAGGGCAAAACTGTGTTTTTTACCTACACGAATGAAAAAAAAAAAATAACTCACTCTACTCGTTCGAATACGGCGTGCCATGAAATACAAAATTTCCTTCCGAGCAAAATGCGAAACAACGGTAAATAGGTTAACCCTGTTTTCTTTTCTTATTTTTCTTATTCTTCTGACCATCCTACAGGTTATATATTTATTTTTAAATTACTTCGACTCAATTCTGCTATCAACGTTGACAAACAGTCTACTGAAGGTGTATGCCAAATCTGGGTTCAATCGACCAATTCAAATCGTGGTTGCCTATTTTAAAAACGTTTCACGTATTTATGAAATATATAGAATTTTTTTTTTTTCGCAGATACACTATAGTTTTATGGTCAAATTAAAGAGAGAGAAAAACAAATACATTTTTTTTTAATGGCGGATATATAAGTCGTCTAGTAAGGACCCTCTTTTTAAACTGATGGACAAAATATCTCGAGATCTACTCAACCGATTTTGATGAAATTGATACCGAATATTCCTTATAATATTATCTAGGATATAAGATAGGATTTTTTAAATTGAATGCGGCGTTCATTTTTTATTATTTTTTTAAACACAAAATTTTGATAGAAGTCAAAGTTTTTTTCAAACACCTGTCATTTCGACAAAAATTTAAAAGAATGCCCCTATGCTACACTTTACCTTACCCTTCTTTACAACCTTTCTCCACAAGAATTTTTTTTGTTTTTTCAGACGATGCTGGACAGAAAAAAAAATTCCACCAACGGCAAGGATTTTCATTAGAAGGTCCTACGAGACGGCTTGAATCTCCGCCATTTTTTAATTCTTTAAATTCGCTTTTGTTTAAATTTGTTCATAAAACTATAATGCATTTGTAAAACAAAAAATTATTTTATATGTACTTTATAGTCGCATCAAAAAAGGCATTTTTATACCTATTTTTCCGAGCACTATGGTGGTGTAACGCTTTAAAGTCTGCTGCGTCTCGACCGCGCTCCCCGCGCGTAGTCCTTATAATTTCTATAATTCGGCTAATTTTATGAGTATCTTTAAACAGTTTTTACAGACGTATTCAAAAAGGTCTGCTGTAAAATAATAAAATTAGATAAAAAAAACAAAAGATGTTTTCACATTTCTAGACAACAATACTGCCTTAATCTTGCTAACGCAAAATCGGGACCGCAACCCACTGGGTCTCAAAAGTATTCTACAAGGGAATAAATTGATAATAATAAACCAAGAAAAAAACGATTAAGTGAAAAAGCCACGCTGGGTTCTCCTTCGAGCGAAAGAGAAAACAATTTTGACAGGCTTGAAGACACATCATGATCGATTGTTCATGAGTAAAACTACTCAACGCTGCCTGTCACCCTCGCCTTTGAAGCACCGAAACCAACGACTATCATCCATCGCCCGTGTGTATCCACGCACATATGACTGTTCATATATCGATATACGGGTGAACATTCTCGTCGCGCGGGAAGGTTACGAGCGCGAGATGAGAAGTGCAACCGACCGCCCTTTTGTCTTCGCGAACTGTGGGTGTTGGGCGTCTCAAGTGTGCTCCGAGGGCGAATTGATTGAGTAGAAGTTTGGGTCACTGTGTCGAGGATGAAAGTCGAGGGGCGCGAAGGGGAAAGCATTTCAAGAAGAGATCGCACTGGAGGGGCTGCTGCGAACAAACCGAGCATATACGCAGCTCAATGTAATGAGCAATGAGTGAAGAGAAGCAAATTTCGAAATTCTCGTAATTCGGAAATTCGGTAAATAAGGAATTAGAAATTTATTATATCGGGAGACAAATGTGTGATCTCTGATTCTGTGACACTTGAGCAATATCTTTCGCGACCTTGTCTTCTGAGAATTGGTTTTTTTTTGTTCCGGCACATTCAATAGAAAATCTTAAAAATGCATTGGTATTCTATGAAATTTGCATTTTCTATTGAATCAGCTGCGACAACAAAAACAAATTCGGAACATATAAAATATACCGTGGATTGGGATACTTTGATCTATTTTGAAATGAAAATCAATATATCTCTTTAAAATAAAAAAAAATTATTTAAAATGGAAACATCAACTTTTATTATTACAATTTAAAATATTAAAAAATGAATGAGAAAAAATAATTAGTCGTGATCAAAGTTATACTGAGAGTGGGGTTACTTTGATACCCGCCTTTTTCTTAATGAGAATCGGAAGTAAAATAAAGTAAATAAAATAAAAGAAAAAGGAGCATTTTTCCTCAAGAAGGAAATAAAACGGTCGAAGGAATCGAAAGTTACAACGATTTTTATTGTTTTAAAGTTACTTTGATCGAACAAATATTACACCTTTACTTTTCAAAATCAACTTTATTGATAAGCAACTGGTATTTTATAATTATTTATGCAGTAACACATCCATAAAGTTCGAAACATTAAAAAACTAGAAAAAACAAGTTGTAAGGTAGGTCACAGACTTTTGTCTACCTAGGTAATCTAAATCACATAAAGAGATCAAATTGTTCATTAGGGACATTTCTTAACCTATAATTCTGCAACATTAATATCAAATGGGAATTCAACACAATCATTTTTATCGAGAGGTTTCGGCAAGAATGATACTATATCAATGTTATCGATTTCAGATATATCTCCTTTAATTCTCTTGAATCTTCTTTTACTTCCAGCTGATTTAAAACCTTCCACTAGAAAAGAGTCTAATTCCATCATTTGGTAAACGTACTTGTACGTTTTTTTTTTGCCACGTCTGAGAATACTGAGAATACTCCGAGACTAGCAATAAAGATAATACGTGAGGTGAAATTGATCAATGATGAATGTTACTCCGTCTAAGCGATCAAAGGCACCCCAACGAAACACCTGCCGCCCATAAAATATGTTTTTTGAGGATATGCCACACAACAAAGCACAAAGGTGTAGTTTGATAAACATCTGACAAGGTGATTTTTACAAAAAACATGTCATTGCGACACTCAAATTGTTATGTTTGAAGTTATTCGAGCATAAATAATAGTTTAAACACATTACTTACGTTTTTTTATATTTTCACGGTCACTTAAACCCGTTCGTTCGTCCTGCGTCCGAGTGATGACATAAAGAGACAATCCGGCTTGCCAATCGTAAAAAATAAACTTTCGATCGCCTTCAGGAACTTCGTAATTTGTATTTAAACCAAAACAAAGCTTTTATCAAAGTATCACCACGAATCAAAGAAACCCCGATCCACAGTAAGTATAATATAAAAATATAAAATAAAAATCTATACATATAAAAGAGTTCCGTGACTGACTGACTGAATGGCTGATTGGCTAGCTGGCATACAGACAACGCACAGTCTAAACCGCTGACGATAGAAACATGGCATTTGGAAAATATGTTCCTTCGAAAGTATTGAGGTGCACTAAGAAAGGATTTTTCGAAAATCAACTCCAAAGGGGGTATAATGGGGCGTAAAAATTTGTATGGAAAACTGTATTCCTTGGGTCTATCAACTTGAAACTTGGTATACATATTCTCCAAACCAAATAATAAAACGCATATTTTAGGATTTTTTTAACAACCCCCAATTAAGCGTGCGACAGGCGTCTAAAGGGCATAGAGGTGCACCAAGAAAGGTTTAGCTTTTCGCATGGTCAACCACATGTGGGCTGTTCGAGAGTATCAAGTGTCCAAAACTTGAATGTGCTTTCCGAAGACCGTAAATAATAAATGTTGTTTACGGAACTATATTGCAAAGCCATATAGTTCTGTAGACAACAATGGCATTGTATGATAATGGAGTTTAAGGTAATACTGGATGGACCGTCGGGCAAAAAGTTAGTCCAAGATGGGCGAATCGCGAATTTACAAGTCTAGATCTTGTCATAGATGTTTAGCCTTACAACTAGCTAATTTAATAATAAATTAACAGTTAGAAATGTTAATTTTCCACTTTTAATAATAATTGAAGTCATATTCGACGATATTGGCGTGTACTTGACTGGGGTTTTGTCAGGGACCGTACATCTGTTTTAAATGCCCAAAAAAAAAATTGCTCAATTTTTTAATTTATTTAATACATTCAGATCTTCTTATTATTATCAATAATTACCCAAAAACTCAATATGTATTGAATGTTCCAATGATTGCTAATAATTCATCGTTAAAAACGACGATACTCCTCATTACTTTAAATAATTTCTCGACAATTACTCGGTCGATTTATTTGAAACTTAGCATAATCAATTGCTCGATCATAAATCTTGATAATATAATATTTTCAGAATTTACGGCGATTTAATTCCATTCGTTTTGCAACCATTAACGTCTGCAGAAGCTGTTTTCCCACAAGCAACCGTATTAAATTCATATGTTTATAACTACTAAATTATGTAGTAAACAATTATAAAATAATTCATGTATTATTATTTTAGCAAGAACTATCATTCCTCACATTTTTCAAGAATTTTGGTGATTCGTTGATATCCATCCAGTAATACCTTGAAGTTGGCATTTTTATACTACTATTTCATTAATTATCAAGCCCTACCTCAGTCAGGCAGTCTATCACCGTGCCTGATAAATATGACACTCAATCGTCTTTCCTTATTTCTTACTTTATTCTCTCTTTGTTTATTCCCTCTCTGGATCAAATCCTAAAGTCCACGTGGACAAAGTTACAGGCAAAAGCTAGTCGAAATATAAAAATCAAATTTTTAATATATAAAAAATATAACTATACGAAAAACTAAACGTAACCCTAACCGTGAAAAAAGATTGCTACGTTACGTATGTATGTACCAACTTGTGAGCTATTATTTTTATAATTTTACGAAAATTCTAAGCTTATTGTTTAAATATTTTCAACAAGTATGGAAAAAACTAAATGTTGAGAACCAAACGTAACCTTAACATTACGAAAACCTTCAAAAATATCCCAGAAAAAAGATTGCTACGATAAGTATCTAAAAATCTGCTAACTCGTAGTCTATTATTTCGATAACTTCACGGCAATTCTAAGCTTATTGTTTCAATTTTTTCAACAGGTATGAAAATACATGAAATACTGAAAACAAAACATAACCCTAATTCTAAGAAAACGTAAAAAAGCGTAACTCTAAACTTAAATCTAATTTAAAAAAAAACATCACTCATAACCCTAATCATTAATTTCCCTAAGCATCGCTGCAATTCTCATATTAAAATGAGAACCGCACATGCGATGAAAAATTGTTCGGCCCCGTGAAACTTTCCATCTCAAGAACGCAGTGGCTAGAGGCGATGTGTTTTCCTCCTCGGGAACAGTACACCTGTCTCTGAGTTTTCTATTCTACCGTATATTGTAACACCATCCTGTTTTGTACGCTTTAGCGTGTTGAGATCGCGTATGACGATGCACAGGGGTGGACAGTTAATCTTGCTCCAATGTAAATGGACCGGAACATGAATACGATGAGAAAACATCCTTGGTTTTTTTCTTTCTACCTCAAGTGCCACTGGAGAACGTAACGCGGTGCACACAAAGTGCATGTGGATATTTTAACGTCTTCAGCATGCAGTGGTCCTCAGTTATCCGAGCTTCTTTCGGTACTTCAGCAAGAGTGGAATTTCCAACAAGCAAATATTGTTTCGCATGCAATACCGTAAGCAAGAAGCCTCACAAACTTTTTATAGTCTTGGGATAACAAACCCTGCTAGAGGAACGATACTTACTGTTCTACGTGAGTTATTGTAGTACTAGATTTGTACCTATTCGAAATGGAATGAAATTACTACAGCTGACTTTTATATTCACCTATCGTTTTTCTAAATAGTTTTCCCTCTGTGTCTCCATAGTTTTTCCCCCTCCAAAAACACAGATCCAAACAATAGCATGGCAACAGCATCAATCAATCTTTTGTTTCAATTTCGAAAACTTTATTCGTTCAATCAACTAGCAGGAAGGCACTTATTTTTTATGTAGATGTGTTAAGGTATTACTGAATGGATAATAAAAAATCGCTAAAATTCTTTACAATTTGAGGATTATAGCTCTTGATAAAATAATAATGTATGAATTATTTTAGAATTTTTCACTAAATAATTTATTAGTTATAAACATGTGAATTCACCACGTTCACTTATGGGAAAACAGCTTCTGTAGCCGATAATGGTTGCAAAACGAATGGAACTAAATCGTCGTAAATTCTAAGAATATTCTATCATCAACATTCAGGATCAAGCGATGGATTGTGATAAGTTTCAAATAAATCGACTGAGTAATTATCGTTAAATGAATTAAAGTAATAAGGAGTATCGCCTTTTTTAACGATGAATTAATAGGTATCATTGGAAAACTCAATATATATTGAGTTTTTGGGTAATTATTGATAACAATGAGATGGGAACCCGTAACTTGATTTTTTCCACTGTAAAACTCTGGAACAATACTATGTACGCACTTAACTGTGATTACATATTTCTTAGTAATACGAACATGTCTGTTATTTGCTATTCTAAAGCGTCAAAGCTTTGATGTTACAAACTTGCATTAAACAAAAATTCTAAACCAAAATAAAAAAATTTGAGTTGGCTCATTACTTCATTACTACCAATAAAATTTTCAATTGGAAAACCAAACGTTAGCATAATAGACGTATTGCTATTGAAGAAACATTGCGAATTATGCACCAATTGGCCTTTTCAAATGCTAAAGATTTTCAAGTACATACTTTACTTTACTTCTACGTTATTCTCATTTATACGCCATACTCGCTGTATCCCTTGAAAAACGTATAACTGAAGTTTCACTGTATTATTATTATTTATTTATTTTTATCATATTAAATATTATTAAAAAATAATTATTAATGTATAATTAATCTCACAAATAATAATTGATATACTAACCAAGTGATTTAAGGATGGCTGTAGAAGACTGGTTTAGTTTAATTCGAGTTGCGTGAGATACAACTTATAATATACCTAAAGGTAATTTAACTTGAAAGTTCAGTTCATGTTGTATACCTGTGATTAATATATAGAAAGGTGTAAACTCGAGCAATATTTATCTATATTTATCTAATTTCGCTAAAATAAAAAACTCAAAACAGGGGCAAGATGATCCGGGGGATCATCTTGTCCATACCCTAGGGATCATCTTGGATACCCCGGTGGCCAAGATGATCATTATATAAAGTTTAAAAAGAAGGAAATCTTTTTATTGAAACCCTACGAAATTGAATATTTCGAATATGCCAATTGTAAGATGGATAAATATGCCAGTAGTAAATGCTTTCAGATCTTAATTATGTTGAATATCTTTGCAATTACGAGCATTTCCCCTTAATCATCTTGTACAGCTTTCCCCTAAGTTGCAATTTTTCTGCCGTAGTACAGCGCGAGAACTTAAACGCGTTTTTCTCGAAACAGCATTTTGTACTAGTTTTGACACGATAACTCAAGAACGATTGAAGATATGACTTTAATTTTTTTTATTTTTATGAAGATAACGACTTTCTTTACAAAATGAATCAACGCCTATGTAAAAAAATCAATTTATTATTATTATTATTACAACAAATGTCATTCGTTTTTCGATGTTTTTCAAATTTTAGTCGCCATATATTAATTTTTCATGTTTTTTTTATTTTATTTTAGGTTCAGTCTGTAGTGGAACATCCCCTGAAGAGAATGACGTTTGAGAATTGCTGAAAACATTAATCGTTCAATCGGAATCGTGACAATGAGGTAACAGTGCATGAGACGGATGGTTTTCTTTATCCACCCGAAATATTTATATTTTTGAAACCTCAAGCAGTGAATTTAATCGCCAAAAATCCAATAAAAAAAACGTTGCAAAAAAGAAAATGTATATATGTTGTTTCGGTTCTTTACAAATGCCATTTAAATTTTATCCCATTTCCAGTCTATTTTTGCTGCTTCGTTCCCTTAAGGGGGGAAAACCCTTTACAATGTTCAAAAAATCGATTTTTTTCACATATTCCGAAAGTATAATATATTGAGAGTATACTGGAAAATAGAAAAAGTGGAATATGAAATATTTACGAAGTTATAGCACATAGTCCGAGAGCGCGCCAGGACCGCATGCTGTGAACTAGGGAAACTTTAAGGGGTGAGCGCTAGTCAGCATTTTCAAAAAATCGTTTTTTTTTGGCATTTTCTCAAAGTACAGCATTTCAAAAGTATTCTCTGAAAATTTTCAACAAATCGGAGCATTATTCATGAAGATATACAACTTTGAGCACAGCCTCCTCGTGTCGAGGCGGCTATGTTCAAAGTTGCTTCTACTGCGCTCAAAATCGCGCTCAACGTTGCTTCTACTATGCTTAAAATCGCTTCTACTGCGACTGCTAAGACGAAGGAAGAATCATTTTATGGTGCCGGAATAGATGATTGAATGTAAGTCCAAAAATAATTTTTTTATTTGCATGTAAATTGTACTTAAAACTTTAAACGCGTTTTTCTCGAAAGCACGTTTTCAAATTCGGTGATCACTGTAACTCCAGAACGGCTTGACCGATCGTTTTCAAATTTGTATCACTTATTCTGTACATAATTGTCCCCTGGATGGACGAGGGATTTTTATCGGCGGTGAATAGTTTTTTTTTTATAACTGAAAATATGAGTGAAATTTTGGTCGAAAAACAAGTTTTTACTTTGAACATCCGCTATTTTGAAAAAAATCGAAATTTTCATTAACCCTTCGTCCATCCTGGGCCCAATATGATTTACCAATGATCCCCGTTAATTTTTTTGGTTTCAGATGATCCAGTGATGAGCAGCAGTGATCACCGCGAAACACCGTTTTTTCTGGACCCCTCGCAGACTGACTGCATCTCGCTTATTTATTATTATTTTTCAATGAAAATTTTACTGTAGCTACTAGAAATATTGATTATTCATATGGGAAAACATTTTTCACTAAATAATAAAACCTGTAAAAAAAATCCCTAAAAAAGCGTTTTTTTCGGCGTTACAAGTAGCCCGCACCCCTTAATAACGCGATTATCTCGAAACTGCATTTTAAAAAACTGCTCAAGTTATAGCTCAAAAAGTTATCGATCGATCTGGCTGAAATTTTGGAAGGTTTCTCACTATAACATTATCGGAAGGATATACCTAAAGTTTTAAGGTTACCGCGTAAATAAATTACTTTTTTCGGGTAAAAATTGTCGAGAAGATGGTAAAAAATATGAAAATTTGATTAAAAAGCCTACTTAATTTTTAATTTTATACATTTTAAATATTTTTATGGTTATACCCTTCCCCTACACATATCAATATTCGAAAAATATTTTCGGTTTTTGTTTCAGATCAATAGAAATAATCAGACAAATAGAGCACTATTCGATATCACGCAAAAGACGCCTAAAGGAATACCTTATAACGCCGGTATTTTGTTTTGTTAAAAAAAATAACACTTTGAAGTTGTAATAAGATAATGCCAAAATTTTTAAATAATGCGATTATTTTATCACCTTTACAAAAATTCATAAAAAATGACTCATCTTCGGGCGTCTCAAGGGTTTTGCTCACTTAATAAAAAATTCTTCGTAGCTTCCTATGTGTAATGATTGTTGATATCGTACGCGATGAATGAGGCCAAAATGATGAACACGCATATGTTTTCATGAAACGGGAAAGCCCGAAACTATGGGGAATATTGTGATAACGTCGTTTCATCGAGCTACGAGAATTAATAACGTAGGAAAGCTTCTCGAAACGATGTTAATATGCTATATAGGTGTTCGTGAGAGGATCATCTACCGAAGAACGTGAAGGGATCAGGTTTGGGAAAATCGAGCGGTACTTATTTGAATATAATCTTAATGGGCGATAAATCAATGAAATCGATAGGCAGAATATAGGACAGATGGGATCGGATTCATCTTCATCACTTTAAGGCCGCTAAATCGCTTCTTCGGTGACAATTAAAACGTTTATGCATCAGTGTTTACGACCTTATACTTGAATTAATGTTACAGCAGCGTAATTGAGTTTTGAGCAAAACGCGTTAACTTTAATATTTCCTGCGATATTATCTTCACGACAGCACGAATTCACGTAGAAAGCTTGGTCCTTCTATTTCTCATTCGCGAGGGTAAACCTGCAATATTTATTTATTTTCTTTTATACCATAACATTTTCTCGTCTTTCTTTCAAACGAAAACATCTCTTCGTTTTAAGAAAGAGGAAAAACAATTTTACGGGAGATCGCCGAGCTAATTTTTCAAGCGTAGCGCGTCAACGTACGGACGCAGTTGACAACTTAAATCTGAACGAAGGAAAAAGGATAAAAAAAAAAAATCCGCAAGATCAGACGCAACGCAGTAAACTTCGTTGACACGGGAAATTTTCAAACTTTTTCTTAGCACTCGACGTATGGTTCCCAAGAGGAAAAATATTAAGGAATACTTTTTTTTCCCCATCGTATTTCAAGTTGTTGATTGATCCTGTGGCAGGACATATTGACTGAACGCTACGTGTGATGAATGCAAATATGTGGGTTGGACGAAAAGTTTAAACTTTTTTTTCAAGATGAGAGCAATTTGCTTCTCGTAGTGAAAACGAATATAGCCTTTATTTATATATATATATACATATATATATACATTTCGCTCGAGGCGTGTGAAGACGCGACAAACTTTATCCTCTCTTCTCGCGTCTCTTTAAAGAGGTGAAAATTCAATAGCCAGAATGAACAGAAAATGTTTTAAATTGAGTAATAGAGTTTTTAATTATTTATTCATTTCCTGAGTTCCAACGTACATTCGTACATTCCAGTGTGACTGTCGTAAAAATTGCTGAATTTCGTGATTTGATTTTTTTAAATAAAATTCGATACGAAGTCCAATTTGTTTTTTCGTTTATTCAAATGACTTATGTTGTACATAAAAATATTTTTTAATGTTTTCATTTTATTTTCAGCATTGAAAATGCTTTTAAAGATGTATATAGGGGGTCTGATTTAGCGAGATATCACACGAAACTAACGCTACCCCCACTCCACTGACGCTGTGTTGTAGCAGAGTGGGGCGAACTGTGACATACTGAATGCATGTGGATGTTTGAAAAATGCTGCATTACGTGTAGAGTCATTTATGGTTACAAATGGTAAGTTTCAATTTTTGTGAAAATATGAAAATGCGAAAATGTGAAAACGCGAAAATGTGACAATGAGAAAATGTGATGGATGGATGGATGGGGAGTGAGAGAGTGAGAGAGTGAGAATGTGAGAATGTAAGGGAGAGCAACTCATATTATTGGCATGTACCTTTTTCTATCATCCGAAAAGTCTGATAACATTTTCAATGCCATGAAATCGTTGCACTTTGTGTAATATCTGTAGATTTATATATAATTTTTTTGGCCACTGCAAAACGATGCTTAACAAAATAACGCCTGACGGTGGAAAGCCCTACTCCTCCAAAAATTGTCTGAAAGAAAAAAACCAAAAATATCAGCATGAAATGAGAGATCAGTACGTAATCAGTATGAAAAACTGTAGAGGCGTACAGAAGATTTTTTTTCGATGCAAATTAAGAAAATGTTGATCACTTCAAAATTAAGTGTCAAATTGGGCCTTTGTTCGACAGTTTTTTGTTAAAAAAAAATGTGAATTTGAAATAAAAACGCCTCCGTACGACGTTGAGGAATGGCGAAATGGCAAAATTTGAGGCTGATAGCTTGAAAACTCTTCATTTAAAATCATTTGCCGTTTTGGAAAACGTCGATCACCAGCGCCAGGTCTCACGCAACTGGTCAAATCCCTTTCTCTAAGAAAGGCTGCAGCGACCAGAATAATTCAAATTTTGCTACCAAAATTTAGCAGCATGTCTATGAAAGTCCATATTTTTAGATAATGCAAAAAGAAAACAATTTTCAAAAAAATGTACACTGGAATGGTCCCTTAATTCGGTATCCGCCGGAACCGAGCCCCGATCGCCTATCCACTTGTATCGATAGAAATCGAATATGGGTTCTAGTTAAACCGCCGTTAATTACCGGATAATAGCTACAGTCCAAATTTTTTCGATGAGGAAAGAGACAATTTTTGCGTTATCTGCCGGTGGTATCATCGTGATTCTTACATCGAATGTATTACTAATATACCTATGTATACTCGAGAGCAAAGGGAACAAATTTATGACAAAAATATCCTCCCGATTCCTGATTTTAAAAAAAGTCACTCGACTCTCGGTCATTCCGAACGGTAAGAAGACCACTTTTTTCTCGTTACTTTACGACTTTGTCGTCGAGGCTCTTTGTTCGGTCGGATCGCTCATCGGTCTGTGCATAATAAAGGTCGAGAATATGCTTTTTTTTTTAAAGGAGAAAACAATTGTACGTAATATGGACCGGAAAAATAGGATTGCTCTGATGTTTGCCGGGTTGCGACTGTTCAGAACTGTTTATCTCTTATCCTTATTTTCACCCCACGTCATGATTAATCCGTCACTTGGATCAGTTAACCGTGCGTGATGGAGATACAGAGAGCATATTATACGAAAGTATCTCGTTTAGTTTTCGTTAAGGGATTACATACACCTGAGTAGGTAAAAAAGATCGATTTTTCAAAAAGGCGCTCATTCGAAAGTACTATCCTTTGAGTGTCTACCCTGGAAAGTTCATAAGGAAATTCGCAGTAATGACGAAGTTATAGCGTTTTGTAACTGACCGGGTGAGCAACGACTAACGGTTGGGGCGCAGGTATACGCGGCCTTTTGTCATCTGTTTGACTATGAGTTTGACTATGAATGCGGTTGACACAGCAAAAAAAGATCTAAGGGAAGCGTCAACATCTAAGGAAGATCCGTCATATGGCCCAGGAATCGACGATTTCATGTAAGTTTAAAATAAACCAGTTATTTCAGTGTAAAGTGTACTCATAACTTTAAACGCGTTTTACTCGAAACAGTGTTTTCAAAATCGGTACCAGAAATATTTCCGCAACTACTGGACCGATCGGGATCAACTTTTGCACAGTTATGCTTCACACAATAATCTAGTGCTTATCGAGCCGTTTTTTCGATACCTGGCATAGTTTTTTTTTCATCATAAGTACTGAACAATTTCGAGGCGCAAGATCGCCTGTTTTATTCCAGTGACTGCCATGACCCGTAAAAATTAAATTTTTAAATTCCGGCTCAATAAGTACTAGTTTTATCTATCTACTTTAAGAAACAAATTTTTTTTAGGTCAAAAATGGCAGAGGCACCTCTGGTACCGCAAACGCTGTCAACAAAAACACGTCCCAGGAAAACGACTGTAACTTTTTTACCGTTTGAAATTTTTTAACCAAATTTTCACACAATGCAGATAAAATGTCATACTTTAAAATGTATATCATGGATGATCAATAAAATGTAGTTTTATACACAAAAAAAATTCTTAAACATAACCTTACTTCTAGCCATCTCAGGTGTGTGTAAGCCCTTAAAAGGTCCTTTGGATCGGCTCAGCCCTGCGGGGATAAAAAATGACCCTTAATTGTTTTCCGTTGATATTAAAGTAATTCCTCGGTTAATCGAATCGTCCAACAGAACATACAGTTTAAAAAAAAAAGTCTTTTTTTAGCTTATTTCTATATTTTTATTTATTTCTATTTTTTTATTATTGAATAATTTTTCAAGCTTCTTTCTATATATTTTTACTGGATGTACGGATATTTTAAATAATGAAAATAAAAAACGCCCTTGTTGTGGATGCAGCGAGATGATAATCGTACCGTGTTCTACGCGACAAAGGATCCTTAACGATGTCAACGGGAAAACCGTATTAACAAGTGTCACAGGAAGGAAAAACGGTGGACGCATGTACATGGATACAGGTAGTCCGTAAGCAGGCGGTTAAAATGGAATTTCTAATGAAACAAAATTATTAATCTTCGAAGTTTACCCTCGAGAGGTAGAGAGCAGGCAAGAGACTGTAATTCCTCCTGGCCCGTGTGGCTGCCCCAGGGAATGTGTATTCGAGTGTTTTCTCAGCTGCAATTTCTCCGCGAACTTTATTCTCGCCTTTCCCGGGGCGCGCACCGTAGTGAAACATACTACATTCTTGATAAGAAAACCGTTGAGAAATATAAGGCGCGAAGTTCGGTATTTTTTCCCTCCTCTTTCGCAATTGTTTGCATTCTTTTTCTCACTTATTTTTACTCGCAAGTTTGCACGCTGTATCGCATATCACGAATATTGATATTATACTGGAGACGAGACGGAACTTGACTGCGCTATATACGTGTATATTTGCCTCGATTTATGTGTCCGTGTATGATGAACGGTTGCACTGGGAGTCAACACTCGTGGAGACGTTTTTTTTAACTTCCAACAAAGTTGCGGTTTTATGTTCCTCTACGTTTTTTTTTTTAATTTTTCATCGACCTTAATACACCATTGGCGTAGCCGGCATTTTTTCGGGGGGGGGGGGGGGCAGGCTAGACTGGTCTGTCAAGAACTGGTTTTATTCACAATCATCTTTTTAAATAAATAAAATTAACATAATAGTCGATAATCACGTACCACATATGAAATGTGAAACTTTCTTTAATCACACGATTAATATTAAACTCTTGCAATACCTTAAAAAATAATCAACTAATTTTTCTTCATTTTTAATCAAGTTACCCGTCTTTATACTTCACTTCAGACTTCTCTTCTAGTCTGAAGCAAAACCTGATAGCACACCGTTGCTCGAAATTGATTTCACACACTTTTAGAATGCACAAGAAAAAACTGTTTCACGAAAAAAAAATCGTTACGGACAACCAAATGATCCAAACAAACCCAAACTCGTACTGAAGACGTATCACATTTTCACCTGCCGCCCCTCCAAATCCTGCAGCCCAAGTGTTGCCAGATTTAACGCTACGTTTCCAGCCTCATTACTTAATTTACACACCTCGTATTTAATTATAAGTCTTAGTTTTCTATTTTTTTTCTGCAGATCGGCCCAACACTTTTTCAGCTAGAATTTTTCTTCAACAATGTCCTTCTCCATGTTCAGCAGTGGCATATGAGACAATCGTTCCTGAACCACTGTGCTTCTAAGCCACATTTTTATCCGCCTTGTAGCAGAAAAACTTCTTTTACAGCCAGCGGAGCTCACTGGAAGTATTTTTTTCTGGTTGGGAAAGTTTATATGGTTAGGGTAGTACTCCTTTTCAATGTGATTTCTTAACACTAGATTTACCAGACCAGTCATTTTGACTGGTCGTGCAATTTCAATTCAAAATTCCTACCGCATGTAAATTTGCTTTCCGAAATGATGTTATGACTTTTGTAGCTATAAGTAGAGAATACATTTTATGAACTTAATGTTACTTTATATATATTCGTAACAAATATATTTTTTGTTATTGACACTTATACCAGTACCTGGTCTGGTAAATCTAGTGTTAAGGCCTTAGGCCACTCTAGGATTTTCCAAAAATAATTTTTTTTTTGTTAAAAATGTATCATAATACCTATAAAATTATATTCCAAAAGATTATGGGTGTGAAAAATCTCTAAGTACTCGATTTTCGAATTCTAGCGCAACCCGTCTTAATTCATGTCGTGACTTTCTACTAAATTTAAACGCGTTTATCTCAAAACTAGATTTTTCAAGTCGGCCGGACTCATAACTCAAACAAATTTCAACCGATTCACTTGAAATTTTAACTGTATATTTAGAATTACATTTTCCGAGGCACTACGTAGGATTTTTTTATTATATTGCATAGTTCCTTTTTTATAAACAATTTTCTGACGATTTTCTCATGGCATTTTATACATTTTGTTTTAGAAATGCGCCATTTTGACAAAAAAATATATCAACAAAATACTACGAACTTCTATAGCTATTCTTAGATATAATCGAAGAAACTTTAGTGTCTCATCAGAACTCAAAAAGTATAGGAGCTGTTGGTCCAGCCGTTGACCTTCCAGAAATAAAGGCGTCATCGGAAAAATGCTGCACAGTCGCCATTTTGTAATGTATCGCTGTGAAAAAATAATTTTGTATAGTTAATTACATGTATAATAAAACCCCTATTTTCTAATTCCGATTTATTTTATGTTTTCGCTGAAAAAAAATCACAACAGATGCCCTTTTTTGGCCTCTAAAGTGGCCTAAGGCCTTAAATTATCAGCATTTATGTCATCATTTTTTAATTGAACTATGTTTTCCATGACCGCCACCTTAGCTTTCAAGGCTGATGTAACAATTATTAAGATTTTTCTCTAACTATTTAGAAAATCCCCTTCGTATTTCATATGCAATTTCAAAAATGCATCAACTGCATGAGCTAACAGTAGATTCGCAAATCAGCGTTTTAGATTTACAATAATATTATCTACTACTTGGCAGAAAAAGTTTATCTTCCAGTATCCTTCTGGTTGTGTATCGGTCGGCAAATCCAATATATTACTTTTGCCCACAGTTGACTTAATTGCGAATTTGAAATTTTGATATTTATTTAATTTTAATAATGAAATAGCTACTTTTTATATAAATTACGGAATTACCTCAAAGGAAATAATTCGAGTTTTATTAAATCATTTAATTAATCGATTATTTGACTTCAATTATTTTGGATTCTATTTTTTCTGGGGGGAAGTCACCGGGCTTTCTGTGGGCAGTCGTGCACATACCAGCTCACGCATGTTACACACACACCGTGCGTATACTGATTCAAAACTGGATGGAAAAAAGCGATGAATCATACTTTGCCGGACAAGGGTATTTATCTTTGAATTGAAAAAAAAAACAGGCTACTTCGTCAAAGATGCCTCGGGGATGGTGAATATGGAAAACTCCGTAGGTTTAATTACAAATGCATATCCGTGTACCGAGTAGTCTGTTATTCAAATACGGACAGGTTGGAGTACAATACCAATTTTCCAGATCAGACCGAATACTCGAGCACCTTCCGGTCCGGCGATGAGAATCACATTGAGCATGCGGATTTATATTCGCAGGGAGTGAATACTACTGTGTTATGCAGAATTTACAAAATCAAGAACAGGTCAATGATTTTGACAACCCCGAACAAACGGCTGTCAAAGTAACCTCACAACGTGCGCGAAATGTAGAGAGAAAGTTCTGTGCACAATTTTTAGTTTGAATACAACCATTGTGCCCGTTCTGTAAGACCCTTTCAGTAAACGTTAGATACTTATGCGTGCGTGCAAATATTCACAATTTTGATCACAACGATGGCCAACGACCAAAACCTTTGCGCAAGCATGACTTTCCAATCGGGAATTACACAATGGAGAAGTGATACGCGTTTAACTTGCACCAAAGTTATCGGGAGTTCGTTTAGCCCCGCAAGAATAAGCGCAAACTGTTATACAATAGATTATAAAGGCTGTTCTCAAGACCCCTCAGCTTCAAGTTCCATTAACTCTCTGTTGTTTGATCCAGACAATGTAAATACAACAAAGGAAAAAAATTTATAGAGGTAGATCGAATTTTCATAATTAATTGCAGTTGTTGATAAAATTAATGTTTCTTGTATTTTATTTTTATACCCTCAATGTATATTATCCCTATTTTTTAAAATGTTTATTGCACCCCCCCCCCCCCCCCAATAATACCATAGCTCCTTCAAAGAAACCGTGTAGAATGAGGTTTTAAGGTATTACTTTCGCTGAGTGCCGTACTTTGTAGGCGCATTAGCCAGGGCCCTTTTGAATCATTAGTAGATTACAGTGGTGCTTAATAAAAAAAAAGTTACAATCATTTATTATACCCAACGAGGAACTGGAATGAAAAATTTCGCTTAAATTTTGTAGATTTAGACATTCTTACATGTTCTCTGAAAAGTCGCGGTTACGAAAATTCTTCTGCTAGTCACATTTTTTAAAAGTTTTGTCATTAACATTCGCGTTAAACATTCGATGACCCTCTGTTTTTATGGTCGTTACAAAATCTTCAGAATTTTTTACATGCTCACCGCAGTTTATATCAGACATCTAAAGTTATCTATATATATATAAACGGCAAAATCCTGACCGACTCATCATTGCCCAGCCTGAACCGCTAAATGTAGAAACGTGAAATTTGGAGGTCATGTTATTTTTATTATGGAGGCACCATTTAAGAAGGAATTTTTCGAAATTCAATCCCTACGGGAGAAAAGGGGTTGGCAAATTTTGTATAGAAATTTTTTTAAATCTAGTCAGTTTTACCTCAAATCTGGTATTCGTACTTCTTGAAACAATTAATAAAACACGTAATTCAGCGTTTTTACCAATTGAACCCCTAAGGGGAGAAAGCGGGTGGCAAAGTTTTATGGAAAATAAAAAAAGGGTCAAATTTACTTGAAACTTTGTATAACTGCTCCTAGACGCAATTAATGAAATTTCAGCGTTTCTGGGAATGTAATCTTTAAGGGGAAAAGGGGTTAGCAAAGTGTGTATGATACAAGATAAAACAGTTCTGTGACTGACTGGCATATAGACAACGCACAGCCTAAACCGCTGAAGATAGAAACATGAAATTTGGAAGATATGTTCCTCACAAGATGTAGAGATGCATTAAGAGAGCATTTTTCCAAAATCAACTCTTAAGTGGTTGAAATGGGGTGCAAAAGTTTGTCTGGAAAATTGTATTCCATGCGTGTATTAACTTGAAACTCGGTAGAAATTTCTTTAAAACAAATAATAATACGCATATTTTAGGATTTTTTTAAACAACCCCTAATTATGACTGCAACGGGGTGTTAAAGTTTGTATGGAAAAATTGAATTCCCTGCTTCTATCTCAATGAAAATCGGAAGATATGTTCCTTAAAGGGCGTTGAGGTGCACTAATTGTAAGAAAGGATTTTTCGAAGGTCAATCCCTCAGAGGATGAAATGGGATGTAAACATTTGTATGAAAAATTGTAGTCCTCGAGTGTATCAACTTGAAAGTCGATATAAATATTCTTCAAAACAAATAATAAAATGCATATTTTAGGGTTTTTCAAAACAACCCCTAATAAGGGGTGCAACTGTTAATGAAGTTTCTACAGGGCAAATTCCACGCGAGCGAAGCCGCAGGTGGAAGCTAGTCTGGTATATAAATTATTAGATAGAAATGTGGCCAGCATGTCATCTTCATAAAATGCTGCATAAATTAAACGATTTTGGAAGTCGTCATTTTTTGTTAAAAGTTCGATAACTTGGCTTGAAATTTTACCAGTATACTGGAATGTATTGTTACTCAATTGTAGACAAAAATCAGTTAATTGTTAAATATTCGAGTTCGTGAAAGGAATACATTAAAAAATTACAACTTTCCAACATCATTAATTATTTTTTCCAGAGTTCTGATTTTATCGATCCCTCTTTTTTTTAACGACCCAAAGCCTGCGTGCTCTTCAACGTGAGCTGTCCACCAAGCTCTAGGTGAGGACCGAGGACTTCGCGTCACAACGAGAAAAAAAAAAAGTTATCCTGCGCGACGTTGAGCCCTTTAGAGGCATCAGAGTGCGAGCAGGGGAGAAAAGGTGGTAGAGCGAAGTAAACGAAGGACCAAGTAAGATCCTCGTGTAATGAACTTGAAGCTTCGAAGATAAGATTGGTAAATCCTGTGCGCTCGACCGTACACGGCTGCGCGAAGGTACGATGGAACTTCGAGGATTTCAAGAGAGCTCAAACTTTCCAGGCGTCTCCTTTCTGGTCGAATACTACTCTTGTGGTTGAAACCCTCACACCTTATCACAATGAATACTTGCTGATCACTGAACGTCTATTCAATTATTGATAACTTTCGTATACGTCAGAAAACATAGAATTGAATAATTGATTTTTCCTTTTCAAATATATGCGGCAGAAGCAATAGAATTCGTAATAAAAGTTGACGAAAATAACTAAAGATTGTGGCTAGTGAAGTTCAATTTTTTTTTCTTCCATCAGCCGCTTTCTATTTACTGGTACAACTCTACGTGACACGATCTCAGGATTTCAATCCGCATTTGCAAAGGTTCGAAAAATATTTTTCACACTTGGCAATATACTTAGCTGGGAAAACATCAAAAAGACGGATCGTAGGTCCCCTCGACTCGTCTATACTTTCTTTACCGTTCTTTGAAAGGCCTGGCTGCTTGGAGAAAGCTCCAAAGGCTTCGCGATACAAAAGAGATTGAGGACCTTTTGATAGTGAATTAAATCGCAACCAAAGAAATTTCAAAAGGGCTGAATTAAATGTTTCCATTGGAGTTTGAATAGCTATCGCCATCTTAAGGATGTTTGCCCCGAGACTTTACGGTTTCGATAAATAGAATAGGTTCTTATTTGCAGTAAAAACAAACAGCATTAAGATCTTCACGAAGACTTGGATAGATTTTCGATTTACAACGTAGAGAAAAAAAAAACATAAAAACATGTCTAGATAGGATCGTATGAATTTTTAATTATCGAACTATCGATAAATCGGTGTGAGCGACGCACTTGTTTTGACGGGAAAAAATTAAAATTGTGAGCTGTTGATCTAACGTGAGGATGACTTTAAGCTTAGGTAACTTTTATTGTATACTGTCAGTTGAAATCATTTTTGTGTGTTGTGGCTTCATAATATGCTCAATTTGGTTTTTTGGTTGGCGTGGTAACAGTGGAATACTTATAGGTCATGTTATCGAGCAATAAATGAAAAAGTTGAGTTTGGGGCAAGATGATTCCCTTCTAGGTGGACAAGATGATCCCTAGGGATCATCTTGTAAACAAATAACGCACGTACTTTATTTTCGTTAAAGGTGATGCAGTGTAATTACAAAAGTTGGTGTCGTTGGTTTATTTTTAAATATATAAAATCTAAATTAAATTAGAGTCAATTAATAAATTAATAATAAATAAATAAATTAAATTAAATTTAAATAAAATAAATAAATAAATTTAAATAAACGTAAGTCGGTTTATTTTTTTAGGTGGTACGATGAATAATTTTTGTTTAACACATGATGTTGATTATGAAAGTTTGTTGTCTTAATTATATAAAAAGATTGTCTATTTATGTTCAAACTACATTATTAACGTATATTCGATATCACAAATAATAATTTATATATCTAAGTAATTTAAAACTGGCTGTAGAAGACTGGTTTAGTTTAATTCTAGTTGAGTGAGATAAAACTTATAACATTTATTTTTCCAAATTTTTATTTATATCGACCTAATTTGTCCAAAATTTTAAAAAAAATCTCAAAATAGGGGCAAGATGATCCGGGGGATCATCTTGTCTATACCCTAGCGATCATCTTGAACACCGGGGTGTCCAAGATGATCCTCATGTAAGGTTTAAAAAAAAGGAAATATTTTCATTGAAACCGTAATAAAATGAATATTTCGCATATGCCAATCGTAAGATAGATAAATATGCCAGTAGTAAACGCTTTCAGATCTTAATTTATTTGGAATATCTTTAAAATTACGAGCATTCTCCCTTAGAGGGATCATCTCGTAAACCTTTCCCCTACAAAATAAATCATTGAGGAAGTCGGATCTTTTTCGACATCAGGATCTATCTTTTTAAGTACATTGCCCAAAAAAATAGGGTGGCAGCTGTGTTTATTATACACGCACCTATAGCGTGCATGAACCGATGATCATCGATTTTTCCCTCGCATACCAAGAGGGCCGTGTGAATGGACGCCGGCGTCCTGTAACCAACGTCACATAAAAAAAAGGGCAATAAAACAGAATTCTTATCCTCGCGATACTTCAGCAGTATATCGAATTTAGTCCCAGGGTATATGCCACTTGTGAACATTCACGCGTCATAAAATTCTATGCTCCAGGGGAAAACGTCATAAATCACGAGGAACGATCGTATTACCTATAGATGAATGTACTATCAGACGTACACGTGGATCAATGTTGGAGTGATGGGTGAAGCGCCGCGCTTCGTGCTCACCGATCCACGAAAAGTGTCGCGTAGGCGCGACGTAGCTTGCCAGAGCGAGGAGAGAAATAGCGTAAGACGATTATCAAGGGATATGCACGTACATGTGTTTATGAAAAAAAAAGAGGCAGACGAAGAGAGGGACAAAAACTAGCCTCCCTGTGTATAACGCGCAGGGTTAAGTCGCGGGGGTGGAAAAGTATTTTCTGCTTAGTCGTAACACATGTAAGGGATGAAGGAGGCAATATCATCTCATCGTATATGCGGGTGGTACTACTAGTATAATAAGCGGGATTGGCAAACTGCCTTATTGTAGAACGGTATATCCCTCTTCCCGTGTTGATCGTGCCTAATCACTGTCGAGTGCATGTACTAGTCATGTTTGACCGTAATTACCCTATTTACCACGCGTTCCTGTCCTGCTGCTAATCTACTAACCACGTCTGACTTGTACAGCCACTTTCCACTATCCTATCCCTCGTCGTTCTGTCCAATACATAGACAGGTTGTTCCTGCTGGTTCCTTGCTCTCTCTCTATCTCTCTCTCTCTCTCTCTCTCTCTCTCTCTCTCTCTCTCTCTCTCTCTCTCTCTCTCTTTCTCTCTTGCTCCTTTCCCTCCTTTCTTTCCAGCTTTCTCTCCCTCCCCTATCTCTCTCTCTCTCTCTCTCTGTGCTCGAGAATACATACCTCATGCATAACGCCTCATAATCCTAAATCGCGTTCAGAATCTATAGAGCAATCGTTAACAACGTATCGAGAGATAATGAGGGAATGCTACCATCGTCGAAATAATGGACACCTTGATACGGCATTACAGTGAACAACGACCGCGTTCGAGAATGGAAATTGCTCAAAAATCATGATTTTGGCATAATCGTTTTAATGCGATGAAAATTAAGCCACACTTTTTTTTTGAAATTTTGACGCTATGAACATACTGGATTATTCCACAAATAATGCGGTTTTACTTTTCAAAATTAAGACAAACAAAATTGTTTTTTAATCCAAAATATACTTCATTTTCTACAATGCTCGTCCATCTTTCTGGTAAACTTTCATGGCCCGTCTTCCAAAATTCATTTGTCCGTGACGAAAAATGCAATTCAAAGAATCGCATTATTTATGGAATGTCCCAATAATCTAAATGCTTTTTTCAAGATTCTTATCAGAGAACTACGACTTATATATGGAAAAAAATATTTGAAGACTGCTGAAAATCATGTATTTAAAAATAAAAAATAAAATTTAAATGTTGTATTCTTTTTAATACCACTAAAAATATCGCTACCGGAAGTTTTTTCGACGAAAAAAGAAATTTGGGATTCTGTCAACGATTCTGTCAATTAATGTCATTGCTACACGAATTGATATTCCGGTTATTACCGGAATATTCGAACAATTATCCGATGATTCTCGTTACATTAATGAATATCCGTTATTTCTTTTGTTGTTTAATTTTAAATGAATATGGAAATAATCAATATCATAAATCACAACATACCTCACTCGACTCGATGTATTCGGTGCTCAATCGTGTTTGAGTGTTAAAGACGTTCGTAGAATTTTTTAAATACTTTTCGCACCATCACTTTCAAAGCTATTAAACTCTCTCGGTATAATAATCAATCGTTCGATATCACTTCGGCGTTCGGCTTATAATTGAGGAATTTAATCGTTCCATCGTTAACGCGCACACACTAGAAATCGGTGTATTTTACATCGTAGTTTTTTAACGAATGTTTTTGTTTTTTGCTCGTAAAAGCTCCCAAAGCATCGTCGGATCAACGCTTTACGCGAATTACTTTTTCGGCTAACATTTGTTCGCGTCTAGAGCCCAATAAAGCCGATGCACCAAAGTACAAACTGCACATCCGTGAGTGATCGGTAATCCACGTACGATCGTTCCACCAATTACGAAGCTGCGAGAAATTTTATTTTTTAACGACGGCATTCAACAGGCACGATTCACTCGGGTTGGCCGAGTATCAGGGTTTTATTTTGCATCGTTTTTTTTTTAATTTTTTAAGTATAAAGCTTTCCGTTTGAAAAACTATTCGATTAATTAATGGAAAATAACGAAGCTAAATAGTCCTGGAGCAAGACGCTTGTATTGTTTACGCCTGTACTGTGGGTGGAACATTGAAATTCGTTGAAAGGATTCGAGCATTTGACCTCGACGTTTTATTGAAAAATTCCTTCGGGACGATGAATTTTCGGATCAGCGTTTCCATGCGCGGTGTAACTGGGATCGTCGAGGTTCTGGTACTATCATTTATATATATATATAATACGCTTGCGGGGACATCTCCCTCGCACGTTCCACTTTATCGCCACTCAAACTGGATAGTCAATGGCCAAAGCGTACCGCCAGGGCTCGCTCCTCAGGAATATAATATATACGAGAGGGCTCATGAATAAAGAATCTATATAGTCTTCATCTCGGATATATAACGACAAACGAGAGATACGCATTTTATTCACGTTTTTTTTTGTGGCGGTTGAGGAGTTCAAGGGATATCGTGAAAAGGTTCTTTTATCGTGCTCATTTATGCAGCCTTCGTCTGTACAGATTTTTTTTTATCGATAACATCGTAAACGCGATCAATATCGTCTCAACGAATAAACGACTGTTTTGCATTGTTTTTTTTTTTCTCGACACCTGCCACTGATTCAGATTCATAGCTAAGACCTTTTCTGAGTTGTCGATTTGGTGGTTAATAATTGTAGCGTAAAGAAATATTGGTAATTAATTAATTCCATTTGATTGAGTTAATTGAAAATTAATTAAATAAAAAAATTATTTAAAAAACCACGTTTTTAAAATAGGCTAAAAGGTATAAAATAATTTTTCGTAGCCCCATACAGATTTATAACCCAATACAGATTCCTAACCCAATACAGATTGCCCTGAAAATTCGTGACTGAATTTTTCATAACTATGAAAATAATTGTAAGATTTAGAACGAAAAACGTGGAGCGCATGCAATAGATAATAGTGAGGAGTGTAGGGCGTAGCTGTCGTTGAGAAAACTCACACAACTGTTCATATCATTTTCAGTGCCATAAAATCTTTAGTGAGTTAGATGAATTATTCATGCATCAATTATCTTTTGCATGCGCCCCACGTTTTTCGTTTTAAATCTTACAATTATTTTGATAACTATTAAAAATTCACAATCACACATCTTCAGGACAATCTGTATTGGATTAGGAATCTGTATTGAGTTATAAATCTGTAAGGGGCTACGAGAAATTATTTTATATTTTTTAGTCCGTTTTATAAACGTGGTTTTTTAAAAATAAATTTGTTATTTAATCAATTATTTTCTGCTGTTTAATCTTGTGTTTGTGAAATTTTACAATCTATTCAAAACAATTTGATAAGGTTATGACGGAGACATGTAGCAAATTTCAGGTTTACTTCAGTTTTTCTTGACCTGATCATATCTGAAATAGAAATTGCTTCAGTTGGGTGGCTGTCTCCTTGACCATCGTAGAAATTATCACTAATACACTATTCGCTATTAATTATGATTTTTTTATTTTTTATTTTTCTCTTTTACTGAACTATTTTTTTCACAATTTTTTTCCTCTTTTTCTCTCTCTCTCTTACAATTTTTTAAAAATATTTATATTTATCTTGTCTGTCAGTTTGTTTGTTTGTCATTTGGTTCTGAGCTATGTTTGAAGTTTTACACTTAAACAGACAAACAAACGGAAGTCTTAATCGCGCTTGCTTGAGCATGATGAAGTGCGTCACGAACAAGGCGAGGGATATGTTCATCAATTGTCTATGTTTAAGTACGATTGCAAAATTTGTACCGAATAAACAAACAAACAAACAAACAGACAAGAAAGCAAGTTAATATTGCACTGCCATCCAGTTCTGAGCTATGTTTAAAGTTTCAAGTCTCTAGCTCATCCGGAAGCTTAGTTTAAAATCGATTGCAAAATTTGTACCGAACAAACAGACAGATAAGAAAGCGTGGTAAAATCCAATATGCCTGGCGTTAGACTCTCATTTTCGCAATAAATTAATGACAAACACCCTTTTTATTTTCAACGCATACTATCGGAAGATTGGACGTTCATGATTCGTTCAGTCCGTAAAGGGCTGACACCCTGCCCCCGTCTACAGCAAAATTTATATTCTTCACTTGGAGATAATCCTGATTTCACCATAAATGTTTTATCGGCACAAAAAGAAGATGAGTTAAAAGCGTCACATTGACAATCTACACGAGCGATACGTTTTACTTTATCGCTTCTTCTGTACAGTCGTAAAATACGTCGCATCACCAACCGTATGCCGACCACAAATATGAATTAACTTGATCCTGCCGATGATGAAATCGACGAGTACGATACGGGATATCAACTTACACACACAAAAATTTAACGACTGTTCCGAAATTTTCTTCCTCCCGTTGCGTTGGCGGGATAACTCAACACCTTCGAATTATTTCGCACTGACGATGTTAATTATTCAAACGTAACATCGTGGTTCGTACTCTCATCTGTAATCAGGCAATTTCTTTTTTTTTTTACTTGATTCGTTTTTTTTACAGTTTCCTGGGTTTGGTTGATACGTTGATAGGTGATTGAGAATTTTCATATAGTTTCGATTCGTTCACACAATGCCCGATTAGTTGACCGTTCCTTTTTTTTATACTCACTAACTTGTTGCAATTTGTACTTCTACAGGAAGTTTCAATAACGTCTCATTGCAGGTTCCTTTCCATTGATCTATTCACCGATCATAACAGTTTTTTCCTCTATTTCTTTTATTCCCGGGACAATTTGATATTTTCATCGACATAACACGATGTAAAGATGAGCTTGAATGAAATTTTAGATACAATTTAACCCTTCGTGGTCACACTTCCAAATTTAATCGCGGTGGTCACACTTAGGTCGATTCTACTCAGTCAGTTTTCAAAAAAGTATTGTGACCAAACTATTCGTCCGATGTGATTCAAAAAATTACCGAACATGCTTTGAACTTTCTAGATGATGTACGAAAAATTCATTTAAAAGAAATAAAATGGCGACATGTTAAAAAAAATATCATAAAGAGGTGGAAATGCAAAAAAAGACACTTTTTCGCTAAAAAAATCATAGTTCCGTGAATTTTCAACATCTTTATCTAAAATTTGGACATGATATTCCTTAGATATGCTACTTTTGGGAAAAAATAGTAGCATAGTGCGCGTTCCAAAGAAGGTCCGACATGTGAAGAGGGTAAATTTTATGGTACGAGGATACTTCAAACTCTAGGTAAGATGATGAATAACAGTCCCATTCCCGAAGCCGGGAACTATTATATATTTACGCCAGAAATTGATCGACGGGTCCATTCTACCCAGGATGACCACGAAAAGTTAAACTTTTTCAATGAGGCAGCTTTGCAATTTTCGTCTCAACGACAATTTGGCTATTCTTTCGAGGAACAAACGCAAAGAAATTGAATAAAGCCCAATACATACACGAAAATTTGATTCCTTCGACCTAACCAAAAGTCCCAAGAACATAATCCTCGAGAGACGGGTCAGGTAAATATGACGCTTATCGAAATAATCGAAGAAAAACAATTCTCCTCGTTCGACGTTTTCGCCGAGACATCGCGAGACGATCTACACAAAGAAAAATAAAAGAAAAAAAAAAGCGCGCCTGTTATAAACGAAATTTCACTTTTTTCTCAGAGAGCCGGAAATAGAAAAATAAATCATTGCCATCAAGCGTAATACGATTATCCGAAGAGCGAAGAGTGCAGACATCGGTTAACGGCGCGATAGTCTCTCGAGATCCTTGCTCTTCGGTGGGCACTTCTTCTTTTTTCTCGTCTCCCTACATCCTTATTTTGCGGGTATGAAGGAAGCACTTGAGGCGCTTGTGTACAAGGGAAAACACTCGGCTCTCGTGAATCACCCGTTTTATCCGTTAAATAGGACAATGATAACAGCGCCAACAACCGTATTTCGCGCGAATAATTTTTTTTTTAATTCTCCTTACATATTTTCACTCTTTACGGCGTGACACCTGACAACAACGATTTTTACCGTAGCCTCTCTTACAAAAACAATTCCATCCACGGCACAATTTCTTCTCATCCCTTGTGACACACGCAAATTTCTCGCACGACTCGCGAAATTAAAATTCCAAATTTCGCGAACTGAAAAAAAGTGCTCTAGCAAAGTCCGTTTTACCTTGATAGCATTTTTTCGGCAAGCATTCGATCGTAAACAGAAAAAAAAAGTGTGCAAAAAAAAGGGAAAATCGTGCGACCAGAAATTTGTTGGATAAACTCGCGACACCGGTTTCTCTCTCTCTCTCTCTCCCTCAACACCCGTTCCAAACTGTTACCCGGAGTATCACGTGGAATGAAGCAAAGCGTTCAAAGCCCGTGCGGCAATTTGTCGGTGATTCCCGGACCCGCGCACAATATTTGCCAAATCGTCAAAGAGGTATGCGTTGAACAGGCAATATCGCTTGGAGAATGAAGTATTATGCCGGTAAGCAAATGATAAAAATACATATTACAGGAGAACGAATAATGGACATTTTACCGAACCTGTTGGATTACGATTTGGGATGAATTTCCGTCATAATAGCCTGACGATGGATTGCTCATTTGTTCGCACCCGGTGTTTCATTAAAACACACATATTACTCCTTTTATCATGTAATAACAATTAGAATTACGATTATTTTATTATTCCGTGACAATAGACTGTCGAAAGTTCGTTTATTAATTCCGCATATATTTTTTATTAACACGTAATTTTTCTCTTATTATAACTTTAAATCGATCAATAAATAATTATTCCGCGTCAGCAGACCGTCGATTATGTATTAAATCTTACGTAATTTATCATAAACACCAATGATTTCTCTTATTGTTATTATTATTATTATTATTAATGCGCTTGTATTTTATTCTTAAGCTAATGATTAATAATTGTTATTCAATTGAACGGGAAACACGAGACGACGTTACCGCGACGTTCAAACAACCCGCGCGGGTGATTACGATTGAAAGGCTAACTGCATATGTACCGACGTTCGCGTATGATAATTCGTCAGTGGTTGTTTGTTGATGATGGGTAGGTGGTTTGATGGGTTGGAGCGCTTGGAGAACCGCGGGTTCGGAGTACCGTGCCAGTACTGGAACTGAAGTTTGACATGGAGTAGTACCATGGCCGAGAAGAGAGGGTGGTGGTAACGCCGGTCGCGCGTTGACGAGAGCTAGTGGCTCTCTCGTCTCTGCCAAGGTGGAGGAAATAGGGAATGTGTGTAAGAGAAAGAGAAGAACAGAGAGAGAGAGAGAGAGAAAACGTCGCGCAAGCGCGTCCACCTACTATCAGAACACCCCCTACCCATATATATATATATATATATATATATATCGATATATGTGTGTATATTAAATACGATATAACTCGGGAGCACACACTACTTCAGAGGACTATAACATCGCGTACCATCTCATACGCTTTTCCAGAGGAGGCTGAACGGGGTAGCGATCCCTTGCGGTGTTTTTCCCTGAAACTCCCTCTCCCTTTTCTTTACCTTTATTTCTCTCCCTCTCTCTCTCTCTCTCTCTCTCTCTCTCTTTCTGTCTCTCCCTCGTCTCTTTCTCCATCCACCCACCCACTATTCCTCTTCCTCCTCAGCCTCTCCCTGACTTTCACTGGTGTGTGCTAGTCACCACGAAGGACTTTCCATTTCCGAGTTTTTCCGACTTTCCAACCTCCCAAACCCAAACCACATGCCTCCACGCATCCTCTCTTTTACTAAACTGTAACTTCAGACGAGATAAAGGTGCAACTTCTTCACCCAGAGAGAGGACGCGAGTCTTAGATTTCAAATTTCTCTTCCACCTCCCCAAACCCTCCTATTCTGTTCGCATACTTTCTGTATCGATACGAGATATTCTGGAAATATTCAACGCGTGAACGAGAACGCGGATGGAAAAGTTCGTCTTCGCATTTGTCGCGAATGGTTGCACGCTCAGTTGTGGGATAAACGCAAAACTCTACAACTAACCACACTCTCGTCTGTATTTTAACTTCGCATCGAATATTTCGTATTCTCTTTGTTCGAGATATATACGTATACACAGACACATAGACCCATCTATATATATGTGTGTGTATATATATATATATATATATATATATATAATTTTTGTATGCAGAGTTTGTCATCCGATGCTCTGGAATTTTCCGATGGAAAGTAATGAAGCGTCGGAACGTCGAGGCAGTTTCGTTTCCTCTGCAAATCTCGACTTTTTTATATGAGGCTTTCCATCGCAATACAGATTGGTATTCCAGATTCAACGATACCTAATTTAGCCTTCATAAATATTTAATACACGATCGGAAATAGAAAATTCATGTACATTTTTATAGGGGATTTAAATCTCTGTGTCTGGAGAATCGTATACGCAGTCGTAGGAAAATAATAATGCTAAAATAATCTTACTAGGCAATACATTATTCTCGCGGTCTGTATTCGCGCGATCTCATAAATTTTATTAACGCTATTTCTTTCAACCGGAGGTTTATTAATTTTTTTTTACCCGTTGAATGTGTTTTGTCCTGACTCGAGATAAAATCCTGAATTCGTGGTTGGCACGAATTATCGCTATCTATTAAAAATCGTGGCCTGATGGGGGACGTTTTTTTTTTCGTTGACTCACAGGGGAAGCTTAATATTTCGGGTAGTGCAATGTTTTAGCGTTGTTGTGGCAGAGTGATAAAAAGTTCGATATTTTCGAGGAAAATCGTGAATATGAAAAATGTTTACATGGGTGTGTGTGGTATGCTTAACCCTTCGCGGTTACAGTTCCAAATACAATCGCGGTGGTTCCACTTGGGTTGATTCTACCCAATCAATTTTCAAATAAGTATTGTGACCAAACGATCCGTCCGAAGTGGTTCAAAAAATTACGGAACATGCTTTGAACTTTCTAGATGACGTACGAAAAGTTTATTTATAAGAAATAAAATGGCGATGTGTTAAAAAAAATCATAAAGAGGTGAAAACGCAAAAAAGACACCTTTTCGCTCAAAAAATCATAGTTCCGTAAATTTTCAACATTTTTACCTACAATTTCGACGTGATATTATTTAGATATACTACTTTTGGGAAAAGCGAGGAGCATAGTGTGCGTTTCAAAAAAAGGTATTTATTCCGACATGTGAAGATGGTAAATTTTATGGTATAAGGATACTTAAAATTCCAGGTAAGATGGTAAATACAGTCCCAGTCGAAGCCGGGAACTATTATATATTTATGCCAAGAATTGATCGATTTTTCGACGGGTCGATTCTACCCAGGATGATCACGAAGGGTTAATTATTTCTTTCTATGTTTACCGATCGTGTACTTTGCGGAACGAGAAATAAATATATTATATATATATATATATATATACAGTAAAAACCAATATTTATATTATATTTGCAGATTATAGCCGATTCGTCGTTGTAAGCAATGTCGTGATAAGCGGTTTCGTCTGTATATATATATATACTATTAATAATAATGAATGATTCAAATAATAATCATTATTATTTTATTTATCATAAATATATATTTGTATATATATACTAATTATATATTTATAAGAATAAATATAGAATTAGAATTATATTATTAGAAGTTCGTGAAACGAGCACTAGAATTTCTGTACCGTTGATTGAGTATTTACACAACTTAATTAATTTACTTCAACAGCAAGTATGGCGTTCGTTGGATTTAGATCGGCTCGTTTAACATGGAACATCCAATATACGTATAATTTGATTTAGGCTAGGGATGAATTGAAAAGTTAAGGTTGAATACCGACGGGTTCGGTTTTGCGACGACATTCTTCTGAAAGAATTCTGGCACCGCGGTAGATGGTGAGCCGTGAATGAAGTTTTCCTTTTCACCCTCACCTATATATATATATATATATATATATATATATATATATATATATATATATTCTGTTATTTACCAGAGCGATTCAAAAGATTTCCTTTCCCGCGAGAGCCGTACTTGCGAATGGCCGTCAACCGAGACACTTTTTTGTTTGCCACCTCTGGTGATAAACAGTCTCGTGGGCAGACTCGTCATTGGTGCCAAAAAAAAAAGTCGACATCAAGAAGTACAAAGCTGATGCGCACTGGTGCAAAGAAAAACACGTTATTTTCATTCGGAACTGGTGTGCATGTGTTCGTCCTGCTTGGAGGGCTCGAGTTCCCGTGTTGTCGACAATTTTCATCGTCACAAACGCCACCTGGAAGTTGGTGCATTCTGGGAAAGTCTAGAATGTCACTAGTCAATATGGCCAGGATAAACCTATTCGATTCTTATACCTTTGTCATTTTTATTGCTTGCTCAAAATGTATCGTAGATAAAAAAAAAATCCAAAAGTAAACAGAACGTTTCGGCACGTTTTTGGTGAAGGGGTCACACCACCTTAGCACTTGGAAACATAGGTATAAAAATGCAAGAATTTTTTGACGCGACTATTAAATACAGTGGGTAAAAAAAGTATTCGCACATCTTATGTTTTTCAAATCATCCTTCGAAAAAAAAGACGCTTTAGCATTTTTTTTTATTCGAAATGTTTGTTCGAATATTTTATTTTTCGTCGAAAAAAAATGCTAAAGTACTTAATTTTTTTTTCGCAGGATAATTTGAAAAACACGAGGTGCGCAAATACTTTTTTTTACCTACTGTATAGGAAATAATTTTTATTCTTCACAAATACATTATAAAGGGTATCTCAAATAAATAATACATTTCCAATTTGTCAATAAAATGTATTATTTATTTGAAAAATACGAATATTTTTATTTTAATACACAGTACAAACATAGAGGTCATGTGTGGAACACAATATCCAATAAATGGCCGACGGTCTCTGTTTGCAATCGTTCAATATTTTGACGAAATTTTCAATAACAATTTGGCATAATTGCGGACTAATTTCATTAATGGTGCGTCCAATTGCTTCTTTCAGCTCCAGAATGGTCTATGGATCATTGGCATACATTTTTCCTTTCAGTAAACCCCAAAGAAAGAAGTCCAATGACGTCAAATCGCACGATCTTGGTGGCCAATTCACATCGCCGCGACGCGAGATAACACGACCGTGAAACTTCATCTGCAATAATTGCATTGTTTCACCCACAATTTTCACAATTTCTATGCGTTACTCGATCGTGTAATTCTCCATGACTAAACCTCAATAGTTCCTGATGCCAGTTGTCAAAGATTAGTGCTCTATATTTGTAACAAAAAAAGGCACGCAATTTTAAATGTCAGGTTTAGTTTCCCTTTAGTTTCATAAATAAATTTAAAAAAAGAAAAATAGGGGAGGTGTAAATTGTCTAGTAGGAACCTCTTTTCAAACTGGTGGACAAAGTATCTCGCGATCTACTCAACCGACTTCGGTGTAATTTATACCACATATTCTTTCTTTATTCATTTAGAAAGCTCAACATTTTAACAAAACTCGGAGTTTTTGTTCAAACATCTGTCATTTCTACAAAAAATTAGTTATTTTTTTTTCAATTTTCACTATGCTACACTTTAGCACCTTCGTAACAAGAAGTTTTTTTATTTTTCAGATCATGCCTGACAGAGAATAACAATCCACTATCGGCAAGAATTTTCAAAAGACGGTCCTACTGGACGACTCATATCTTTGCTATATTTTAATTTTTTTAATCGTTTTTTTAATTTGTTCATAAAAATATAATGTATTTCTAAAAAATAAAAGATATTTTATATATTAGATGAAGTAAAAAGTTCTGAGCGTTTTTTCGCTTTATTTCGACGATGAAATTAACATAGTTAGGATTATCCGATTTAGCTCAAATATGCGCCGTTTTGTTCGATAGCTTTTGTCCATTTTGAAGGCAATTTCATAATTCCGAGATTGAAGAAGTGCTCGTCCCTATTGGTAAAAAACTTGACCAGTTCATTTTCACAAGCCTCTCTTGAGGCCAGTTTTGTACCATCAAGAAAATGTTGCAAATGCTTGAAAAGATAATAATCGCTTGGTGCCAGATCTGCACTATACGACGGGTGCGATAGAACCTCCCATCCAAGCTCTCGGAGCTTCTGGCGCGTCGTTAAAGATGTGTGCGGCCTGGCGTCGTCTTGATGGAACACAACACCCTTCCTATTGGGCAATTCTGGCCGCTTCTGGTCGATCGCCTGTTTCAATCTGGTCAGTTTTTGACAGTAGAGGTCCGAATTGAGTGTTTGACCCGATGGGAGCAGCTCATAGTGGATGATTCCCTTCAAACCCCACCAAACACACAGCAAAACCTTCTTGGCAGTTAATCCGGGCTTGGCGATCCTTAGGGCCGGCTCACCGCAATTGGACCACGATCTTTTTCGGTTGTTTTTCTCGTATGTGACCCATTTTTTATCGCCAGTCACCATCCGCTTAAAAAATGGGATGATTTCGTTACGTTTCACCAAAGAATTGCAGGCATCAATTCGGTCCAAAAGGTTCTTTTGCGTCAATTCGTGTGGCACCCATACATCGAGTTTCTTCTTGAGACCAGCCTTATGCAAATGGTTCTAAACGGTTTTCTGGCTAATCTTCAGTTCCTGGGCAATGGAATAAGTGCTCACATGCCGGTCCGACTTGACGATTTCCATGATTTTATCGACATATTCGACGATTGGCCTACCAGAGCGTACCTCATCTTCAACGTCCATATTACCGGAACGGAATCGTGGGAACCACCGCTTTGCTGTTGCATTCGATACTGTATTGGGTCCATAAACAGCACACATTTTTTTGGCCGCCTGCTCCGCCGTTTCGCCTTGGTCTTAGTGGTACTGAAGAATGTATCGAATTTTCTCTTTTTACCTCCATTTTGGAACACTGTAACACACAACTGGCTTCACCAAACACAAAACTGTAAAAGAACTTTTTTAGAAGCGCAATGTCACCTTTAAATCGCTGTATAGTATGACTCGATGCGATGTATACATTGTGGGATATGACCCACTGAAGACATCTAGCGAAAAACGCTCAGAACTGTTTACTTCACCCAATATTTAATAGTCGCGTCAATTTTTTTTTTAATTTGTCTACCTATTTTTCCCGGCGGCAAAATGGAGTAACGCCGTAAGCTGATTCTCGTTGATTCCTGGCGATTCGTCATTCATTTTATCTATAGAAACAACTGCCTGGCCCTGCACCGTTTCATCCTTTCAGGATCTCTTCTCTCTCTCTCTCTCTCTCTCTCTCTCTCTCTCTCTCTCTCTCTCTCTCGCTGTGACCTATGAAAATCCCATAAGAAGGATTTTACAGAAATCGGATCGTACTATCGAAGCTGGAAGATGTCGCGAGAGGGAAAGAAGCTTAAGTAAATTCTGGGCAAACTCGTCGTCGTCTGTGCCACGGAGCACAGGTGGCAAGGTTCAAGACCGTAAGGTAAAATTCAACGAACTTTGCATTAATCGGATGGAACCTCGAGCTTATTGACACGTCGACCTTTGGACACAAGCCGTGGCGTACACGCACGGATTGGTAACCGATAAATCTCATTATCGCCAAAGTGCGAATGGGACGACGCCATAGGAATGTATACACGTATAGGTACGAAACGAAGGAAACTAGACTTTGCTTTTGGTTCCCTGCAGCCAAAATGGCACGTGTGTCCGATGAATTGTGAAACGGTAGGAATCAAAGTTTGATGAATGAGCAGAGGGCCAAAGGTCACAGAAGGATTATCGATTTTCTTCAACTTGCGGGATAAGCAAACGCCCCAGCTCTCCACGCTTCGCTCTTTGCTTTTTGCCCTGAAACAACAGACGCACTTTGTCCCATAACGTATATACGAAATTTCACGCCAAGTATATCAAAACTCGGGAACGTAGGCATCCGAAGGTAAACAAGGACGAAAAAAGTCTTCGAAGAATTAGCTTTCTTAAGTTCAGAAAAGTTTTCTAATATTTAGTGCGTTGTTGATTTTTTGTTTTCCTATCGCTGAATCAGCGGCGAAATCTCGCCGTGGTCGGAGACAAGTATATTCAAAAGTACCTACTTTTTTCCAGTATCAGCACTGCAAATCTATTTGGGTTATTTGTTACGCGTAAGATGTGTAATTGTAGGAATCAACTGTCTACTACCCTATGTATATTGAGACTTTGAATAAGTTCCCGCTGTTTTCCAATAGATGGAGTTACTAGAACTGCGTGCGTGAAGCTTAAGATGGTAACGCATCTATAAAGAAGTACTATAAGCAAGCTGTAATTTCAGTGTGTCATTTCGCCAAAGTGTAAACAACTTTTTTCTCATAATGTTAAACATGTCCAATTTCGTGTCAAAAAAAGAGTATTTGCGGGGAATTTTACTACACTACTTTAATAAAAAAAAATTCTGTAGCTGAAGCACACAGAATTCTTGTTGATACTTACGGCGATCATGCTCCATCGGAAACAACAAGCAGAGATTCATTTTAGACGCTGCAAAAATAAAGATTTTGATGTTGAAAATAAAGATTTTGATGTTGAACGCCCTAGCGCGCCGATAAAGTTTAAAGACGAAGAATTGGAGACATTACTCCCTAAAAACTCATGTGAGATGCTAGCTGAACTTGCAGAATCATTAGGAGTTGTTCGCACAACAGTTATGAAACTTTTGAAAGCATTAGGAATTATTGAAAAGCAAGGACATTGGGTGCCGTACGAGTTGAAGCCGTGAGACGTCGAATGGCGTCTTTTCACGTGTGAATAGCTGCTTCAACGGCAGAAAAGGAAAGGTTTTTTTGCATCGTATCGTGACGCAATGAAAACTGGATACACTACGATAACCCTAAGGGTAGAAAAGTATGGGGTAAGCCCAGTCACGCATCAACATGGTCGGCAAAGCCGAATATCCATGGTTGCAAGCTTCTGCTTTGCATTTGGTCAGATCAGCTGGATTTAGTTTATTATGAGCTGCTCAAGCCGAAAGAAACCATTACGGGAGATCGCTATAGACTACAATTGATGCGTTTAAGCCGGGCATTGAGGGAAAAACGGCCGCTATACGAGCAGAGACACGACAAAGTGATTTAGCAGCATGACAACACTCGGCCACATGTTGCAAAACCTGTGAAAACCTACTTGGAAACACTTAAATGGGAAGTCCTACCCTACCCGCCGTATTCACCAGACATTGCCCCTTCCGATTATTACTTGTTCCAATCAATGGCACATGGCCTGGCTGAGCAGCACTTCCATTCTTGTGAGAATGCCAAAAAAAGGGTCGACTCTTGGATAGCCTCAAAAGACGTGCCGTTTTTCCGATGTAAAATTTGAATGCTCCAAAAAGATGGCAAAAAGCAGTAGCTAGTGATGGACAATACTTTCAGTGACATGTTTCTTGCTATTTTTTTTTAAAGCATTAATTTCCACGAAGAAACAGCGAGAACTTATTCAACATCCTAATAGATATTGTGACGGGTCTTTCTCTAATATATATATATATATATATATATAGTGGGTAAAAAAGTATTTGTACACCGCGTGTTTTTCAAATTGCCTACGAAAAAAAATAAAATGCTATAGCATTTTCACTTTTTCGAAAATTTTTGTCTAACATTTTATTTTTCCTCGAAAAAAATGCCAAAGTATTTTTTTTCGCAGGATAATTTAAAAAACACTCGGTGCACAATTACTTTTTTACCCACTGTATATATTGGGTTTATGCATTATTCCACAGCTAAAATTGAGTACATTTCAAAGGCAAAATATTTACCAAAAAAAGCGATTTTAATCAACTAAATGTTTCATTATGTTGAATGACTTTCTGCCATCTCTTCACGAGCTTCATTATCCCTCTTTCATAGAAGTCCTGAGATCTTTGGGCAAAGAAGTCATCCAAGTGGTTTTTGAGTATGTCCACGGAACTGAAGGTTTTACTATTCAAACTGTTCCGTACCTCCCGGAACAAGTGATAATTTGAAGGTGCAAGGTCCGGACTATACGTTGGGTGTGTCAAAACATCCCACCCAAGCCGCAATAACTTTTGCCAGGTCATCAGAGAAACGTGTTTTTAGCCTTGTGCTGGTGGAATGCCCTTTCCGTTCGCCAATTTGGGCCGCTTCTGATCGATTGCTCGCTTTAATTTGGACAGTTGTGAGCAGTACTCGGTCAAATCAATCGTTTCGTTGGGTGGCAGTAGCTCATAATAGCGGATCCGCTCCCAATCCCACCAGATACAGAGCATGACCTTTTCCGAGTGTAATCCAGCCTTCCCGGCCGCCTACGCAGCCTCCCCGAGCTTCAACCATGATCTTTTTCGACTGACATTGTTGTAGCCAATCCACTTTTCATAGCCAGTAATCATTCGCTTTAAAAATGAATCGTTTTTATGACGTTTGAGCGGTATAACGCAAGCTGAAGTTCGGTCTGTTAAATTCGTCTCGCACAGTTCGTGCCGCATCCAAGCATCAATCATGCTTACTATCCCAAGCTTCCGTAAATGTCCCGCAAGCTTCCGTAAATATATATACATATAGCTTATGATTGAATAAATCTATATCATGATACTTGATAAAACTCTCTCATTGTCACAACGACATTAACTAATTGTTATAGTTTATTTGATGCAACAAATAATTATAGGAATTACTTTGGTTGTTATGACATATCTGCGAATGAACAATAAAATGCAGCAAACAAGTAGGGTAGGGAGGGTCATGTTGAGCAGTCGGGTAAGTTGGCCAATTGAAATATCTGGAAAATTAAGCATCGTACGCGGGTGCTTCAAATGACGGAAAGAGAGGTATGGGGGAGGGGAGCACATCACGCCATCGCCCGGTGCCATGCGGCGCACGAGACGGTAACACGGGACGTTTCATTATTTTTGCACCCAAAACTAAAAAAAAAACGTGATTGAAAGATTTTCTTCTACCATTGTATGAGAAAAAATATTTCAAAGTTCATTGCAATTAATGTCAATCTTTCAAAACTTAACTAATTAACAAGCAACTGTTGGTTTATTACTGCATTGCACCGAATCATGTTGCATACGTCTAATTTTTTAATGCAATTCTTACTTTACCCAACTTTCCTTATACTCATGCTCAACTTACCCCGCTACCGGGGCAGGTTGAGCAAAGTATGGCCTTAGTCATTTAAGAGCGATTATCTGTGAAGCAATGAGGATAACAGGAATTTCGTCTACAGACTTTTTGTCCCAGATAAATTTCCTATTGACCAAGATAGGTTTCATTTTTATACGGCAGACTGTTAAGGCGGGTAACCACTTTAGATGATTCAAAAAATCATTTTTTTATTTCTTAAATCGTTAGCAAAATATCTTAAGAACACACCCTGAAAATTTCAAAATAATATTCGGATTCCTTCTAACGGTATGTATATAAATGATAAAGACTCTCCGCTCGACTCCCAAGCGCGCTCATGTATCCACGAGCGCTCTGTTAGGTAGGTTGTTTGGGTTTTCATAACCCAAACAAACCCAAACTAGACGTTTTGGAATTAGCTCCAAAACATCTCCATTCTGGGTACAAAATAATCGAGGTAGCGGCATTTCTTGCTACTATTTTATTCAATGAAGGAACTTCAGCCCTACTCATGGTTATGAAGGAACTACAAATCGTAGTTGGCAAGCAGAGCTACGGATATGCCGAGAAAATGGATCAGATGCGCGTGGTCGGCAAAATAGAAAAAGTTTATTAGAGACAAAAGAAGCTCGTAAAGAGGAAATGCAAACTTCAAATGAGTTGCATGAGGAAGAGGAAGGACTGCTGTATGGTGCTGGAATCGCGGATTACTCGGTAAGACACTTTATCATTTGATTAAACACATTTGACTTTGACTTTTTCGTTTGTGAAACTTTAAACGTGTTTTTCTCGAAACTACATTTTTTCAATTTGCGGGAGTCATAACTCAAAAACTAATTGATGGATCATCTTCAAATTTAGAACACGTTTACATAATATAATTTATTAAAACATGAAGCTAAAGTTGGAAAGATTAGATTGTTTAAAACATATTTATTATTGCAAAATTTCGGGGAAAAAATGCTAAAAATCGATCATTTTTTTCAAAACACGTTCCAACATTCAATTCTCGATTTTTTTTTCAAAATTTAGGTTCATGTTCTTTAAAGCCATTATAAGAATGTATAAAAATTTGTTGGACTATTTCAGATGCGAATTGCGAGCTGTATAATTCCCGCAGATCGACAACGACGATGAGGACACGCCAAGGGATACAGCGGATTACACCTTAATGAATGCATCAAATAACTTGAAAAAATTACCAGAGATGTATGAAAATATGAATAAATTATTGTCAGAGTTGCGGCAATTTCCGTTTTTTTTTCACAATAAAAAAATTCCAAAAAATAATCTAATTTTCGGTCTCCTAAAGTGGTTGCCCGCCTTAAGGAATAACAGGGCGATAATTCCAAACTTGCTCAACATGCCCCTCCCTACCCTATAGGCAGGTAGACTGTGGGTTCATCTGGGATTGTGCATGTGTAGGCGAAATGTCTTTTTCGAAAAAAAAATCACTTTCGGACGTTTGGAAATTACGAATTATATCGCAAATACTCAACTCAGAATTTCACATTGATGTGAAATTCTGAGTTGAGTATTTCATTCTATTTTGGATTTATGAAATATTCTATGCATTTAGTAGACAAGCTGTGGTGTCTTGAACAAACACCAAATATGCATAGATATAATACACCTAAGTGTGTAATACAAAACGCATGAAGCGAATCCCGAAATTACACACTCGGAAATGTGTAAAAAGTAACCACAAGGTAATAAAACATGTAGCTATGTTGAAGCAACACACTTGGATTTGCACTTCATTTGATGATGGAGTCTCTGTACAGCGATCACGGAAGGCAATCCTAACATATCCTGCAAAGATGAAAGTGCGGCAGTGTAAGAGGAGCATCGTGGAACATAAAAAAAAGTGGGCTTTCGAAACTTGTAGGAGATTTCATGAATCGATTGAAACTGAGCCAGAGTTAAACTTGCAAATGGATATCGTCCGCAGGGGCCGAGGAAGTCGAGCAAACAAAAACATCGAATCGCCGATCGAAAAACTTGGAACAATACTTTTTTTTCTGCCGTGTAGTAGTGTCAACATTCCTACGTGTTCGTTTATATTCATACGTGTTTATATTTACACATCAACCCAGCTTGAATGAAACATTCACGTCGACTGTTTTTCGCCCCGGAGCCGTTTTTTCTCCCTCCGCGGTCCAATCTCGCATCTTCGGCAAAACGTCGAAAACTTTTTGTCCCGTCGTAATAATGGCGGAACGTTCCGTGGTTCGGAAAAGGATGGACTTCTGTTGCAAATGAAACGTCGAGAATAGTTATCGTACCATCAAAGTTTCACCATCAAAACGAAAACGTTTGGCCGCTGAATGAACGCGCCAGAGATTTTAAATGGTACAACGCTAGGCAGAAAGAAAAAGTAACAGCGACAAGGGACGGGGTAGAGGGGGGCGTGCAAAAAAGATCGATGGATGACAAAGGGTAAGTAAACACGAAAATCAAATAGAACTCTCGGCTGAATTATGTGATGGAGACTGACCTATAATTCGCGCTGCTTTACCGTCCCGTCAACCCTTGCCCGGTTTGTCCTCGAGATTAAAGTACAAGGTCGTAAAATCGGTGACTATTCTTTCTCGCGTCGTATCGGCGAGCAAGACTTTCTCATCGTCGTGTTCTACACCGATCTCGATATCGGGCTCGGTGGTGACATGGAAGAAATATGGAATTTCCTCATTCGTGGGGACACTCTCCGAGTGCATTACCGTCCGATTCATGACTTCTTTAACGGCCTGCCGAGAACAAAGTTTCAACCACAATATACATGTTATAAAAAAAAGAATTCATTAAATATTAATTATTAGGTTTTGCCAGCGACCTCATCCACGTGGACTTTAGGATTTGATCCAGAGAGGAGATTAATATTAGATGAAGTAAAAAGTTCTGAGCGTTTGTTCGCTTTATTTCGACGATGAAATTAACATAGTTAGGATTATTTGATTTAGATCAAATATGCGACGTTTTGTTCGATAACTTTTGTCCATTTTGAAGGCAATTTCATAATTCCGCGATTGAAGAAGTCCTCGTCCCTATTGGTAAAAAAACTTGACCAGCTCATTTTCACAAGCCTCTCTTGATGCCAGTTTTGTACCATCGAGAAAATTTTGCAAATGCTTGAAAAGGTGATAATCACTTGGTGCCAGGTCTGGACTATACGGCGGGTGCGATAGAACCTCACATCCAAGCTCTCGGAGCTTCTGGCATGTCGTTAAAGATGTGTGCGGCCTGGCGTTGTCTTGATGGAACAGAACACCCTTCCTATTGGCCAATCCTGGCCGCTTCTGGTCAATCGCCTGCTTCAATCTGATCAGTTCTTGACAGTAGAAGTCCGAATTGAGTGTTTGGCCCGATGGGAGCAGCTCATAGTGGATGATTCCCTTCCAATCCCACCAAACACACAGCAAAACCGTCTTGGCCGTTAATCCGGGCTTGGTGATCATTTGGGCCGGCTCACCGCGATTGCACCACGATCTTTTTCGGCTGTTGTTCTCGAATGTGACCCATTTTTTATCGCCAGTCACCATCCGCTTCAAAAACGGGTTGATTTCTTTACGTTTCAGCAAAGAATCGCAGGCATCAATTCGGTCCAAATGGTTCTTTTGCGTCAATTCGTGTGGCACCTATACATCGAGCTTCTTCTTGAGACCAGCCTTATGCAAATAGTTCCAAACGGTTTTCTGGCTAATCTTCAGTTCCTGGGCAACGGAATAAGTGCTCACATGCCGGTCCAACTCGACGATTTCCATGATTTTATCGACATTTTCGACGATTGGCCTACCAGAGCGTGCCTCATCTTCGACGTCCATATCACCAGAACGGAATCGTTGGAACCACCGCTTTGCTGTTGCATTCGATACTAAATTGGGTCCATTAACAGCACAAATTTTTTTGGCCGCCTGCTCCGCCTTTTCACCTTGGTCATAGTGGTACTGAAGAATGTATCGAATTTTCTCTTTTTTTGCCTCCATTTTGGAACGCTGTAACACACAACTGGCTTCACCAAACACAAAACTGTCAAAGAACTTTTTTTGAAGCGTAATGTCACCTTTAAATCGCCGTATAGTATGACCCGATGCGATGTATACATCGTGAGATATGGCTTACTAAAGGCATCTAGCGGAAAACGGTCAGAACTTTTTACTTCACCCAATAAAAATAGAAAAAAGTAATAAATAAGCAAAGATGGTAGATTGTCATATTTCTCAGGCACGGTGGTAGACTGACTGACTGAGTTAAGGGCTGGTAATTAATGAAATAGTAGTATAAAAGTGACGATCTTCAACTCAAATATCATACAATGGCATTGTTGTATATAGAACTATATGGCTTTGCAATATAGTTCTGCAGATAACATTGTATGATTTATGGTCTTCGGCAAGCACATTCAAGTTTTCGGCACTCGATACTCTCGAACAACCCACATATAGTTGATCATGCGAGAAGCGAATCCTTTTTTAGTGCACCTCTACTCCCTTTAAGGAACGAATCTTCCGATTTTCATCGAGATAAAAGCAGGGAAATCGATTTTTCCATACAAACTACAACATTCCGTTGCACTCCTATTTAAGGGTTGTTAAAAAAAATCCTATAATATGCGTTGTATTATTTGTTTTGACGAATATTTATACCAAGTTTCAAGCTAACAACGCAAGGAATACAATTTTTCATACAAACTTTTACACCCCATTCCACCCCCTTAGGTGTTGTTTTTGCGAAAAATTCTTTCTTACAAGGAAACCGTTTCCCATGTCCACCTACGATTTTGTTCATTTTTGTATATGTTATTCTTTTCGAAATTTAAGCATCACGTATTTTTTTTATCGGAGGAAAAACGGTTTTAAGGGGTGAAACTCACCCTCAAATTTGGGCACCCTCCGAGTGACTTTTGCAGTTTCGCATAGTTCCAATAATGATATTCGAATGAAACCAATTCGAGAACAAGGCTTATAGCGAATAATGAAAAATCCGTCTTTTCCAGTTCCGAGGCGGTGAATAGGGGTAAATTTATAGGGGTTGAAATTTAAAAAATTCGTGTAATTCGAAAACTTTGTTTTTCATCTCGATGAAACCAATTGCATTCGAAAGAGCTTGAAAAAGTAGCATATACGGGTTTTTGCGTTTTTCGAAAGAAACCTTTTTGGGGGTGACTACCTCTGTGTAATGTCGCTTCCGGTGAAATCGCCTCCGATTTCGTTCATTTTTAAATATGTTATTCGTCATCGAAATCAGAGAGACAGGTATTTTTTTTATCGTGCGGCAAATCATTTTTAAGGGGTGAAACTCACCCTCGAGGTGACTGTTGCAGTTTTGCACATTATTATACAAGATATTCGAGTGAAACAAATTCATGGATAATGCTTATGGCGAATAATGAAAAATGCGCTTCCGTCAATTCGGTGGGAATGAATTGGTAGAAATTTATAGGGATTGCAAGTCGACAGTCGACACCTTAAAACTCCTTAAAACCAATGCAATTAGTTTCATCGAGATGAAAAAAAAAGTTTTCCGATTGCACGAATTTTTTAACTTTTAACCCCTATAAATTTACCCCTTGTTCACCCCCTCGGAACTGGAAAAGGCGCATTTTCCATTATTCGCTATAAGCATTGTTCTCGAATTAATTTCATTCGAATATCTTGATTGGAACTATGCGAAACTGCAAAAATCAGTCAGAAGGTGCCCAACTTTGAGGGTGAGTTTCACCTCTTAAAACTGTTTTTCCGCCGATAAAAAAAAGTACGCGTCTCTTAGATTTTGATGACGAATAACGAAATCGGAGGGGTACACCGGAAACGGTTTCCTTATTAGTGCACCTCTATACGTTCAAAGAAACATATCTTCCAAATTTCATGTTTCTATCTTCAGTAGTTTAGGCTGTGCGTTGCCTATATGTCAGACAGCCATTCAGTCAGCCAGTCACGGAACTATTTTAGATATATAGATTGATACAGGGTTTTTTAAAACATAAATATGGCCGAACGATCTAAAGAAGTTATGAAAATCTTCACGGATAAAGTGATTATCGCATAGTGGCTTATCCTTTTAATATTGCATTTACAATTAGCCCGATAATGGTAGTGGATACTCTCTACCCAGGATATAACATCGTCGGCCAGTTCCTAAAGTCGAACCCTTCTCGCGAAACAGAAAAGCGCGTTTGGAAATTTCGCAAACTGTGCAGCTAACCTTATCAGCCACTTCCAGCCAGTGTTTGTAGAGGGAGCGGAAAATGGTTGCTTGCTCTTTCACGTCGTTGATAAGCCTCTCCATATCTTCCTCGTTCTTCGGTATCGCAATCACCTAAACGAAATACAAATTCAACTATTTGTTTTGAACGTATCTCTTACTCTTTTCTCTCGTTGTATCTTTTTCTTCGTATTGTCTCCCGTGGCACGTAGCATTCGACCTCTCGTTCCAATTCGGTAATCATTGTTCTTTGTTCTTTGCTATATGTTTATATATATATATATATATATGTTTTTGTGTGTGCATGGTGTGTGTGTATGTGTGTGTATGGCACTAAAGTAAAAACAACGATCTCTAGTGGAAAGTTACTTCGACTTCCTGCTCCTTTTTCTTCGGTACTTTAGTTTCTTCCATTACCGCCTGGGCGACCGGTTCCCATGGTACTCCGATCGGCCAAGCAATTTTCTTCATCTCCTGCTCCGTTTCATCTTCGTTCGTTTCTTCCTTATGGTCTCCAGATATTTTTCTCCCATTCTCCTCCTCATCTCCATCCGTGGTGTCGTCGTTTGCCTCTTTACTTGTCCGATTCTCCAATTCCGTTGACGACGTCTCTGCCATCTCTTCAGCTCGATTGGACTTCCTCTCGTCGACCGCACTACTCTCAGCTCGCTTCTTCTCGTCCTCTGTCTCAATCGTTTCTTCCCTCGTGATCGTGTCTGGCATTGAGATCCGCATTTCTGAGCCTTGACACACATACACCCGCGCACACACGTAAATACCATTTTTCCATATTCGTAAAAAAAACGAGAATTCCTATAGTTAGCGCGAAGTTTCAATCGATAAAGCCTAGCATGCGTATTCAGTTGACGAGCAATATTGGCTGTTTGGATTTAACACGTTCGAAGGATCACCGCTTCAACCCTTTTGCGGTTTTTTTCCCGCATCATCGTGAGTTTCCGTTCTGTCTCAACGTCTCCAATACTGAATTCACATTTATCTTTGATTGGCCAAATCGATTTCACTAATTAAATTGGCTACGACTTCGTCGATTAATCAAAATGATTTCTTTGATGCCCATCATCGGCGTTCAAAAGACACGAAAAAATAATTGATCGAGCCATGACTCGCCACTTATTGTACGTAGAGAGCTTAATGAGCAATCGTGTACTCCGATTTAAGAACAAGGATGATCATAAATGGTGTCAATCCATACGCGATCTAACTTTATTTTTTCCGTGGAGCGAGCATGTTCAATAACGTTATTTTGCGATTCAATATGCTATACTGCAAATCGATGTGAGTTATTTGTTACACGTAAGGTGTGTAATGTTAGGCATTAACACGTGTAAATGCCATACACAACTTAAAACAACATGCTTATGTGTGTTGTAAAGAATTCAAACACATTTTATGTGTATTACGTACACTTGAACCCCATTAAATTTCAATACGTTATTGCTGTCTTATTCAAAATATGTAAAACGTGCATATGTCTTCATTTACGCGTTTAGATATCAAACGTATCTTAACCTCTTGACGCCCTATGATTTTCGGCAAGGACGAATTTACACATGAAAAATTTAGCTTGGGCCTGAGGAGGTTAAACAATGCATTTATGTGTGTTACAGTAAAATTAAGCACATTGTGTGCGTCTATGTGAACCGTGGATTCGTATTAGGTATATTAAAATTTACATGTGAATTTTAACCCTTCGACTGCACATTTCCGCCACGAACCCCTGACTGCATGTGGGGTCGGTCGGACCCCAGACGTTTTTCAGATCGATGTATTTCGGTAAATGTGCATTTTTTAGTAGAGACGTTTTTTGTAGTCAATGATCCTTGTTTTATGGGCCAAAATCTATTTTTTGAGAAAATAAAAAATTAAGTGCCCAAACATTAATTCAAAGTGGAAAATGCGTAGTGAAAAATACGTACTTGCACGAAAAGCAGTGGGATCAAAACGACCCAGTGTGCAGTCGAAGGGTTAATGTACTTGATACTAACATGACATGTCAACTTTCAAATGGTTAATGAATATTTAAATGAAACTAATCGAATATGACGATTAAAAATACATTACCGCACTAACATCTCTCTCTCTCTCTCTCTCTCTCTCTCTCTCTCTCTCTATCTCTCTCTCTCCGCCCCCCCCCCTTCGCCCGCCCTATTTCACGTATGAAAATTTGTCTACTGTCTCATATATATATATATATATATATATATATATATATATAGATTCCGTTTGACAAAATCCATATCATCATATTTGGTAACACTCTTTAATGATCACAATGACATTACCTAGTTAATATAGTTTATGTTCTACAACAAGTATTTTTTTAATTTATTTTCCTGTATTCTAATGTATACCCTTGTGGATTTTTGGGTATTGGCCTTCGCAATTGAACCCTTTACTATCATGCTCTACACGCACTTTGCTAACCTAACCTAACTTCCGTTGCGTTCACAACAAAAAATTAAGAAATCCATTTAAAAAATTTTTTTAACTAATAGTAAAATATGTCTAGAATATTGTCCCAAAGTTTTAAGTCAATTGGAGTAAAAGTCTAGGAGAGAGGGACTTTGGGAATTCCCCCCGTTGGGAAAGACCGGCCGGGAGCGACGCAGGTATATGCATTTTTCTCAAAACACTATTTTTGAAGTCGGTGGACACGATTTCTCAAAAACTAATGCACGACCTTATTGCAATTTTGCACACTTCTTCAAAATAGCATTGACTAGTGATTGAACAATGGTTATTTTTATCGATTACAACTAATATTACAAGGCTATACGTAGTATAAACTGTACCAAAAATTTAACTTTTTTGCATACAACTCTGCCAAAAATTCAAATTTTTTTTAAATCCCTCGTTCAATCACGAGCTATACTTATCTCCTAACAGAAGAAATTTGGTTTTTTAATTTCAGAGAAAGCTATCATGAGTTATCCTGACCACCACGTGGACACTTTTTTTAGGGGTCTCCGGAAACCAGGTCCCAACGGCTGAATTTCCCAAATTTTCGGATGAATTTTTTCTTTAATATTGTTGAAATGCTGCTTGTTTATGTGCTTAACATTTTGAATAAAATAATTTATATATCATATTTTCAAAAAATAGAGAAAATATACTTTTTTTGGCTTCGAAACCCACGTAAACCCCGTAAGGAAGTAGTCTCGCCAAGGCGCTTTGATATAGATTTTTTTTTATTTGAGGACTCATTCAGAACACTATTAAATGATTACCTGCAAAATTTCAAAAGGATTCACCCTTCCGTTTTCGAGATATTGGCAATCAAATATTTCATGGTTTTACACGTGTTCTTATGGGGGTCAGTGGAAAATTTCACATTTCACGCAATAAACTGGAAACTTTTCGACAGATTAAACAAAAAAATTCTCAATTACACAGGAACATAGGAAGAAGTGGGTAAATAAAATATCATGAATTTTGACCATCCAGTTTCAGAGATATAGCGATTTAAATTAAGCAATGTCTAGCGACGCTACTGCCACGAAGCGACTGGAGCAAACTAGAACTAAGTTTCAGTGGTGTGTGCATATCCATGTGCGGAGAGTATCTACGTATTAGTAGTCAGAATGGATAGTCTGATACAAAAGTGAGGGTTAGGTAAACATTATATAAGGCGTTTTTATTATTACTTTATAAGTTCTTACATCCCGATAAGATGTACAACCTACATTATAAAAACAAATTCAGGTCAATTATAGCCAAAAAAAAGGGGTCTAATTGATTGGATTCTATTGATACACATGTTTAGGGAGAATATCGGCAAAAGCATTTTTCGAAATAAGTTCCCCAGTTCAAATGCTAGATGATGAATTCCAAAAAAATCCACTAAGCATTCCGCATGCATTAAAAAAAAAATCAAAATATCATAAATCTCGACGTAATTTCACATAATCTCTAGCTCAATAAAACAAAATGAATAAAAGACGAAAAGTAGGATACCTTCATTCGACGGATCTTGATTTCTCGACGCGCGAATCTCCCCCGACAACTTCTCAAATCTCCGTTCAGCATCAGCTGCCATCGATGCTTTTCCTACTTCTATCTCAACATCTTTGCGATATTGCTGTCCGCTATGATTTCGCATCATCCCTGTAGGCTCGTCCTGTACGATCGGCCGAGATATAAATATTAGTTCGCCAACAACTCTCGTCGATCTTCTATATCACAAACGGAAAGGGAGCTGGGGGGGGGGGTGGCGGGGGCGGATGCGTATGATATTTTTTCTTGTTTTGCCGTACTATGATTCGTTCGATACACGTAGAATGTATCCAATACACGTACACGTGATTCGATTGTGCCAGAGGGAGAAATTGAAAAAAGAAATAAACTTTGCTGCAGGCTACCAACTATTTGCTCCATTCCTGTCTGCCACTGACCCCCCTTCACCGCCGCCAATGAATGTTTCTCTTTCGTCCCTTATTTATTTTATATTTGGCTTCATCTCTTACAGCCTCATCATCATTGTTAATATTATTTGTTATTTTTAATACGCTTTTTATACTTCTCTTATTGCTTCTTCGGCGCGCCGCAGGTGCTGGCTCATACGTAGCACGAGGTTTAAGTGCGATCGTAGCCAGGAGTACCACTCGTGCGCCTTTTCCTCTACTTTAGTCACCCACACACTCCAGACTCGTATTTTCTCCGAGGGCACAGCGTACAGGCGTTCCATCGATTCGACGATTTTTCTACCAGTCAATGAGACGAACGTAACGAAATTAACGGAGAAAAGAAAAAAAAACTAAGTTGATGGTTTTTCAACGTCTTCGGCATTTTCACGTGAAATTCCATCAAGCTCGTAGGTATAATGCGAAATTGAGCCTATCGAGTCACGAGTTATTGGAGCGCTATGAAATTTGTCTGAATTTAAAAGACACAATCGTTTATGTAAATCGTATAAAGTTTAATTCAGTCAAATAAATATCAATGTAAAATACGTGAGATTCACATAAATCTCTTCATTGCGCTTTTTTTTCTATATCAATGTATTCGATCGAATTATCGCCCGAGAGACTATAAGCCAGAACGAGAGAGCGAGAGAGAGAGAGAGAGAGAGAGAGGGCACGAATTTACGCGAGAGCCGTGAACGGCATCGAAAGTAGATTATATCCGCAGAGAGACCCTCGCTCCATCGGAATATCGCATCGACTTTCGTTAATACGATGTTCGTTTGCTATGCGAGCTCGTATTGCAAACGAATTTTACCCCAATTGATTTATCAAAACGTGACCTCATCCGAAACACCACCGGTGTACAAACGCAAGACCGGTTAAAGTGGAACCTTTAGCGCCAGTAAATTCACGAAAAAGAACCAATATTCATGCATGCGATTGTTGTGTATGACGAAATGTACGCATAGGTACGTGGTATATGGATGTGTGTACGTTTTCTTGTAATCTAATAAGAATCGTGGCAGCCGTGCTCGTTCGTCTAAAAAATCGATAGGAAACATTTTCAAATGTCCCCGGGGAAGTCGAATGAAGATTGTGGAGAAAAAAAAAAGTAAAAATGGTTGGAAACTGTGTCGAGATCCATCATTTTAACAAACATTCGTGGTTTCGAACGAAATTGCTGCCGTCTAAAAAAAAAAAGCTTCTCGATTTGTTCGCCCTCGATGAGTTCGCAATTTTTAAGTGGGAAAATACTCGTAGTGGTCTCAAAGAATCAAATGTTTTTTTTTTACGTAAAATGTTAGTTAAATGTTTCAAGAATCAGCCCTGGAATCGCTGATCAGGCGGTAAGTGACTGAAATCATTGATTTTTCGTAGTTCGAAACTTTAAGGGAACATTCCAGTGTAAATTTTTTTTTTAATCGGTTTTTTTTTTGCATTATCCAAAAATGTGGACTTTCATAAACATGCTGTTAAATTTCGATCGCGAAATTATTCCGGTCGCTACAGCCTTTATTAGAAAAAGGGATTCGATCAGCTGCGTGAGACCTGGCGCTGGTGAACGACGTTTTTTCTCGGCACGTCATTTTTCAAAACGTTGGAAGATTTTAAACGAAGAGTTTTTTTTTAAGTTTCTCATTTTTCTTTAACGAAAAACTGTCGAAAAACTACCCAATTTGACACTTAATTTCAAAATGGCCACAAATTGTTAATTTTCATCGAAAAAAAATCCTCCATACGCCTCTACAGTTTTTTTTATACAGCTTAATAATTAAAATTTTTTTTTTTCTTTCAGATAATTCTTGGAGGAATAGGACTTTTCATCGTCAGGCGCTAATTTTTTTGGCATCATTTGGCAGTGACAAAAAAAATAATATAAAAAATAAAACTGAAACATTAAAAAATATTTTTATGTACAACATAAGTCATTTGAATAAAAGAAAAAATCTGACTGAGGTACAATATTACCTTGAACTTATATCTAATTGTTCATGAAAATCGCTATTAAGAAGTAATTTCTTATTGCAAAAAAGAAAAAAAATGTTGTATAGAATTTCAATTTTTTTTCTGAAGCGTCTAATTTGTTTAATTTTTAACTTTTAAAATGTTTCTTAGGTATAAGTTCAGCATTTGGATGGTTAAAATACTAAAAACTCTTGGCTCATATTTTTCAGACGAATATTTATCAACATTGAAGTCGTTGGATTTCCCACAAATGGACAACTGCCGCCACAACCTCCTGGAAGATCACGCCATAACGTCAATTTGCAATATTTTTTTAATGAAAAAATTGATTTGATAATGAAAATAGTTTAATTGTGTAAGAAATTCTACCAAAAGTTTCATAAATGTAAAACGTTTTCTTCTTTTCCAAAAAAAAAAGATCAAATTTGGCTATTTTGTCGTTGTCTACATATATCCCCCACCCCCCTGAACGTATAAAAATAATTTTTCAAGTAACCGTTATTCTTCGAATTGAAAGAGCATTAATAATCGTAGTCCCGATTTTTTTTAGTTCCAAATTGGTCTGAAATGAGTCACAAAAATATCAAATATTGCAAAAATTGAGAAGTTGTAATTTTTACCAAACGTTACGCGATTCTGATATTATTTTAATACGACATTTCGAAGCTCTTCGAGCGCGATTGCTGCGACGAATTTCTTTGTCAAACTTATACATGTGGTTGATAATCGAGAACAACGATTCGTATTGAAATCTTCGAGAATCGTGGGGCAAACGAAATTGCGGTTAACATCGCGGCTCTCACAGTGAGCTTGGTACAATTACGAGCTCTCTTGGATACGTGGTGGTCACGGATCAACCGTCGAAGACTGACCAAATATTGATTCTGCACTGGTGGTATCCACCGGAGAACGGAGTGCGAGAGAGACGACAATAGAATCGCGGTCACGTAACTAATCCTCCTCTCTGTATATCGAGGAGAATAGATCTCCCGTAGTTGCAAAATTCTGCAACGATATTAATCTCAACCGGCTCAACGATATATCCTTGCGTATCGATTTCCGGTCTACTCCGATCTCTCTTTTTTGTATATAATTGTGCGGCAAAGTAAAAGAAAACATTTTTTTTTAAATTTGAAAACGTATTCTCCTCGTGTAATTCTTGATTTAGACGAGGCAGACTTGTCCTATTCGCGGTTTCCTGTTTGCCTTCGCGGCCTCTTCTTGCGTCATCGAAACCTACACTTTACGGCTGATCTGTCTAAAGTTAAATTGATCGATGAGTGCAGTGCGACTCCTTGCCAGTTTACTGGCGAATTTTCATAATATCTCACAGCCTGAAACGGCCAAAATTTTTATCTCAACATTCATACGTATCAATTCTATTTTGCCACTGCCACACGCGGGTCAATTTACATTGCGATATTCCGTTTTAAGAAAAACCACGGGACGTATTATCTGTTATCTTTGGAAACAGTTGTTTGCCTGTGGGCGAAGGGTCGTGACGTCGGCTATTTTTTTATCCTCCATCAGAAACATATGCGGCATCTCTATAGAGAATCGTAGAATTCGGATTCAATGCCAAAAACGAGATCAATCCAAGTCTTAATGTTTCGCAGAGGTATAAAGGCGTACGAGGAAAACGATGAAATCAGAGATTAAATCTTGTGAGAATTGTGTTTGGCCGGATGTCACGTAACATGCCCGTCTAAAATATCTTCTGATCTAATAAAATTTTGTATACTTCGCTTACATATTCGGTTGGACAAATTGGATGCCCACTTCTTCTTGTGATGGGGTAAGGACGATGTTCTCAGATCCGTGTTCCTCAACGGCGGGTAGGCCAATACCATTTTCGGTCTGCTAAAAGAAAGGGATGAATTAGAAGGAGAGTCCTATTTACTATTTTTATTTATTATTAAAAATATATATTTACATATATACAGTACTGGGCAAAAAAAGCACACACTAGTCGAAATTTTGTACCGCACTAAAATTTACTTAGCGGTCTCAAAAATAAAGGTAATTAAATTGCCCAAGTGGCGATTTAAGGAGGACAAGTTTACCTTTATTTTGCTTTTTTATAAAATTCTCTACGATTTTTTTTCGTCCCGGTGCGTACTTTTAAACGTGGCCATTTTTCGGCTATTTTTTGGTCGTCGAAAATTAACTGCAAAGTTTGTGGAAAAAATTTTTCGTCGGTTTTTCCATGGGAGACTTAAAAAGAATATCAAAACCGACATTTTTATTTTTTAGAAAGTCTCGTACGATTTTTTTTCGCCCTAGTATTGAATTTTTAGCTAAAAAAGACATGTTTTGGAAAAAGGCGTCATCAAAGAACTATAGGGTTTCAGGGGAAATGTCAAGAGGGTAAAAAGTTACATGGGTTCACACTGAAGTGGCTAGAAATTTTTCAGAATTTTTCTTGGAATTTTTTTTTACCATTTTTGGTTGGTACTTTGATGAGTGGAAATTTCTAGCCACTCCAGTGTGAACCCATGCAACTTTTTACCCTCTTGACATTTCCTCTGAAACCCTATAGTTCTTCGATGACGCCTTTTTTTCTGAAACATGTATTTTTTAAGTAAAAATGCAATACTGGGGCGAAAAAAATCGTAAGGGACTTTCTAAAAAACAAAAATGTAGGTTTTGATATCCTTTTTAAGTTTACCATGAAAAAAACATAGGAAAAATGTTTCTACAAACTTTGCAGTTAATTTTCGACGGCCATAAAATAGCTGAAAAATGGCCACGTTCAAAAGTGCACACTGGGGCGAAAAAACATCGTAGAGACTTTTCTAAAATAAAGGTAAACTTATCCTCTTTAAAATGCCACTTGGGAAATTCAATTACCTTTTTTTTTGAGTCCGCTATGTAAATTTTAGTGCGGTAAGAAATTTCGACTAGTGCGTACTTATTTTTGTCCATAAGCAAGCTTGAAATTCAGTGTATGTCATTTCGCCGACGTGTAACCATCTTTTTTTCATAGTGTTCATAAATTTCGTGCTAAAAAAAATAGTATTTGCAAAGAATTTTAATGCACTACTTTATTTTTAAAAAATCTGCAGCTGTATGACACAGAAGTCTTGTTGAGACTTACGGCGACCATGCTCTGTCGGAAACAACATGCAGAGATCGATTTAGACGCTTAAAAAATGAAGATTTTGATGTTGAAGATAAAGAACGCTTTGGCGCATCAAACAAGTTTGAAGACGAAGAATTGGAGGCATTACTTCATGAAGATTCATGCCAGACGCTAGCTGAACTTGCAGAATCATTAGGAGTTGATCACACAACATTTTTGAAATATTTGAAAGCATTAGGAATTATTCGAAAGCAAGGACATTGGGTGTCGTACGACTTGAAGCCGAGAGATGTCGAACAGTGTCTTTTCACGTGTGAACAGCTGCTTCAACGACGGAAGCCGAAAGAGTATTTGCATCGTATCGCGACTGGCGATAAAAAAATGATGCACTATGATAACCCTAAGCGTAGAAAATCGTGGGGTAAGCCCGGCCATGCATCAACATCGTCAGCAAAGTCGAATATCCATGGCTTCAAGCTTCTGCTCTGCATTTGGTGGGATCAGCAGGGTGTTTATTATCAGCTGCTCAAACCGAACGAAACCATCATGAGAGATCGCTATCGACTACAATTGATATGTTTGAGCCGAGCATTGAAGGAAAAACGGCCGCTATACGAGCAAAGACTCGTCGAAGTGATTTTCACCATGCCAATGCTCGGCCACATGTTGCAAAACCGGTGAAGACGTACTTGGAAACGCTTAAATGGGAAATCCTACCCCACCCGTTGCTGTATTCCCTAGACATTGACCCTTTCGATTATAACGTGTTCCGATCGATGGCGCATGGCCTGGCTGGGCAGCACTTCCATTCTTATGAAGATGCAAAAAAATATGGGTTGACTCTTGGATAGCCTCAAACGACGTGTCATTTTTCCGACGTGGACTTAAAATGCTGCCAGAAAGATCGGAAAAAGTAGATGGACAATACTTTCAGTGGCATGTTTTTTTAGTAATAAAAAAAATAGAGTATTAATTTTCACGAAAAAACAGCGAGAACTTATTCAACATCGCAATACATTTTTACATTCAATGATAATTGAATGAAAATATTCATTTTTATAATAATTTTGACAATAGCAATAAAGATATATTTAATTTAAAAATAATTTTTTAAATTGAATATATTGTTATATTAATTAGTGAGCATAAATTAACAATCTGTCATTTAAATGTTTGTATAATCATTCATATTTAATAATAATAAATATGTTAATATTTGTACGATATTATTAAAGTCCTAGAATATTTTCTCGATTAAAATGTAAATTTAATTTATATTAATCAATACTCTCTTCAATGTATTTATATAATCAATGATTCTCTTGATACACACGCCAGAGATAATGAGAATGTCTGAGATGAATCCATACGTATGAACGAAAATTGATAAAAGCGAAAGGTGTAATTTGCGTTCCGAACTAACGAAGCGTGAAAAAGTTATATATAAATATATATCTATGTTTATATCCATATATACATGAACACAGTTTTATGAACATTTTCCTTTTCGCGTATGCATAAGTAGTAGACTGTACATCACCACCCCAAGCTAAACAACCTAGAGGGAAAGGTGGACATTAAATGCCTGTTCTTGATGTGTCTATGTACGGCACATTGAGTCCCCCATCTGATTACGATGCATCGGCAATTCGAAGGTCTTCCCGTAGGGAGCTTTTGTATCCACGATGCGATCGGTACGAAGTTGCTATCGTGGACATAGCAAAGAGCCAACCGGAGCGTAATACATTATACTAACGACAATGGTATGCACCGTTTCGTATCCACGTCGGCGATATTCCGTCCCTTGCGTGTATATGAGGAAACAGGTGATCTTGGAGACATACGACTTCGAGGACCGCCCTCGTAGTAACCTGCTGTCCCCATACTCGTTACATTACGTAAACTTCAATGTCTTCGGAATGGCCTTTAGGTAAATGTGAACATATTCTTTATAAAGGTCATTCCAAGGACCTTCTTGGACTGGAATTGAACGATTCATTTTGAAAAATATCAAAGACTGTTCTCGAAACAGATAGTCGGGCTGATAGCTAATATTACGTAGAGATACTACGCGTCAGAAACATTCTACCTCCATATATCTATGTACATACGAGGTGTGTAAATTAAGTAATGAGACTGATTTTTTTCTATTTTTTTTATTCGAATCGAATTATAATTCAATATTGTCTCCCTCAAAATAACTTTCTTGAGAAGCAACACAGCACTGGAAACAGTTCTTCCAATCCTCATAGCAGTGCTGGAACTTCTATTTCGGAAAGAATAAAAAGTGTGGATGACTCAAGTCAGGCGGATAAGAAGGCTGAGGAGCCACAGAAATGTGTTTACTGGTGAAAAACTCGTTTATTGAAATTGCTGTGTGACATCAATTTTTCTCATCCCCAATTCATTGGTCAAAATCTGATGAATCAAATTTAACTCTTCCCTGATCATTCTGACTGTCAACCGACGATGTGAACGCACAAGATCACGGATTCTGTCGACATTTTCATCGGTGCTTTAAAATGAAGATCTTCTGCTACGTGGTTAATCTTCAATCGACTCTCTTCCTTCTGAAAATGCCTCAAGGCCTCAGGCCACTCTAGGATTTTCCAAAAATCGATTTTTTTTGTTCAAAATGTACTATAAAATTATATTCCAAAAGTTTATGGGTGTGAAAAATCTCTAAGTCCTCGATTTTCGAATTCTAGCGCAAACCCTCTTGATTCATGTCGCGACTTTCTACTAACTCTAAACGCGTTTATCTCAAAACTACAATTTTCAAGTCGGTCGGACTCATAACTCAAACAAATTTCAACCGATTCACTTGAAATTTTAACTGTATATTTAGAATTACATTTTCTGAGGCACTCCGTAGGACTTTTTTATTATATTGCATAGTTCCTTTTTTTATAAACAGTTTTCTGACGATTTTCTCATGGGATTTTATACTTTTTGTTTTAGAAATGCGCCATGTTGACAAAAAACAATATATCAAAAAAAAACCCTACGTACTTCTATAGCTATTCTTATATATAATCGAAAAAACTTTAATGTCTCATTATAACTCAAAAATTATAGGAGCTGTGGGTCCGGCCGTTGACCGTTCCGAAATAAAGTCGTCATCGGAAAAATGCTGCACAGTCGCCATTTTGACATGTATCGCTGTGAAAAATTAATTTTGTATAGTCAAGTACGTGTATAATAAAACCCCTATTTTGTAATTTCGATTTATTTTATGGTTTCGCTGAAAAAAAAATCACAAAATATTAGGTGTATGACTTAATTTTTACAGATTTTTTCTTCGAGCTTAAAATTATATTTAAAATAGAAATATTTTCGCGGTCTTTTGTGGTTTTGAAAGGATCGGACGCAAGGTTCAGAACACCGAACGACAAGTCTACGTGAGTTACATAAACTCTCGGAATAGCAGAGTTTACGATGGCAACTGATAAACAGCACATTCGGCACTGAATTTTATACGAATTCCAACAAGGAAAACATGCTTCTAAAGCACGGGAATCAATTTATAGTGTTCTTGGTGCCGACGTTGTGTCTTATGAAACGTGTAATTATTGGTACAAACGTTTTAGAAGTGGTGATTTCGATCTTAGTGACCAGCCGCGCCCTAGACATGATATGAAGGGTGTACTATATTACGAACTCCTGGAAACTGGTCAGACGGTGACTGCGGAACGCTACAGCCGACAATTGAACAAACTGAGCGAAGAACTTGATCAGAAAAGGCTATTTACTGGGCAAGGAAGCAGGCTAGTCATACTGCTGCTTCCAAACTTGGGATTGGAAGTTCTCGAGCACGCGGCATATTCACCAGACTTGGTCCCATCTGACTACCATTTGTTCCGGTCAATGCAGCACGCCTTAGTGGATAAACAGTTCAAAACGCTGGACGATGTGCGTAAATTTATCGATGACTTTATCGCCTCGAAGCCTGCAAGTTTCTTTCGCGACGGCATTCGTATATTACCTGAGAGATGGCGCAAGGTCATAGAAAACGATGGACAATATTTCCAAGATTAAGTTCGTTATTCTCTATTTTTTTATATTAAATAAGTTTGCTGAAAAATCTGTAAAAATTAAGTCGTACACACAATATGCCCTTTTTGCCTCTAGAGTGGCCTAAGGCCTTTAGCCACCGAAAAACCTGGGCCTTTGACAAAACACTGCCTCCGTAGGCCTGCTGAAGTTTTGCAAAAGTTTCCGTTGCACTGTGCCCAAGTCTGAAACAAAGCCTGATAGCACACCGTTGCTCGAAATTAATGTCACTCATTTTTAGAATCCACTAGAAAAAAACTGTATCACGAAAAAAAATCGCTACGGACAACCAAATGACTATATCGAGTTCAAACTCGTAGTGAAGGCGTATGGCAAGTTCACCTGCTGCCCCTCCAAGTCCGGAGTCTCAAATGTCGCCAGATCGAACGCTACGTTGCCGGTCTCATTACTTAATTTACATACCTCGTACATACAGGGTGACAATTATAAGGTGGCTATATGTGTTTTAAGAATCTACCGTGAAGATTTTGCGACCAAGAAAAATATGATATTTAATGCGTTATCAAGTCCTCTTCGAAAAAAAATATAGCGTATTTTTGCAATGAGTAGTATTTGTGGGGGGAAAAAATCAAAATTCTATTAGGGTTCGGCAAAATGAAGATAATTCAATTCCAAATACGAAACACTCCGAAAAAATGCAATCAAATTCTACTTATCAACTTTAAAATACATATTTGATAAGTTTTTTCTCGATATGACGTGATAAACAAAAAAAAGTTTTTCATGAGTCTTTCGTATTCGCAATTTATTCATCATCATTCTGCTGTACCCAAAATGAAATTTTGATTTATTTCGTTAAATTTTTTCTGATAAATACTACCTACCCATCACCAAAATACGCTATATCCTTTTTGAAATTAACTTGAAAAACCATTGAAAACCCTATTTTGTCGGTCCCAAAATCTCCGCGCAAGACCTTTCAAAATACATGGTCACTTTATATAATAATTGTTACCCTGCACATGCAGCCAGGAAATTGGATGTTATTCCCGTAAAACCATAAACTTCGGGTTCAGGCTTTACCCCCGACGCGAATGCATTTTCATATCGGAGACTGCTCGATGAAGACAACGATAGGAAATGTATGCAAATTGAATTAGCGCTGGTAGTTCTCTTCCCATGAGAAGAACTCCCTACGGATTCGCAAATCTACGGATGATCTCGCATGCACGAGTCGAACTTGTAACGAATCGAATGAAGGCAATTCATGTAACGCACGTGTAGCATCTGCATAAAACTGAATGTAGCGAATCTTGCAACAATTCAATCACCCGATTTGCAAGTGATACGGTAAGAAATCTCGAAATCTATTATCGAAAAATTGCTGAATCTTTCAATGGACCAATGCGTTTATTCTTCGGTCAAAGCTAAAAACGTGCATTCGACATTATACGTAAAAAATGTATGTGTTGGGATGTTGAATAAGTTCTCGCTGTTTTTTCGTGGAAATTAATGCTTTATTTTAAAAAATTCGTAAAAAAACACATCACTGAAAGTATTGTTCATCGATAGCCAATACTTTCTCCCATCTTTCTGCAAGCATTTTAATTCCACGTCGGAAAAACGACACGTCCTTCGAGGCGATCCAAGAGTCAACCTATTTTTTGGCATCTTCATAAGAATGGAAGTGCTGCTCAACCAGGCCATGTGCCATGGATCGGAACAAGGGATAATCGGAAGGGGCAATATCTGGTGAATACGGCGGGTGGCGTAGGACTCCCCATTTAAGCGTTACCAAGTATGTTTTCACCGGTCTTGCCACATGTGGCCGAGCGTTGTCATACTGCAAAATCACTTTGTCGTGTCTCTGCTCGTATAGCGACCGTTTTTCCTTCAATGCTCGGCTCAAACGCATCAATTTTAGTCAATAGCGATCTCCCGTGATGATTTCGTTCGGTTTGAGCAGCCCATAACAAACTACACCCAGCTGATCCCACCAAATGCAGAGCAGAAGTTTGGAACCATGGATATTAGGCTCTGCCGACAATGTTGATGCATGGCCGGCCTTACCTCACGATTTTCTACGCTTAGGATTATCGAAGTATATCCATTTTTCATCGCCAGTCAGGATACGATGCAAAAAACCTTTCCTTTTCTGCCGTTGAAGCGGCCGCTTCAACGGCAGAAAAGAAAGCTGTTCGCACGTGAAAAAAACGCCGTTCGACGTCTCTCGGCTTTAACTCGTACGACACCCAATGTCCTTGCTTTTGAATCATTCCTAATGCTTTCAAACGTTTCGAAACTCTTATGTGATCAACTCCTAATGGTTCTGCAAGTTCAGCTAGCGTCTGACATGAGTCTTCATGAAGTAATGCCTCCAATTCTTCGTCTTCGAAGTTTTTCGGTGCGCCAGAGTGTTCTTTATCTTCAACATCAAAATTATTATTTTTTAAGCATCTAAACTAATCTCTGCATGTTATTTTCGACAGAGCATGGTCGCCGTAAGTCTCAAAAAGAATTCTGTGTGCTTCGGTTGCAGATTTTTTAAAAATAAAGTAGTGCAGCAAAATTCCCCACAAATACTCTTTTTTGGCACGAAATTTGACATGTTTAATACAATGAAAAAAAAACTTGTTTACAGTTCGGCGAAGTGACGTACACTGAATTTCAAGTTTGTTTATAGTACTTCTTTATAGATGCGTTACCGTCTTAAGGCCTTAGGCCACTCTAGAGGCCAAAAAATAGATATATTTTGTGATTTTTTTTCAGCGAAACCATAAAATAAATCGGAATTGAAAAATAGGGGTTTTATTATCCACGTAATTAACTATACAAAATTATTTTTTCACAGCGATACATGTCAAAACGGCGACTCTGCTGCATTTTTCCGATGACGCCTTTATTTCTGGAAGGTCAACGGCCGGACCAACATCTCCTATAATTTTTGAGTTATGATGAGACACTAAAGTTTTTTCGATTATATATAAGAATAGCTATAGAACTAAGTAGGATTTTTTTGATATATTGTTTTTTGTCAAAATGGCGCATTTCTAAAACAAAAAGTATAAAATGCCATGAGAAAATCGACAGAAAATTGTTTATAAAAAAGGAACTATGGAATATAATTTAAAAAATCCTACGTGGCGCCTCAGAAAATGTAATTATAAATATACAGTTAAAATTTCAAGTGAATCGGTTGAAATTTCTTTGAGTTATGAGTCCGGCCGACTTGAAAAATGTAGTTTTGAGATAAACGCGTTTAAAGTTAGTAGAACGTCACGACATAAATCAAGAGGGGTTGCGCTAGAATTCGAAAATCGAGTACTTAGAGATTTTTCACACCCATAATCTTTTGGAATATAATTTTATAGGTACTAAGGTAAATTTTTAACAAAAAAAAATCGATTTTTGGAAAATCCTAGAGTGGCCTAAGGCTTTAAGCTACACGCACGCAGTTCTGGTAGCGCTATCTGTTGGAAAACAGCGAGAACTGATTCAATGTTCCAATATTTACGATTCAATTATTAACAGTACATAATTCATAAACGTAAAAATAAAAAAATTCTTGGTTCTGTGCTAGGTGTCAATAAATGAATTAAAAAAAAAACGTATTATTTAGTTTTTGAAAAGTTTAATCAGTGTTCTAGTTATAAAGCAATAAAGGGAGTATGAAAGACATATTACATTGTGTCGTAACATTCCTTTATGATGTATGAAATGCTTTGAAGCAGTTGTTTTGCGTGTCGTAGGACAAAGCAACGCCACATTTTTCATACATCATTTGTAATTTTGATATTTCTTACGATTTTCGCAAACTTTACGCACACTCAAACCTTGCAATCTCGCGACAAGTGAATTTCGAACAAATTTTGATCCATCCAATGCAATCTAGTTTGCATGAATAGATTGCATGAATTGCATTTAAAAATTTCACTAAAAAATTTTGCGAGGACTTAGATGGTTTGTTACAGAACTGTCACAAGGTGATAATAAAGGGTTAACATCAAGTGTCACTTTCCTGTTTCAAAGTGATGCCACAATAATATGATGATACGAATTAATAATTGGTTGTAAATTATTGATAAGCTAATGGCCGATTCTATCGACGTAGAAGTTTTTGATCTTGACGCGAATGCATCGTGAGGAGATTGTTCATTGAGATTGGCTTCGATCATTGTGCCTATGGGGTACAATGATCGAAGCCAGAAAGACGAAGACTCCGCGTACATCAGAGCACTCGAGAGTCATCGCATAGAGTGACGAGTGAAGCAGGCTGTGCTGATATACGCACGAATAAAATAAGTCGAACGTACAGTCGAGTTTGTAAATGCGTGTGTCTGTACGTGTGGTTGTGTGTACGTACACACACGCGCATATCCATATATATCGTACGTCGAGTATTTAGAGTATAAATATCTCGCGGTCCAACGTTAAAATAGAATTGTCAGGGCTGTATCTCCGACCCTCGATTGCCCAGGTCTTGCATCTCCCACCCTTGTTAAAAAAAAAAACCAACCGACTGAATACAATTGTCGTTGTTGTCGATGAGTTGATTGACGAAAATCGAAAAGCGCCCGAGTGATCACTTCAGCCTCGTGGCACAACGCGATATTGCTGTACAGGCTCGATCGACAAAAAAAAGGACGAAAAAACAAAATGCTCTCTCCCTCGCACATAAGCTTTCGGATAGTTGGAAGAAACGTATGGAAAACAGTGAAATACGAATATAACAGAATTCTAAAAATCCCTCCAATGAGACGGAAAGGGATTTGTGAAACGAGAGTTCGGTAATAGAGAGGACGGAAGTTTTGAAAAAAAAAAAAAAGAAAAAACAAAACAAAAACAAATCAAAGTGAGCCGGAAGTTGCAAGAATTTTTCGATGGGGAATACACGTTGAGAGATGGGCGAGAGCGAAAAGCTGGAAAATCCATCAAACATCACTTTCTGTGCGACCGATTCCAGCGACATGTGAAATGCATGCGTAGATCCGTTATACAAATGTCATGGAAAAACGGGGCCGTTGTCGGGGAACGAAAAAAAAAAAAAAAGTGTGAGCGTTCTATAGACGGTGAGCTTGGACGAGCGGAAAACTGCTGAACGCGCCAGTTTTCCTGTTATCGCCTTGAAGAGACATGCCAAGGCGTGAAAGATTTTTCTTTTATTTTTGTTTTCTGCATTTTACGCATATGTATGGGGCGTATGTATTAGGAAATTTCCGCCAACTTACAATTAGTGACAATCAGATTTGTTTTAGAAAAATTTATTTTACTTCAAACATGGCCTCAAATCGAATCGGCTCTTTGAAGACTTGGCACCAACAATACTGAAATGATCAGCGAAATTGTTCGTTCGGCAGTATTTAATTCTGGATAATCAAAAGCGTTCGGCCTGCAAATGAAAAAATATATTTTTACTCGCGAAGGATAAACCGACTAGTACGTGAAGATACATAAAAAATGTATGGCTTTTCATGAACATATCTTGGAAAAATGCTCACAGTAGAATTTTCATTATTTCTTAAGGGGTTACGTGGGTTTGAAAATTTCAAAAAAACCATTTTTTATTTATTTTATTATCTAATAGTACAATATGTCTAGAATATTTTGCCAAAGTTTTAAGTCAATCGGAGTAAAAGTCTAGGAGAGAGATCATTTGGCAATTCCCCCCGTTGGGAAAGACCGGCCGGGAGCGACGCAGGTATACGCATTTTTCTTAAAATACTATTTTTGAAGTCGATGGACACGATTTCTCAAAAATTAATACACCGATCTTATTGACATTTTGCACACTTCTTCAAAATAGCATTGACTAGTGATTGAATGAAGGTTTTTTTTTCGATTACAAATAATTTTACAAGGCTATACGTAGTGTAAATTGTACCAAAAATTGAACTATTTTTCATACAACTCTGCCAAAAATTCAAACTTCAATTAAAAAAAAAATCCTTCGTTCAATCATGAGCTGTACTTATCTACGAACAGAAACAATTTGATTTTTTAATTTCAGATAAAGCTATGATGAGTTATCCTGACCACCACGAGGACAATTTTTTTTTGAGGTCTCTCCGGAAACCAGGTCCCGCCGGCTGAATTTTCCAAATTTTTGAATGAAATTTTTTTTTAATTTTGGTGAAATGTTGCTCTTTTATGTGCTTAACATTTTGAATAAAATAATTCATATATAAAATAGAGAAAATATGCTTTTTTGGCTTCGAAACCCACGTAACCCCTTAAGTTCTAATCACCATTAAGCAAATTTGTAAAAATAATATTGCGAAAAATGAAAGTTCCCTGGGAATATTGCGTTGTTTTTTTGACAATTTATTATCCAAATTTCTAGAATTATACCCCCCCCCCCCCCCCACCAATGGACGTTATTTCGGGAATTCATGCCAGGTAATACTTCCGAATATTCTTCATACTTTAAAGCCGCTACCAAATTTCATTTCTTCAATTTAGTGGCAGAGCTAACGTGGAATGTCTCATATAAAGCAAACAATGACATTGTTCACCAAGGTATAAGGAATCGCGTATGCTCTACCTGGTCTTTTATTCCGGACAAACCTCGTGACAATACGAACTTGTACGATCCCTTAGTGGAATCGGCAAAACTTTCAAACTGAATGCATTCCACACCGACTCTTCCAAAATCCTTCCCGGAATGCCCTTATATCTATTCCCGCTGGAGCTTCGCGTGCTCCTCTGTATTTCTTTTCACCCCGATAACGCAACCACCCTGAGTGCCTCGATTTCGATATATATATATATATATATATATATGGTCAGTTTTCCACGTATCTGACCTGAAATACAGATAAACGTAGAGACATAGAAACAAGAGCGTGTCCGGATGCTCTTATTGACTTTACAGCCAGCTTCGTTCAAAGGCCGCTTGGTTTGTTTCGAAAACAAGCGTGAGAAATAAACATGTCGGATGATCGAAATTGCAAAAAAATTGTTTAGACTACTGGAAAATCGTCAGTGGCCTCGTGATGTGTATCGAGATAAAGTGGAATGTTTTTAAGAATAAGGCCACTCTGGAGCCAGAAAAAACAGGCATATTTTGGTAATTTTTTTAGCGAAATAATCAAATTAATCGAGATTCCGTACACAGGTCTTTATTATATTACTAATGAACTATATAAAATAATTTTTTGTCGTGATTAATAATAAAATGGTGGCTGCACAGCATTTCTTCGTTGACACATTTTTCGAAGGGTCCACGGGCGGAAACGTACCTCATGCCATTTTTTACCTGGAACAAAAAACCAACATTCTTTCGATTATATATAAGAACGGCTACAGAAAAACATAGAATTTTTTCGATATATTGATTTGTACCAAAATGGCGCATTTTCGAAAAAAAGATGATAAATTTAAGGAAAAGAGCGTCTGATGATCGTTCATAACAAAAACAAAAAACTATGCAATATAACAAAAAAATTCTACGTACTGCTGTAAAGAATCTAGTTTTGAATATACAGTTAAATTTTCAAATAGATTGGTGAAGAATTGTTCGTGTTAAAAAAGTGGCCAGTTAAAAAAAACACGTGCTTTCGGAAAAAATGCGTTTCAGAAAAATTGTAAAACAGTATTCAGTATTGTAAAATCATAGAAAATTCTTATATACCTCTAATCTGCAATGCCTGCACCCTACAATTGGCCTTCCACATTGATATCCTGCTCCTCTGTTTCCTTTCTGAGCGCTCTGAAGCTGACCCCTGCCTATTTTTCCAGCTTCAGACAGCGATCGTTCAGAAAGCTTGATGCGCTGCGCGTCCACCTCCAAGCACAACTCATAGCTGTTTGGGGTACTTAGAAATTTTCATCGCCGACAATATTTGGTACGCGTAGTTCGCAAACTTTGCGAACTTCACGAACTTTACGAACTTGAAGATTCTCCAACTCTCCAGCTCTCCAGCTGTCCAGCTCTCGAGCCCTCCCTCCAGCCCTCCAGCTCTCCAGTTCTCCACAGTTCCAGTTCTCCAGCTCCCCAACGCTCATACAAATGTGGCGAACTTCATTTGCGATTTATTTAGCATCGATTGAAGCTTCCGTACTCTTATCGACGCTCTAAGGGTCTAAGAGTTCGCAAATCCCTTTTTGTAGTTTTTAGTTTGTTATTTTAAAAAAAAATTATCTGTTTGTTTTTTTTACCGCTTTGAAGCTTAGGTGCGTATTCCTAGACAACCTTACCCTATATCATTATTAAGACCCTTACGCACCTTTTAAGCTAAAATATTTTTTTTTGGTTTTCCAAAATCATAGAATGGTCTAACCCTTTAAATTAAGGGCGATTATTCGATATTAAGATAAGGGCGATTACTGAAAATTTCATAAGGAAATTCGCAGTAATGACGAAGTTATAGCGTTTTGTAACTGACCGGGTGAGCAACGACTAACGTTGGGGCGCAGGTAGACGCGGCCTTTGTCATCTGTTTGACTATGAGTTTGACTATGAATGAGGTTGACCCAGCAAAAAAAAAAAAGATCTAGTGGAAGCGTCAACATCTAAGGAAGATCCGTCATATGGCCCAGGAATCGACGATTTCATGTAAGTTAAAAATAAACCAGTTATTTCAGTGTAAAGTGTACTCAAAACTTTAAACGCGTTTTACTCGAAACAGGATTTTCAAAATCGGTACCAGAAATATCTCCGCAACTACTGGACCGATCGGGATGAAGTTTTGTACAGTTATGCTTCACACAATAATCTAGTACTTATCGAGCCATTTTTTCGACACCTGGCATAGTTTTTTTTTCATCATAAGTATTGAACAATTTTGAGGCGAAAAATCACTTGTTTTATTCCAGTGACTGCCATGACCCGAAAAAAATAATTTTTTAAATTCCGGCTCGATAAGTTCTAGTTTTATCTATCTACTTTAAGAAACAATTTTTTTTTAGATTAAAAATTACAGACGCACGTCAGCTCTACTGCTCTACTGTTAAAAAAAAACTGCTAAGAATTCTACTGCTAAAATTCTACTGCTAAACGGGCTATACTGCTAAAACTGTACTGCTAAAAGCTCTACTGCTAAACGGGCTATACTGCTAAAACTGTACTGCTAAAAGCTCTACTGCTAAAATTGTACTGCTAAAAGATCTAGTGCTAAAACTGGACTGCTAAATAGACTCTAGTGCTAAAAGCAGCACTGCTAAAGAGTCTCAACTGCTAAAACGCAAAAGGGTATGTTTTTGAAAAGTTTTTTTGGAAATCATTGAAAATCATTGAAAAGTTAATAGAACATTGAAAACAAGGGGAAAATGACATGAAAATTAGTAGTGAATGTTAAATGACAAGTTGAGAAGAAGGTGAACCCATTCCTCAGCACCGAATTCAGAGGTGTCTTCAGGTACTGCCAAGGTAGTCTAAAGACGCTGGTTCGTAAATCGTCGTACAGTATAACCTCCCGCCGAGTGCAGCACAATGGCGCCGATAGCAAAGTAAGTTTTCTCAGAAAAATTCCAAAAAATCGTAAAAAAACCGCAAAAAGTACAGTATAACCTCCAACAGTGGGACTTATATGAGCCCTCTGTCATAAGCTAGTTTTAGCAGTCCAGTTTTAGCAGTAGAGCCTATTTAGCAGTACAGCTTTTAGCAGTGGAGCCTTTTAGCAGTACAGTTTTAGCAGTGGAGCTTTTAGCAGTGGAGCCCATTTAGCAGTACAGTTTTAGCAGTAGAGCCTTTAGCAGCACTTTTTTAGCAGTGCTTTTTTAGCAGTCGAACCCGACCACGCGCACGTCTGGTACCGCAAACGCTATCAACAAAACCACGTCCCAGGAAAAAGACTGTAACTTTTCTACTGTTTGAAATTTTTTAACCAAACTTTCACACAATGTAGATAAAATGTCATACTTTAAAATGTATATCATGATTGTTCAATAAAATTCAGTTTTATGCACAAAAAAATTCTTAAACATAACATTACTTTTCGCCATCTCAGGTGTATGTTAGCCCAGTCTCTCTCATTTTCAGTCTCATTTGCTAACGCGAGATGTTCTATTTCTGCAAGTAAGAGAGTTCTCACGATATACTCATTACGAACTAATTTACAAAAGAAACTTATCCGTATGTGAAGAATTTTATACTTCAGATTCAGCGAGCGCCGGTTTTCAATGAACTTCCAATATTTATTAATATGTTTTCACCCATTCGTGGAGACGATAAATCACGGAGCACAGGTTGATCCATGTGCCGTAGCGACTACAATTTAATTATTTCGTTGCATCGCTACAGATATAAATAAATATAATATCACAACGTGACGTTGGATATAACGCATACCTCACTCTTGAGCCGCAATGCAACCGTGAATTTTCACCGGAAAGTAAATTTCCGCATGTTTGCGTTGTTAGCAGCAAAACGTTGAGCCTCGAGGGAAGTGAAACGGCGCTCGCACACGCGGCCGCGAGAGACCACATCGGAGTTTGGCGAATCGGGCTTGGTGATAAAACCGTTTGATGGCTTGGAAAGCTGCCGAGCTTGAAATTTCATTTTCATACGATGCAAATTTATGAACAAGGGACGAGGAGAACGAAAGTTATCGTTACCAGCTAATTAAATATGGATCAACGAGTGATAATGTGTAAATGATGTTACCCGAGCTCTGGGGACATGTGGTGAAGAATTAGCCCCGGAGTGACACCGCATTTCAGTCGGAGACAATGCGATCGACAACAAACAAACAAAAAAATTAAAAGCGACATGTGTCTTGAAGTCTGGAATTTTATTGACAATAAATACAAACTATGCACTTTTGTTTGACAAAGCAAAAATTATATATGATGCGAACAATTATGTAGGGTAAAATTGCCAAAATTGTACCTGCGCTTAAATCGTATCACGATTCCATTTCGCACATCGTGCGCCATGGTGGCACTGATGAATATAAGGCAAAGACGTTGGTTCCGGAGAATTACAAAATTAGTAGTTGCTGGTTTTTATGATATTGTCATTTTCGACCAATATTTTGGTGACATTAGTGAGGCTCTGGTATATTCAGTGTTACACAATTGTATTCCGGAGTGGTATCTACAGAAGAATGATATTTGAGCGAACATTGCGGTGTACAATTTTTTGAAAATCGTTTTTTTTGCATTATCCAAAAATATGGGCTTTCGTGGGCTTGCTGTTGAATTTCGGTCGCGAAATTCGAATTATTCTTGTCACGACAGACTTTTTTAGAAAAAGGGATTCGACCAGCTGCGTGGGCACGTTTTTTAAAATGATGGAAGATTTTAAAGGAAGATTTCTCAAGGTATCCATCTCAAATTTTGCCACATCATTCTTCACGCCACTTCTTACGTCGTACGGAAGCGTTTCTTGTATGTTGAAAATGTCACTCTTTTTTAACGAAAAACTGTTAAAAAGGCTTATTTTGACACTCAATTTTGAAATGGCCACCATTTTTTGTATTTTCATCGAAAGAAAGAAATCCTCCGTGCGCATCTACAGTTTTTCATACTAATTAATGATCTTTTTGGATTTTTTCTTTCAGACAATTTTTGGAGGAGTAGAACTTTCCACCGTCAGACGCTATTTTTTGGCATCATTTTGCAGTGGCCAATAAAATTATATAAAAAATAAAACTAAAATATTAAAAAATATTTTTATGTACAACATAACCCATTTGAATAAACGAAAAACAGATCGGACTGATTATCGACGTAAAAAAAAAATCATGAAAATCAGCAATTTTCAAGCCCATCATATTGGAATGGTCCCTTAAGTTTGCTTCGTTGCAACGTAACGAAATTTTTTATTTCTGGTTGCCAATTTTTTTTGGCACATCGAAGTTACGGCTAACTTTTTTTAAGATCCTCATTAAAGACCTGCAACCTATATCTATCGAGAATGATTTTGCAGAACAATAAATGGGGAGAAAAAAGAAAATGAAAAAGAATTTTCGTTGCGTTCCAACGATGCAAACTTCAACAACATCGGAAAAGGAGTTTTGTATTTGGGAGCATGGCATAAATTTTGATAACCACAAGTATCGCGTTTGGTGTTTTGAGACTTTGTATTCGGATATTACGCCTAATTAAATCGGTATGATTCAAGAGGTACAGTTATCTTGGGTGGACTTTATTTCGCGTAAATACATGAACATCATATAAAGATATGAGAAAATTAATGTGTGGGCCTGGATAAAAATGAACCGGTTTATCAGTTTCAAGGAAGGAATGCACTGTCAGCTATATGGCACCAAGGTTCTTGCGTAATCGTACCGGTACGATTTGAGAATAATTTTATGGTTAATAAGCTAAAGAAGACTTAGACTTAATAAGACTTAATTTTAATTAATAATAAAGCGTTAATAAGACTTAATTTTATTTTCGTTTCGCGATCTTTCTGCCGGAGACAACAAGCAGGCCATCAATTACGTATCTGACAATTCCACACTATTGCGAATATCCTGTCAACTTTTTCTGTCATCAGTATGATTTCGGATAAGTCTGGTACCAAGAGAGAGCAATATTTCGTGATTTCTGAATATTTTTTTCGAAATGTGCATACAATATTCATGTCTCAATAATCCGTTTGGGTTTGTAGTATGCAAGGAAAATAAATGCATCAACCAATAAAAGAAATTTTTTTTATTCACGATCAAAGATGCTGTAAAAAAATAACAAAAATTCTCAGGTGGTACAGCATACACGAGTCTAACTTATATATTTTATTTTAAAATTATTTATAAAATTTCGCAACGGAAAATGATTCCAAATTAAGCGTTATTCGAGTTTTCGTGTCTGCGATAAATTTATATCTAGTCGTGTACTTCGTATGTACGATGCAGGGATACTACGGTCGACATGCAGTGCACTTCACTCGGAAGAATTTCGACGAGAAATTCTTCGAGAGTTTCGGAGCTGTTTGGTACTTGCGAAAAAAAAAGCATTACACGTTTTGAAAACCGGAAACGACAAGAGACGGAGAGAGAGAGAGAGAGAGAGAGAGAGAGAGAGGCGAGGTTGAACAGAGAGAGAGAGAAAGATGGAAGAAAGGAAAAGTTTTGCAAAACTGTCGTCAACGAGAAGTACAAGATACTCTTCAGAGTCTGAAGTGGTCCTCCTCTCTTACTCTCCATAATGCTAATGCTACACTTGCTCTTTCTTGAGATCGCGTATATCGTTCTCGCGCTACATGACTTTGTATTATATCTTTCTCTCCCTCTTTCTCGGCCTTTCTCGCTCTCTTGTCTATTCGTAGAATAATCTCCAAGCGGCCACGAGCGCGGAGGTCGAATAATTTCGAAACGACGAGACACGACGAGAAGAAGAGCGAGCTTCGGGAGTGAGAAAAGCGTCGGCGGTTTTGAATATTTTTGCTACGCCTCGTGACTCAAGGACGACAACACCGCGGAATGCAATGACGATGTATCTCAATCGCGCATTCAGGCGCGTATATTTAATCATGCCCAAGTGCGAAGACCTCAGGGGCTATTTATTAGCGGGGGGATGATGACAAGGCTGAGCATACAATTAATACACGTGACGCTGAAACTTGCATCGTTGCAATGCAACGATTTTTTTCTTTATTTTTCATTTCTTCATTTCTTTTCTTCATACGAAACTTTTTTCTTTTTGCAAATTTAGGTCGTGAATCACTAACAAAAAGACGTAAAATCTTTTGAGTGATTTGCACGGTCAAAATCGGCAAAATAAAAATGAGCAATTAAAAATAATTAATTTTCCTTGCATTCCAACGATGGATCAACGTGATTAATGGCAACGTTGAATGACATTTATTCAACAAATAAAATATTGCAAGCAGTCTTGTCCTCAAGGCAGAATTGTTGTCTAGAAATTTAAAAAAAAACGGTTTTTTTATTTAACTTTATTATTCTGAAGACCTTTCTGTATAGGTCTGTAAAAACTGTTGAATGATACTCGTAAAACTAGCCGAATAATAGAAATGATAAGAAAGCCGATCGGGGAGCGAAGTCGAAACAAAAAACTTTAAACGCGTTTTTCTCGAGCCTATGTTTTTCAAATCGACAACCATGATCTCTCGATAAGCAATTGGCCGATTGAACTCAGATTTGGTATACATTTTCAGTAGACTGCTTTCCAACGTTGATAGCAGAATTAAATCGGAATATTTTTATTTAATCATATAACTCATAGAATGGTCAGAAAAATTGAAAAAATTAATGATCAAAGTTTAGCAAGCCGCTATTTTGTGATTTTTTTTTCTGAACCTGGTACCAAACATGACAATACCCATACAGATGAAGAATATGTTTGGTTTTTTTTTTTAATTCACACAATGTCGACAAAACTGATTTTCAATTAGGAGCGTTTTTCGTGCATCGTTGTAAACAAACGTACAAAAGTACAATACATAATATTTTTTTAAATTTGTATATATACTTGAAGCATCAATAAACAAGTATGATAAATTTCAGAAAGAAAACTGGAACAGTTTAACAGTTATTCCATCCTAAAAATAACCTCCAAAGCAGCGCTTTAGACAACAATACTTAAGGGCAGGCTACCGTTCAGGACGATCAAAAATTCGATTTTTTTTGTGCATAATTTGCATCCTTAAAGTCTTTAGAAATACGCGGGTACAAGGATATTTTCATATCTAAAGTATTTTAGAATTGTCAGCCTAAACGTTAAACTTTAAATGAATTTCTCTGGAAATAGCATTTATCAGCGCGCAGGGTGCTCTACAGCTTCAACGGATGAACCGATTCACATGAATCTGTTCGCAATTGAAAGAAAATTCTATTTGCGGAGCCATCAGGAAGCGATTTTTGTCAACAATTGATTTCGATTTTTTTTTTCGTTCGTTAAAGCAAAGAAAAATCGTGTTTTTTTCAAACGACTGCCATTTTGTTATCCAGGAGTTGTTCCGTAAACAAAATACATTAAGACCCCCCAAATTTAGTCTAGTTTAATTATTTTTAACCCGTTTTTGTTTAAGATGAACTGGCAAGGCTGTGAAGCGCCCCGCGCCGACTAAAACACGTCGTGCATCGCTTCATTTGACGGAAGATGGAGCCGCCATTTTGGATTTTTTTAATAAATAAAATTTTAATTTACTCTCCATTGAGAGAAAAATGAAATACATTGAAACCTATTGCCAAAAGTATTTATTTTATATAAAAAAAAATCCCGAACTGCATGCATTGTTTACGCCTCTCGACGGTAACCTTCCCTCAAATCTTCCACACCGTTTTTCAATTTTCCTCAATTTCAAAACAAACATACCGTCACCTGAATTTACTGCACAATTTTTAACCAGTGATTTTCCAAATCATACATTTTTTCCAAAATTAAGCTAAAATCGATTTACAGTATTGACTCGGACCCAACGAATTAAAAAAAAAAGTATTTTATAACTGTATCGAAATAAGAAGGATTTTCCTCGAAACTGTTCAGACAACAAAGTCTTTTATCTCCTTATTCGAGGCGTGAAAAATTCTTGGAGCAACCTGGAAAAAGATTGGTGTCACGAGTTAAAAAAACGGCAAGATCCAAGTTGTATCTCCGGGTGGGGCATGCACAATTTCCTTCAGTGGAGATCACGGCGATTAGTGTACATAGAAACGTCTGATAGGAATACACTGTCGTGTGCAAGAAGAGACCATAATATTGGGGCGTGCAATGAGAAGGAGGAAGAAAAAACTGAGAAAGAAGGAGAAGAAGGAGACGATGACGACGAAGTGGAAGAAGAGCTTTGCTCAGAGGAGAGCTTGCCAGAAATAACTAATAAGACATTCACTCTGAGACGGGCGGCCATCCGGCCCGGACGAAACGCGGTGCGTCTCGAGATCTTCTTAGTCGAAACACCATTCATCACGAATCAATTTCAAAGAAAAACATAAAATAAGCAAAAAAATACTAAAAAGTTTATTGGCAAATGACGATATATATATATATATATAAATATATATATATGTATATATCGACAAGTATATAATTGTATTTATATGTAGATACATATATACGCTTTACGAGTGTTTATATATATATATTTATTTATTTATATATACACAAATATATCATATATACATATAAACAGATATATACGCCTGCTGCTCATATTTTATCACTATCCTCACTACTGTGCTTCATCACTACTAAAATCATCACGAGTGCGTTCCCGAACAACGACAGCAAAGAGACAATGATAAGATCTCTGACGGTTGGTGAAACAAGTATCAACCAAGTTTGAAACCGCGAGAAATGTAAAAAAAAATTATGAATCGGGCAATCGCGAAGTGTTCGATAGAATATTACGAGAAAGAAGAAATTAGGAAAAAAAAAATAAACGCAAAGTAACCATAAGCCGCGTGAATCTACGAGAAAGTGAGAGTGTGCGAAGAAAGAAAACTTTAATCCCTCGTCGATTAATCTTACTCGGAGTTCTATCCTTATCAGTGAAACCTCAATGAATTGAAAAGAAAAAAAAATAACGATTTGTACACATATACACGCACGTACACACACAGAAATAGAGGAGACACACGTATAATCGTATTTCGGGTTTCTCGAATGCGTATCCGAGGAGATTTATACGTGACCCGTGCAAGAATCGTGTGCCTTCGATCGTCAGCTAATTTTAAGTGTTAGATAATCCGGGAGCCTTCGGCACCTTGCCGTTTCTGCTGTTGCTTCGTTACTTGCTTCATACTAAAACGGTGCAGCGAGAAAGCGCGTCTTATGTGCTTTTCGTATGTACCGCAAGAACCTCCTGCTGCTGCTGTTGCCGCCGCCGCTGCTCTACTTGTGTCTCTGATCGGCCTTTGATGTACGATCTGTCGGAAATGTACCGAAAACCCGACGACGATCCTTTCGGTGATTTTGTGTAGAGAGAGAATTATTCTTGTCTTTTCTCCATCACTCGACTCTCTCACGCTCTTTCCATCTCTAATTCTCTGTCTTTGCTTTTGAGTTTTACCCAACATTCTGATCCTCTGCATTTTGCTCGGCAACTTGAACGACTCGGCTAGCGTCTGTTTTTGTCTTATGGAATATTAAATTCTGATGATTTCTTCGTGCTCACTAGCAGGGAAGAATAAAGAGCAGAAAAAAGTTGACGAATCTTTATTGGGTATTATTCTGTTCACTGAAATCTGAAAGATCATTACTCGAACGCATGAGAAAAGTGGAACGTTCGAAAAGCGATGCGGTTAAGGTATTTCTTTCATGGAGGATCGTATTTTGTGGGCGAATAAGCCAGGGCCCTTTTGAATCATCAGTAGATTAAAGTGGAGCTTAACGGGTTACACCTAGTTCGCGGCCGGAAAAAAGAGGTGTTTTCTTGAATTTTTTTTTGGGAAATGGGTGCAGGTTTTGAACTTTTTTTTCATAGTAAAGGGTATTATTTCAGGTATCTTTGATAATTTTTTTATTGGGAAATATTTATAAACGACGGAGATACAGTAAATTACACAGACCGCTGTGCAAAAAAGGTCCTTCGCGGTAACCACTCCTGCTCGGGAACAAATCGTCTGAAATTAATAAAACCAAATGAATTTAGTTTTTGTACCGTATTATCTAGTCTTTAATCGAAGGATTCAATGAAATAATGATTTTTGAAAAAATGATCGCCGATCGAAATGATCGTCGAAATTTCGGTGAAAAAAAACACTCTATTTTCCTTAATATAAAAAAAGTATGCATTGAAAAAAAAAATCCTTCGATTAAGGACTGCCTTTTGATATACAAAAAATGTCTGGGAAATTTGAAGCAGATCGGTTTAGTTGTTTTTGAGATATTTTGGTCACCGATTCTGAAAAAGTCATTCTGAAAAAAACGCGTTTAAAGTTTTACGTCAGGTATATACGTAAATAAAATACCTACCTGTAAACGCTCATAACTCCCCCAATTTTCAACGGGCCGACTTGAAATTTTCAGAGAATATTTTTGAAAGGTTATATTATAAGAATCCGTCAAAAAGGAAAAATCGATTTTTTTTTTATTCCAACTAGGTGTAACCCCTTAATAAAAATAAGTTATAATCAATTACGATACCAAACGATGAACTGGAATTAAATATTTAGCATAAATTCTGCTAGCCACATTTTTCTAAGCTTTATTATTAACCCTTCGTGGTCATCCTGGATAGAATCGACCCGTCGATCAATTTTTTGCGTAAACATATAATAGTTGCCGGCTTCGAATGGGACTGTATTCACCATGTAACCTGGAGTTTGAAGTATCCTCATACCATAAAATTTACCCTCTTCACATGTCGGAATAAATATCTTTTTTGGAATGCGCACTATGCTACTATAATATTTTTTCTCAAAAGTAGCATGTCTACGGAGTATCACGTTCAAATTTTAGGTAAAAATGTTGAAAATTCACGGAACTATGATTTTTTAAGGGAAAAAGTGTCTTTTTTTTGCGTTTTCACCTCTTTATGAATTTTTTTTATCATGTCGCCATTTTATTTCTTATAAATAAATTTTTCGTACATCATCTAGAAAGTTCAAAGTATGTTCCGTAATTTTTTGAACCACTTCGGACGGATAGTTTGGTCACAATATTTTTTTTGAAAACTGACTGGGTAGAATCGAAGCAAGTGTGACCACCGCGATTGAATTTGGATGTGTGACCACGAAATATTAATATTTTCTTCAAACATTCGGTGACTCCCTATTTGTATTTTCATTACGAAATCTTGTGAATTTTTTACATGCTTGGCGCAGTTATATCATACATCTAGAGTTATTCAGTCTACAAATTATTAGATAGAAATCTCATCTCCATAAAGTGCCGAATAAATTAAACGACTGTTGAAGTCGTTATTTTTTGTTAAAAGTTCGATAACTTGGCTTAAAATTTTATCAGTATACTGGGATGTCTTCTACTCAATTGTCAACGAAAATCAGTTAATCGTGAAATATTCGGGCTCGTGAAAGGAATACCTCGAGAGCAATTGCATATGATCATACGTGCGTTGTTGGAAAAGGGTTGATTTTCTTAAGGAAAGATCATTCGCAAAATCGCATCATTAACCGTACTTGAACGTCGTACTCGCACGTATCTCACAATCTATGTCACAGTTATACCTACAAACGTGTCCAGTAGATTCGAACAGTAATTTTTTTTTCTATTTTCTGGTGCCATTTCTTTTTTTCTCTTTCGGTCTCGATCCCTTTGTCTTTAGCATTCTCATATCTTTTCCTCTTCTATCCATTCTCGTACCTTTCTCCCATATAATCTGATCTCCCCTATCGTGCTATTATTTCAAACCTTAACTCGCTCACGGCCAAAACGTTGCTTACTAGAAACTTCAGACGCGGAAAAGTTCTTCTTTTGCCAACTCTATTACGCTTCCGGTCTAATTCGCACGCTTGCTCTTTGATGCGTCTACAGAAAATTACAGAAGAAACAGCATCTCACTATGGCCAGTAGAAACAGAGTCTTCACAGCGCCGCCAGCAAGAGCAGTAGCAGCAGCAGTTTCAGTAGTAACGGCATTAACAGTTCAGACCGCCCCAGTAGAGCAGGAGGGAATCTCCACTTGCCAGCGAGCGCCCTCTCGTCTGCCTTGCCTTTCGTGCGTTCTAATATGGCCACAGAGGGTATCCAATTACTTGACCCATCTTCCGTCTTTCTCGCTTTCTCGCTGTTCTACACGCTTTCACGCGGACCTTCACCGGCATTGTATAAGTTGAAAAAGCTCTGCTCGATCGCCTCGTTGTATTTAAGTATGAGTTCGCATCGATACACACACACACACACACACACACACATATATATATATGGCATTCCACGCCAAATCTATCACTTTCCGGCCCGACCCCTTTCGATTTGGCTGAAACTTTAATATGTTATTGTTTTCATCTTAAAACACTTGTGTGATTTTTTTCAAATTTTTTTACATAATCACAAATGCGTAGTGATTTTTTGAAAAAATCGCCCGTTTTTTTTTCATATGCTCATAACTTTCTGAAAAATGGACTGATTCAGATCTTTTTTTAATTCTTCGTTTTGAAATTTTCTTTATAAAAAAAAGTTTGAAAAATATTCAAAATCATCTTCGACATGGTTTTTTTTAGTTTTTTGTAAAAAAACCTGATTTTTTAAAAGAAAGCCACTTTTCATTTTTCATTCTTTTTTGTAAAAAAAAATATGATAAATTTAGCATTTTTTGCCGCCAGACCCATCGTGGTAAGATTTTTCTTTCTATTTTTTTTTTCTAGATTGAAAAATTGTTATTCTTATTTTTTTCCAAATCTAGCTGTTTTCTATGATGATATAATAATTTGAATGGTTAATTCTATCATACTCAATACTTTGTATATACTTTGTATATAATATTAACGCACTTCAAAAGTTTTCCAATTATGTTAAATTATTTTTAAATAATTATTTAATGGGGAATGAAAAAATTCACTACGAATTTGTGATTATGTAAAAAAATTTGAAAAAAATCACACAAGCGTTTGAAGATGAACACAATAAAGTATTAAAGTTTCAGCCAAATCGAAAGGGGTCGGGCCGCAAAGTGGTCGATTTGGCGTGGAATGTCCTATAGATATATATTCCCGAGCTTTTCTCTGGCTTTTCCGACTGATATAATTGCGGCTCGTATCTATAGCGATGGAAGATAAATCGGGGTCGCACGATCCACGCAAAGGATAGTACATGGGGTGTGCATTGGGAATTCTATGTCAAATCTCACATTAGACAGAACTCATTTTTTATTCCCGATTCTTCCGGAAGTTTATCGTAACCTAACTCACCCGTTGTCAGCGAAAATGTTGCATCAAGAACTTGCTGCTTTGTCGAACTTTGGTATATAGTGGAAATGATATTTCTTCAATTGAAAGCACCCTCGTGAAGGTGGTAAGCGAAAAGCAACGTCCAGTTTTATATTTATGATTCGGAAAAGCATTGTGAACAACATTGTTGCTTGATCATTTATTTCACATACTAAATCACTTTTTTAGAGTAGTGCGAATTATACTTTACGTTTATTTTCAATTCTGTCGAGGAAGCCCACTTTGAATGTCTAATAGCAAACGTAGAGATAGAATTGAGGCTAATGTAAATCTCCACTTTTTCATATTTGAAGATCACTTAGTAATTCGCTTCCCTTTGTAGGATTTGTAAACTCTTCTTAAGTGATAGAAGATTTACGATGAAAAATATTCCAACGATAATAACATAAGGAAGGTTGATACAGCAGTTTTGTTGATAATGACAAAAAGAAAAACAAAAACTTGGGTGCGACTTTACGAAATTACGGTGCAAGTGAAACTTTTTTGCCATTACCCTAAACGATTTTATCCCGAAATCACCGAAAATATATCATTTTGTTTTCGTCCTTTTTGGGTTTAATCGTTTTATTATTAATAGTCGATAAGAAAGGAAGTAAATTCAGGTACAAATGTTTTTTAATTAAATTTAAAAAATTATAGTATTAATACAAAAGCACGATAGCTAAACTACATAAGATATTATTATTTATAATATCGAGTAATTACGTCGTTCAATTTCATTACTAATTTCGTCTTCACTTTGAGTTGTGCAGTCAATGACTAAAATCATTGATTTATGATAACCGATATAAGGGAATAAGGATTTCAATTCTAATGTTTCAATATATCTTGCAAAGCACGCATCAATTGTTGTGCCAAATCTCGTAGTCGGTATAATTTTATCGCTCGCCATAGTAAAATCCAATACTTCTTTTAAGGTAGTAGTCTCGCCACAGTCAGGTTGAAAAGTTTATTCTCCGCTCAATCGATGAAAGCTTCGGAATATTGCGAAATATCCTTATAACATAGGTTGTACATCTTATCGGGATGTAAAAATGTATAAAGTAATTATGAAAACGCCTAATATAGTATTTACCTAATCCTCACTTTTGTATCGGACTATCCATTCCGGCTACTAATACGTGGATACTCTGCGTATGCGGATATACACACACTACTGTAATCTAGTTCTAGTCTACTCCAGACTAGAACTCGATTACTGCTCCAGATTAGAACTTCGTGGCGCCAGCGTCGCTAGACATTGCTTAATTTAAATCGCTATATCTCTGAAACTAGACGGTCAAAATTCATGATTTTTTTTTCACCCACTTCGTTATATGTTCCTCTGTAATTGAGATTTTTTTTTTAATATCTGTAGAAAAGATTCGAAGTTATTGCGTGAAATGTGAAATTTTCCACTGCTCCCCATAAGAACACGCGTGAAACCATGAAATCTTTGATTGCCAATATCTCGAAAACGGAACGGTGAATACTTTTGAAATTTTGCAGGTAATCATTCAATAGTGTCCTGAATGAGTCCTTAAAATAAAAAATCTATAGAAAAACGCTTTGGCGACACTACTACCTTAAGTATATAATTAGTTCAACAGAATCTTCTTTTTGAAAATCAATATTAAAATCGCCGACAAAAAGCATTGAAAATTCCAAATAATTTTGTGTAAATCAGAAAATTCATGCTGCAGAGACCGAAATGTCCCGACCACGTGGTATGCGAGTAGCAGTCATTGAAAGTGAAAGATCCGACATGCGCGTAACCAAATTTCGATTGGACGTGAAGCATGTCGTTCGACATGCATAGACGAACGAAAAACAGGGCTAAAAAAGTTTCACTTTAAAAATACGAAAAAGCAGACGACATATGTAAAAAATCGCTTTCACATTGAATATCCTGTATATCAGGATATACATCCGTGTGCATATACGCAACATGCGTGAGCAGCGATTTATTCATCCGGTACAGGCCATCTCGTTGTCGGAGAAACGATTCGAA
>OZ010712.1:15040017-15113807 GCA_963932345.1 Ophion ventricosus | reverse complement strand
TCTCCCTCTCTCTCTCTCTCTCTCTCTCATCTCTCTCTCTCTCTCTCTCTCTCTCTCTTTCTTTCTTTCTTTTGGATCGTACACCCTGCGACGTTCTCTCAATGCAGAAGATAGAGCATCTGAGACAAAACTACGTACAAACAAAATTGCAATTCTCCTTTCTTATTTCCGAAATGGGCTCACGTTCGGTTTTTTTTTTCGTTTTTTTTTGTGTACCATAAAAGTTCCGTAAAATATTGTCGCGAGAAATTATAGCGCGTGTACGAGTAATACAAAAATAAAAGAGATGGGATGAGAAAGAGAAAGAGAAAGAGAAGAGAGAGAGAGAGAGAGAGAGAGAGAGAGAGAGAGAGAGAGAGAGACGGGGAAATACAATTTTCGAAACTCGGAATAGAAACGAGAGGTCGTTGATGTCCAATAAAAATATATTTACGATGAAAGTAGAAAACGTTGAGACTACTCCTTAGAAATTTCGTTTACGTATTATATACACCAAGAAATGTGTGCATACACCTACACACATGCATCCTCGTATTAACGAGAGTAAAGGGGCCACATTGTCCATTATTTGGAATACAATGTAATGCGAGTTACGTCTTTTCGTCGGCTTGCAGTCGATTTGTAGGATAATTGGTTTTGGGAGCAATATATGGCATGACGTTCCGCGAAAGTGAAAAAGCGAGGAATACAAAAAAAGAAACGGTGCAATTTCTATCGCCATGAATTTTTGTAAGCTTCCACATAATGTTTTTTTTTTTCGATGAGAACATCGAAAACCGCAGACAGTGGAAGAAAATGTTGTTAAACTGATATACGTTTATAGATCAAAATAAATTTTACAAAGACTTATGCAATTAAGGTATTGCAATTAAGAATTGTCTAGAAATATGAAGAAATAAAACGTTTTTTATTTTATTTTATTTTATTTTATTTTATTATTCTACAGATCTTTCTGAATACGTCTGTGAAAATCGCGGTCGAGACGCAGGAAACTTTAAGCGCTTTTTTCTCGAAACTAAGTTTTTCAAATCGTCAAACACGATATCTCGATAACCCCTTGGCCGATTGAGCCCAGATTTGGCATACACCTTCAGTAGATTGTTCTTAGCCGATGGTAGCAGAATTGATCCGAAATCAATTTTTTTATATATATCACTCGCAGAATGGTCAGAAAAATAGGAGAAATTGATAATCAAAGTTTAGCATGCCGCCATTTTGTAATTTTTTTGCTGAATCTGGTAGCAAACATCACAACACTCGTACAGATTGAGAATGTTTGGGTTTTTTCTTCACATTTATACAACGTTGCCAACACTGATCGCCAATTGGGGAGTTTTCCGCAGACCGTTGTAAACAAACGTACAATAGTACATGATAATAATTTTTCTTTAATTTGTACATATCCTTGAAGGAACGATAAACACGTGTAAAAAAATTTCAGAAAGAAAATGAGAACAGTTTAACAATTATTCCATCCTGAAAATCACTTCTAAAACAGCGCTCTAGACAACAATACTGCTTTAACCCTTCGTAGTCACCCTGGGTAGAATCGACCCGTCAATAAATTTTTGGCGTAAATATATAATAATTCCCGGCTTCGAATGGGACTGTATTCACCATTGAAGTATCCTCATAACATAAAATTTACCCTCTTCACATTTCGGAATAAATACCTTTTTTGGAACGCGCGCTATGCTACTATTTTTGCCCAAAATTAGCATATCTAAGGAGTATCACGTCCAAATTTTAGGTAAAAATGTTGAAAATTCACGGAACTATTATTTTTTTAGCGAAAAAAGTGTATTTTTTGCGTTTTCACCTCTTTATGATTTTTTTTTAACATGTCACCATTTTATTTCTTATAAATAAATTTTTCATGCATGATCTAGAAAGTTCAAAGCATGTTCCGTAATTTTTTGAACCACTTTGAACGGATAGTTTGGTCACAATAATTTTTGGAAAACTGACTGGGTAGAATCGACCCAAGTGAGTGTGATCACGAAGGGTTAAAGTCATCCGATTTAGCCGTTCGTATTTTGTTCATTGGAGTTTAGAAAATCTTTAGCTTTATGTTTATTATTCGAAGTTTTTGGCAAAGCAAAATATGCTTACGGAATGTTTTATATTTCTGGTTATGTTTGATTTTGAAAGTGGACAAAGACCCGACTTTTCAAATAGCCGGTAATTTTTTTAGTATTTTGGGATTTTTGTTAAAATATTTCTTGTTGACTAACTTGGCAAAATGACTGTGCACAAAAGATTCCCGCGCTTATTGGTTCGCCCGTTGTTATTCCCAATGACGGTATTGCGACTTTGTCCTGTCGTGCTTGAAGGGGATAATGATCACGCGCTGCTTCTAAATTCGGAGGAGGCCAAACATTTCAATGGCAGTCTCGGTGCAACCATGGCTGCCTCGTTGGAGTTTTTGCCTCTTCCCGTAGGACGTACGAAGTGAAACCAAATTTTTTACGCACTGTAGCTTCAGATTAATTTAATATGTTGAACTCCGATAAATAAATATCGTTGACGAAAGATAAAGTACAAACAATATTCGTGCAGGCGGCATGTAAACTAAAATAGAAAAATTTCGCGTTTCCTTGCTGCGTGAAGTGTTTTATCTCGGGATGTAGCGACGAAAGTAGCCACATTTCCGCAGTGTTTGTTTGTCGGCAGTGCCAATTTACGATTGCAAAATCATAAATAAAATTTCGCAAAAGTGTTGTGCGCATAGACATGTATTTTTTTTTTTTTGAACATTCAATTCCGTGCAATTGTTGAGAACAACGGATTTCCGATTCTGAAATTATTTCGTGTAGTCAATCGTGATGGGTTATCAAAAACGGATAACTGAAAACATTTTAAACACAATTTTTGTTATACGAAATCACTTTGCAAATATTTCTAAAGGAACATTTATCGTCTTTGGCGAAATATTTGAAGAATTTGCGACAGAAGGAAAAAAATACGACATAAAATTGTCAGAAATAAATCTGACTTCCAATTTTTTATACTCCATTTTTCTTGAACGAAATACCTTGTCAAAGGACTGGAAAATTCTCGTCTTCGAAAAAAAAATCTGAATGATTTTCGTTACGAAGGATAAATTTACATAGAATTTCGGAAATAAATATGCATTCGTTCCGTGCAATTTCCACGTCAAATCGATTTTAATCTGATTACAAAAAAAAAAGGAATTCGAGTCAACAGTATTTCGATCGAATCAATTCGTTTTCTTACACGCACGTTACTATCAATTTCATAGAAATGAAAATACGTATAAAACGTCTCGTTTTCCATACAAATTTATTCGCCCGTCTTCGTCGCAAATCGTATTATCATCGGGAGCTTTAGAGTGACTCGTTGAATCTTGTCTCACGCGAACATGGATCGCAGACGGAGAAAATAACGAAAAGAGGAAAGAGCTAGGAAGGGAGAGAATGGAAGAGAGCGGTTTTAGTGCATTCGGCCTGTTGCACATACACAGAATTCACTTTAGCATCAACAAGTGGTTCTTCTAAAGGCAACAATTTCTAATGCTCGTTTCCTCTTTCAAATATCTATCGCAACCCCTCCGTCACTACCCTCTGCGTATTTCGCTCTTTTTGACATTGTAGGGTAAGATGGTATAGGAGTACGCACCTAAGCTTCAAAGCGGTGAAAGGAACAAACAAATACATTCAACGAATCAGTTTTTTTTTTATTTGAAAGAATATCTAGTACTCTAATTAAATTATGAACGACAATTAGGATTTTTTTTACATAAGAACCTGAAAATTACAAAAAGGGATTTGCGAACTCCTAGACATACGGACGTTTAAGAGTACGCAAGCTTCAATCGACACATAAATCGTAAATAAAGTTGCCCACATTTGTATGAGAGTTGGGGAGGTGAAGAACTGGAGGGCTGGAGGGCTGGAGGGCTGGAGGGCTGGAGAGCTGGAGAGCTGGAGAGTTGGAGAGTTGTGAAGTTCGTGAAGTTCTCGAAGTTCGTGAAGATCGTGAAGTTCGAGAGTTTGTATCGCCCCAGAGATGTAGCTGGTGCTGATCTCTTCAGCCTCTTATGAAGAGTGGCTTTAGTCGCTTCCAATGAACGTGCTACCGCCCTTATAATTCACCATCATTAACTCGCTTCCTTGGATTTTCAAGATCCGTAATTGACCATAGACTTCGGTCGGTAGTCCGTTTCCTTCGGGATATGCTGAAAGTAAAAAAAAAACATAATCTTTAACAACAGTCGTATAAGAGTACGCGCGTACTCCTACACACCTAAGCACTGGGTACTCTTATACGGCTTGCACATTTTTAACAAACATGACTGTTACTGTCATTTATTGATGAGAGGCGAAATTTCTTTTATCTTGAACAATAACCTCAGTAAACCGGTGTACGAAATTAATTAATTGTTTTTGAAGAAATTAAATTGTGTTTCGTACTTGTAATGCTTTGAAAATGTCAAAAATAAAAAAGAAATTGCAACCAAAACTTAAAACTTACCTGGCCTCTTCGTTTTATTCCACTTTGGATTTTTTTTTGTCACAAACACTTACCCAGTTAGGCGGTCCGAACACAACAAAAGTTAGCTTCCATTAGCAAACCGTTTCGCCGGTAGCATAACTGCGTACTCTTATCGCCCGCGTACTCCTATACCACCTTACCCTACATCCAAGTAATTTTCTAAGTACGGCACGAATTATGTGAAGTCCAAATCGAATCTATACTTAACAAGAAACAATGTGCTCCTCTTTTTCTCTCTATCTATCTCCGTCTCTTTCTTTCTGCCTCTCTTGTTTTCCTCGATGACGCTGTCCCAGTCTGCCGACGTCGACGTCGCGTTCCTCCCTTCGTCCTCCGCCAACCCCCGTCGCTCGAAAAGACGTCTGTTTCCGAAGGCGAAATTTGCGAATGACGATAGCGCGCGTGGGCAGCATCCGCTTCGGAATGATATGTACACTTTCTCGTTTGCGAGCTCCGAGGTCGCGCGCGTGAAACGGAAATAAATATTCACGATTCTTTCGACCCCGGGTGTGTGCGTGTGTGCATTTGTGCATTCGTGTGTCTGCACTCGCGCGCCCCTGAATCAAACTTATATAGCGCGAATGGTTTTGCGGAAATTTCACGATTTGAAAAAGCCTGCCAGAAAACATCGAGCCAAAAAATATCACGTCTTATTTTTGTACGATGACTTTCAGACAACACGAATACACTTGGAATGTCTGAAAAAAATTCCAATTTTAAACTCCCGAATCGCTGGAGAGCTGAGATTTCATTGATAAGTTATGGCCCGAATATAAAAAAAATGAAAATAAAACAAATCTCTCGCAGCTAAGTTTTGCTCACATACCGATGGGATGTTTCTTTTGCTTCGTAATCTCTGGCCCGCGGATCCGGTTCACGAACGATGACAATTTTATTGAAAAATAATATTTCCGTTGCTCATAAGCAAGAAATATTAGATGAAGTAAAAAGTTCTGAGCTTTTTTTTCGCTTTATTTCGTCGATGAAATTAACATAGTTAGGATTATCCGATTTAGATCAAATATGCGCCATTTTGTTCGATAACTTTTGTCCATTCTGAAAGCAATTTCATAATTCCACGATTGAAGGAGTCCTCGTTCCTATTGGTAAAAAACTTGACCAGCTCATTTTCACAAGCCTCTCTTGAGACCAGTTTTGTACCATCAAGAAAATTTTGCAAATGCTTGAAAAGGTGATAATCGCTTGGTGCCATGTCTGGACTATACGGCGGGTGCGATAGAACCTCCCATCTAAGCTCTCGGAGCTTCTGGCGCGTCGTTAAAGATGTGTGCGGCCTGGCGTTGTCTTAATGGAACACAATACCCTTCCTATTGGCCGATTCTGTCCGCTTCTGGTCGATCGCCTGCTTCAATCTGGTCAGTTGTTGACAGCAGAGGTCCGAATTGAGTGTTTGGCCCGATAGGAGCAGCTCATAGTGGATGATTCCCTTCCAATCCCACCAAACACACAGCAAAACCTTCTTGGCCGTTAATCCGGGCTTGGCGATCGTTTGGGCCGGCTCACCGCGATTGGACCACGATCTTTTTCGGCTGTTTTTCTCGTATGTGATCCATTTTTCATCGCCAGTCACCATCCGCTTCAAAAATGGGTCGATTTCGTTACGTTTCAGCAAAGAATCGCATGCATCAATTCGGTCCAAAAGGTTCTTTTGCGTCAATTCGTGTGGCACCCATACATCGAACTTCTTTTTGAGACCAGCCTTATGCAAATGGTTCCAAACGGTTTTCTGGCTAATCTTCATATTCTGGGCAATGGAATAAGTGCTCACATGCCGGTCCGACTCGACGATTTCCATGATTTTATCGACATTTTCGACGATTGGCCTACCAGAGCGTGCCTCATCTTCGACGTCCATATTACCAGAACGGAATCGTTGGAACCACCGCTTTGCTGTTGCATTCGATACTGTATTGGCTCCATAAACAGCACAAATTTTTTTGGCCGCCTGCTCCGCCTTTTCACCTTGGTCGTAGTAGTACTGAAGAATGTATCATATTTTCTCTTTTTTTACCTCCATTTTGGAACGCTGTAACACACAGCTGGCTTCACCAAACAGAAAACTGTCGAAGAACTTTTTTTGAAGCGTAATGTCACCTTTAATTCGCCGTATAGTGGAAAACGCTCAGAACTTTTTACTTCACCCAATATAGGAGTTATATATCTTCATGCGATTACAAGGCTGGATGATGACCTAAACACGAATGGATTGTACCCCGTGTGTTTGGGTTCTATTACGTTTGCGGTTTGTTTGGGCTTGGTTGCAATGCAATTGAGAGAAATATCGAGAAACTCAATGATTCGAATATCCACCGTAGCGAGAAGCCACAAAGCTTTCGTCAAGTGCGTTTAATTGATCGTTGACAACGTATTGTTTCAGGGAGCATGGAGCAATTCGAGCAATTGCTGACGTGCGCGATATGTCTCGATCGCTACAGGAATCCGAAGCTTCTGCCATGCCAGCACAGCTTCTGCATGGAGCCATGCATGGACGGCCTTGTCGACTACGTACGTCGACAGGTCAAGTGTCCAGAATGCCGCGCCGAACATCGTATACCCTATCAGGTAAGTATCTCACGTATGCATACGCGAGAAGCCCACAGTCGCCCTCGCGTGCATCTCCGCGAAAAATTCTATTTGCATATGTCTGCGTGTTTCTATTTTTTTGAGCGCATCTACAGGCCCGACAAGTTTCACGAGAGCGATCCTCGTTTCTTTATCCCTCTCGACGTTTCGCGGTCTGTCGTAGGCACAACAAACGCAACATAACGAATTAATAATGAGAATCGCGAAGGGGGGAGAAAAAGATTACGAAAACTGTACTAGGATCGAACGAACGATAGTTGAATGAACAAAGATTGTTCGATGGAGATTTTTGTTTCTCGTTAAGAACAAATGACGTTTGCATCGTTGAAATGCAACGATTTTTTTTTTATTTCTCAAATTTTGTTGACCCTTTTAGAGCTGTGAAAATCTCGCACACGTTTTTAGGTTTTGTCATTAGAGATTTATGACCTCAACTTGCAAATAAAAGACTTTGGATAATGATAAAAAAATAAATACAGTGAAACTTCAGTTATACGTTTTTCAAGGGGTACAGCAAGTATGACTTATAAATGAGAATAACGTAGAAGTGAAATAGAGTATGTGTCGGAAACTCTTTGACATTTGAAAATGGCTATCGGTCCATAATTACCGATGTCCTTGTTAATAACAGTACCTCTATTATAATATTTGGTTTTCCAATTGAAATTTTGATTGGTAGTAACGAAGTAATGAGCCAACTCAATCTTTTATTTATTTTTTATTTATTTTCGTTCAGAATTTTTATTTGATGCCAGTTTGTAACGTCAAAGCTTTGCACGATTTAGACTAGAAAATAACAGACATTTTCGTATAAATAAGAGATAAGTAATCACAGTTAAGCAAAGGGTGTCTCAAAATGACCGGACATTTTAATTTATTAATAAAACGTATTGTTTATTTGAAAAATACGAATAGTATTATTTTAATATAAGGTACAAACATGGAGGTTATGTTTGGTACACAATATCCGATAAATGGCCTTCTCGACCCTGTTTGCAATCGTTCACTCTTTTGACGAAATTTTCAATAACATTTTGGCATAATTGCGGACTATTTCCATTAATGGTGCGTCCAATTGCTTCCTTGAGCTCCGGAATGGTCTGTAGATCATTGGCATACACTGTTTCGTTTAGAAAACCCCAAAGAAAGGAAGTCTAATGCCGTCAAATCGCATGATCTTGGTGGCCGATTCACATCGACGCGGCGCGAGATAACACGACCATGAAACTTCGTGTGCAATAACTGTATTGTTTCACAGTGCATTTTCACAATTTCTATACGTTGCTCGATCGTGTAATTCTTCCTGATGCCATTTGTCAAAGATTAGTTGTCTATGTTCGCCACAAAAAAAAAGACGGGCAATTTAAAATGTCTGGTCATTTTAAGACACCCTTTACATGCATACATGCATTACATGAAAAAATTAAACTACGGGTTGTGAACTTTTTAAAATTCTTGTCTGTTTTCTTTTTGTGTCACAGAACACTGATTTACGTACAACTGAGAAAAAACAGACCCCGAAACAGACGCTGAGGAAGAAAATGAATAACGTATAAGTGAAAAATACGTCTAAGTGGAAAACGTAGAAATGAAACTTTATTACATTATTTATAGGCGGTATTTGCCGGCGCCAGAGAAATTTGACGTACAAATGATAAAAACGTATAAGTGCAAAACAAATAAGCGAGGTTTCACTGTAAATTAAAAAAAAAAACACAAAAATCTTTGCATTCCAACGATGCAAACTTTGACGTACTGAGAATAATCGTTGGGTTTTTGGTATCTTTCGTCGCTGAGAAAAATTATGATAATGGGATTGGAATGTTCTCAGGGTGTACAGGCGTTCCCAACGAACGTAACGCTGCAACGCTTCTTAGAGCTGCACATCGAAATAACCGGAGAACTTCCGGATCCGACGAGCGGCCAAACGATGGAGCGTTGTGGCGTTTGTTCGGAAAAGAGCTATTGCTCACTCTGCGTCCATTGCGAGAAGAAATGTTGTCCGGAATGCAAGGACGCTCACATGGACATACTCAGACGCGAGATCACCCGCATAAACTCGCAGGTGAGTTCCTCCTTTTTTAGATCTTTCATTTGAATATTAGGAGTCATTTGGATCGGGAAAAAAATAATCGTGGAACAGATTTAATCCGACATTATATATTCCCCATTGAATTTTATGCGATTACGATTCGTATTCATTTTTATCGAGGAGCGAAGTCAGGAATATGAATGAAAATATCATTTAACGTCGTCATTGTCCATTTAATACACTCGGCAAAAAAAAAATAAAGGAGCAGAAACATTTCACAATTTTTTCAGTGATTTTTGAAAGGCCGTAAATTCGTGAAAAATTGTCGTATTGGGAGAAAAAAGCATTTTAAAGCTTGAAACCTCTAGTTTAAGAATCTCGTGGAGAATTTTTTTTTTTAGCATCACCCTCGACGCTGAGAAAATTTTTTTAGCGCGAGAAAAAAATGTCGATTTTTTTTTCAAAATCGTTCATGGGCTAAAAAAATATTCCTGGATGAATCAATGCTTGGGTCTTTTAGCCTGATTCTTTAGCTTCAACTTGGTATGTTTTTCTCTCTGTACGACCATTTGTCGCTGAGATATCGCCGATTGAATGAAAAGTCAGCTTTTTTTTTATCATCGATATCTCATGAACTAATGATCGTACAACGAACGGAAGGTGAGTTTCGAAAACTTGAATAACTCCTCTAAGTTCCTTTTGGTATTTCAGAGAATTTTTTTTAGCTCAATATTGATTTGAAAAAGTACAAAAAAAAACTTTTTCTGTCGTTTTGGAAAATCCACCACAACTTTGCAAATATTGCGAAAATGAACAATAGTTTCCGGTTTTTTTTTAGCTCAATACATGCCCAAAGGCCCGGTAAAATTTTAAACGGATCGGTTGAACTGTTTTTTTAACCCGAATCGACAAAGTTTTATCAAAAATTGAAGGAGCGCTTTTATTGCTCCTTAAACGTCAATTGATGATAGTTAAGATGAAAAAGAAAATCGTTATTTTTTTAACAAATTTTACATTAACAACAAATCTCAAAAAAAATGTCAAAGTTTTGAAAAAAAAATTCAAAATTTTGAAAAAAAAATCCGTTTTTTTTCTTACAATTTCTCATTTTTTTACAATTTTCTCCGCGAGATTCTTAAACTAAAGATTTCAAGCTTCAAAATGATTTCTGTTTCCTCGATACAACCATTTTTCACGAAGTTACGGCCTCTCAAAAATCACTGAAAAAATTGTTAAATTTTCCTGCACCTTAAATTTTTTTGCTCAGTGTAGATAAGGGAAAATTATTTAGTCATTAATTTGAACCTCAACAATTTGTTATTCAAAAAGAATGTGAAAGGGACGAAAAATGGATGGTTGAGTTGGAAATTGGCCAATGGTCCTTCGATTTTTCTAGCCTCTGGGAAGATATAACGCTCTTGAAAAAATATGTACAATATTCCTGAAAATTTTCATACGGTTCCAATCTATAAACTAAACATAATCATTTTTCGTTTTCCAAATATTTCAAATCTTTCATCGGTAAATGTCAAAATCTTCTGTTTGCAAGCGAAACACGAATTGACAGTGAAAGATATATCGTTGAATGAAAAATGTCTTCCATGGAGAAAATATTCTGGCATCGATTTCGGTCGTCGTCGAATGATTGTCAAAGTTTTAAGATTCGGGTAAAAAGAAGTGATAAAACTGGTACAAAGTGGTGCACTGTACCTTGGACGATTTGCCAATGGGGAGCACGTTTCTGTCGAAGTCCGGAATTATATTGCCAGGAGGATCGTAATTACAGACCACGTAGACTTTGCCACTTTTGCTCTTAGCCGCACCGATTCCCAATTCCGCGCTATCTTTCCATACTAATTGAGTGAAATGTCCCACTTCGCCCGTATTCTTAGGCGTATGTTCGCCGAATTTGTAAAATTTTATCTCATCGTACCTACGTGCATGTTTAAACGAAAGTCGAAAATTTCGAGACTACGGTGTCGACGCGGAAGGCGAAAGAAAAGAAAATTTTACGAGACACAAGACCTACCAGGCTTTTACGACGGTATCACCGTTGAGCTTCCAATTTGCATCGCTACTCATGCCCATGTAGATATTCTCACCGTAAGGATTGTCCGGTCTGTGCGCGGCTTTGTCCTTCTTTGCCAAATTCTCCGACCATTCTTGCGCGACTTTATTCAACTGATAAATTATCGAAAATATCACATTTTTGCTCAAAATCATGTTTGCTTCGTTGTATTTGTTAGATATTTCTATGGGGTTTCGGGATAAAGACATCGCTGAAGATTTTATTCCGCTTACAAAGTCCAAGTCTTAAGTTGGGCATTTATTTATTATTTATTTCAAGTCCCAGTTGACGACAGACCTTTTCGCTGATCTTGAGATTCGGCGAGCCGTGTTTGGCGCGATATTGGTTATGGGCTTTCAATAATTCGTCCGAAAAATCCTTCGTTATTGCGTCGCTGGTCATTTTGAATTTTCAAATAATTTTCTTTCTTCCAAATACGAGTGAAATTTTAGCTTTTTTTCGTAATAAATAAAACCGGATTGAATTTTGATGTTTTGCCGAATGGTATCGCCGAAATGTTTTGCTTTCTCTGACGGGGAGCCGAAACAAAATCGAATCACGGGAAAAGAAAAGTTTGGTCCTCTCCGTTTTTTGTTTACGGGGATGACGATTATTATTATTATCAATGAAGGAGGAAAATAATCGATAACAATAATGATTAACGAATACCATAATTGTGGTTAGATACGCCGAGGTCTTCATCGGCTACAAGATGCGCTTGCCCTCGTCGAGAAGAACACCCTCGGTCTGCAGTCCAATTGCGCTTCCGTGGCTGAGGAGGTCGACGAGATTTACCGAAGATTGAGCAAAGCACTAAAAGATCGTACGGAACATTTGCGTAACGAGATAGAGCGTTATTCCGGAACGGAGATACGCGGTCTGCTCCAGCTCAAGGAGAACCTCGAGCTTGAGATAGCAAACATTCAGAGTAATTGCGACCTAGCCGATGCTCACATAAACGAGAATGTGGCGTGGGACGATGCGGAACTCCTCGATACCAAAGAGCTCTTTCTTCGTACCGTCGAATTCATCAGGTAGATCCTTTATATATATATGAGGCATTTCACGCCATTTCACCTAGCCCGTGACCCCGACCATTTTTGATTTTCCTGATTTTTTTTTGGAAAATTGTACCCCATAGAAGAAATATCCACACTAATTTTTAGAATTTTATCTCTTCTCTTTTAGGAGTTATAATTTTCCAATAAATGTTGATTTCGGCAGTTTTGGAAAAGTTTAAACGCTACTAACTTCTGAACTAATTGAGATATCGACAAATGTCAGTATATATATGTTTTTCATTTTGAATCATACTTTTATGAAAAAAATATGAAAAAAATTATCAATTGTACTGGACCACGTATTTTTCACTTCGAAAGTGGAAAGTATTTTTTTTAAAGATGATTGCCATTTATATTTTTTTCAAAAACTTCTCTAAAATACAGTGACCCATTCTATGATTTTTAAAACTAGTCTCATCATGGGCCCATTTTTCCTTCTATTTTTTTGCCAATTAATCATATTTTTTTGAGATGATTTTTATCATTTTAATCTCCAATAATGCTATATATCTTCATTTTAATCTGGAATAATGCGAATAATGAAACGATTTATTTTTCATTTGTTCTGAAATTAACGAAAAAGAAGATTTTTTGTGCAAAATTTTTTTTTTTCACTAATAATATTGACGAATACTAGTACGACAATTCTCAATCGGATCTAACAGTCATAACTATCCCAGTTTCTATCCTTTTCATCAATACAATGAAGTAAATAAAGAATTATATGAGAATACGTGAATTTAAAAAACAATGAAATTTTATATATTATATAGATATAAAAGGAAAAATGTCACTCTTTTTTTAATTCACGTATTCCCATATAATTCTCAATTTAGTTCATTTTATTTACGTAAAAGATCGAAACGAAAATAGTTATGACTATTAGATCCGATTAAAAATTGTCATACGTGTATTGATCAATATTTTTATTAATGAAAAAAAAATCATTCTCACAAACATCTTCTTTTTCGTTAATTTCACACAAATAAAAAATAAACCATTGCATTATTAGCATTATTTAAGATTAAAATGAAGATATATATCATTATTGGAGATTAAAATGATAAAAATCTCCTGAAAAAAATATGGTTAATTCGCAAAAAAATAGAAGGTAAAATGGGCCCACGATGAGACTAGTCTTAAAAATCATAGAATGGGTCATCCTAGTTTAGAGAATTTTTTGAAAAAAATGAAAAATGGCAATCATCTTTAAAAAAAAATAGTTTCCACTTTCGAAGCTAAAAACACGTATTCCAGTGTAAATGATAATTTTTTTCATATTTTTCGTGAAAGTATGCTTCACAATGAAACACACACATATATACATATATATATATATATATATATATACTGACATTTGTCGATATCTCAATTATTTCAGGAGTTATCAGCGTTTAAACGTTTGCAAAAGTTCCGAAATCGACATTTTTTTGAAAAGTATAACTCGTAAAAGAGAAGAGATAAAAATCTAAAAATTGGTGTGGATATTCCTTTTATGGGGTACAATTTTACAAAAAAAAATCAGGAAAATAAAAAATGGTCGGGGTCAGGGCTAGGTGAAATGGCGTAGAATGATATATATATATATATATATATCAATATAAGTTGTAAGTATTCTTCGATCTTATTCCTCGATGTCCATCTTCGCTCGTCCTGCTTCGCCGACGAAAAGAACGGTCTTGAGCCCTTTTCGCGATACAGCCTTAACGGCGAATATACAATGAGAATTGATAGGCAAGCAATCGCCCGAAGAAAGAACGATCGTACGATTTCATTTGATTAAATCTCGTAAAAAAAAGTCTTCCCCGTCGATTGTTACACTCTGTGCCTTTCTTATACACGCCGGGATTATTATACCAGTCTTTTCATTTCCCACCGTTTTATTCTGCCCCCCCCCCCCCCCTCCCACTCTCTCGCTCTCTTTTTATTCCCTTTTTTTTTATCTACTCCATTAGAAAAATTAATTTCGTCTCCCTGTGATCCTCTCTTCACAATCATAATTGGATTCTTTCTGGTTTTTTTCGCGCTTCTTCGCCTCCCGTCGATCGTGACCGCGCATTCGGAAAATAAAATCTCGTCGTGAAGAAACTTCGAGTACGAGGCCGGTGACTACGCTCGCCGTGTACGTTTCGTAATGGCGCACGAGCCCAATCAGCTGGTTCTCCACGTTGCGGGCTACGGCGAGCTCAACATTAAACCCGAAACCGGAAGTGTCGGACACTTGGGAACTACAGGCGGATTGGCACCACCCGGTGGCTCGCCGGGACTAATGAGGAGCAAGAGCGATCATCGTCTCGCATCACAATATCGCCAACAGGAGGAAGAACGTTTGGCCAGAAATCGATACGTTCCCGATTACGAGTAAGTAGATATATATACATGTATTTAAGTATATTGCAGTTCTATGTGCATGTGTGAGTATGCACAAATAATTTGCATAACTGTGCAAAATTGTCGTAGGAATCCATTTGGATTCCCATAATTGTACCTACTTCCTGATAAGGATCTAATGGCTCATTACATTGGATCCTTATAGTAAAACGTCATGCTCGTACATGGAATTCCGATCGGGATTCTCCGTTTAAATCCAATGTACGAATCCAATTTAAATCCTAAAGGAATCCGACATTATCTCATAGAATCCGATACGATTCTTCAAGGTTCCTATCGCATTTTGCACGTTTAATTTTCTAAACAAAATATATAGATATACAATATGAGTGAATCTTGAAAAAGCATAAATCTTATCTTAAAAATAAAAAAAGTTTAACAATTTTTAATATACCACGTTTTTAAAATGGACTAAAAAGTATAAAATAATTTCTCCTAGCCCCATACAGATTTATAACCCCATACAGATTGTGGTGAAAATGTATGATTGTGAATTGTTTAATAGCTATGAAAATACTTGTAAGATTTAAAACTAAAAAAGTGGTACGCATGCAACAGATTAATAGTAAGGAGTGTAGGGAGTAGCTGTCGTTGAGAAAACTAACACAACACTTCATATCATTTGCAGTGCAATAAAATTGTTAGTGATTTAGGTGAACTATTCATGCATCAATTATTTATTGCATGCGCCCCACGTTTTTTTGTTTTAAATCTTACATGTATTTTCATAGCTATTAAAAATTCACAATCACAAATTTTCAGGCCAAACATTGGGTTAGGAATCTGTATTGGGTTTTAAATCTGGATGGAACTAGGAGAAATTCTTTTATACTTTTTATTCCGTTTTAAAAAAGTGGTACATTGAAAAAAAAATTATTAACATTTTTTTTTCTCTTTCACTATATACAATATCTAATTGTATAATATATTATTTATATTATTATATATATATTTTCAAATATTTATATATATCTTGCCTGTATGTTTGTTCGTTTGTCATTCAGTTCTGAGCTATGTTTAAAGTTTCAAGTCTCTAGCTCGTTCAACAAGAAAGAGTGGTAAATAGTATAAATAATTTGAAAAAGTATATCTCAAAAATCGTTTTGATTACATCACTGAACAGCAACAAAAATTATCGTTTGTTATTTATATTACTGTACTTTGAACTAATATTACGTCACACGTACACGCTCATGAAGCGTGCAGGTTATGTTTTTTCTTGGGACTTTTCACATATTTTCAATTTGAACATGGTAAAAATTCTCAAACGGCGTTTATCGCGGAACAGTGCAGAATCCAATTGGATCCCATTGAAGACTCCCTATGTGCTGGTATCCCCAACAAATCCCTATTGGCTCCGTACAGAGTATAAGATGGGGCTAATAAAATCGAACGCAGCGCCTGTAGTGAACAAAAGTTGAAATAAACTTGGCTATTTATCTGTCAAATCTGTATGGGCGTGGTACGAGATTTTGGCAACCAAATAAAAAATATTAACTTATTAAAAGTGATCCGCGACAATTGCTGTGTAATAAATAGCAAAATTACCGGAAAGACTAGTAAATGCAAGTTTCATCAATTCCCCATGGCAAATTGGAAGTTAAAACAATGCAACAAATGGATAGCTGCAGGTTTGCCTTGTGGCACGAGCTTGAATTATTAAACTTGGGTCATGTTTTGTCCTTAACTCTTCTACGTCCATGACGTCTTCAGCATATGCCAAAAGTTTTTCCTTAGATTGAATTTGAGGTTGGAAATTAATATTGTGAGTTATACTCTCGAAGCCGGTCTTTAAAATGATGCTCATTTTAGTTTGAAAACAAAATTTTATTTGTTATTAGTGGTACAACAACAATATATGTATGTCAAATTTCAATAAAAGCAATTATATAGTTTCATTGTTTTTCATCTTATAACAAATGTACAAGTAAACAAAAATATACATTTTAAGGAAATTTTACTTAGTTTTTTTCACTTTACTGGAAGGAAATGCTTGCCGATTTTGGCCAGACAAATTGATTTGATGTAAACAAATGAATTGCAATTGAGACGCGATTTTCTATTTTTATAATTTATCACAATATTATAACCCACAATCACAGAGCTTTTGATCTGGGAACTCCCCAACAAATTTCCGCACGGGTAATGTTCATGTCGAAAAGATTTTTTCGGGTTTGACCAAAAATATCTCAAAGAGCTTGACCATATCTAGTTAAAGGACCGAAAAGATTTCGGGATTCTGAATGATTAAATGATGAAAACTAATTCATAATTCTTGTGTCAATTACGAGAAAATACTTCCTGCTCAAAAAAAAAAGATCGCTTTCCAAGAATACAATATATCGTGTTATTTTTTAAACGTATTCGCGTAATAAATAGAAAAAGAAGAAGGTATTTAAAAAATGAAACGGATTTCATTGGACGATTTAATTACGTGTGAATATTGTGGTATTATTATGAAAACTTCATTTGTCGCGTCGAATCTTCACGAAATGCCCAACAAATTTAAGATTCTCCAGGAGCGACTAGACAGTTCCATGATGAGATAACGAGTCGGGAATTAAGGGGATTGGAGGCACGATAAAGTTGTAGCGTTTTTGAACTAGACTTCGTGTTCTTTAGGCCAATATCCGTTTACACAGTGCCTCGAAGTACTCCCGGTATCTTTTCATGGACAACTGGAGATATTTCTCACGAGAGAAGTCAAAGTTTCGTAAACGAGACACATTTGAAACGTTGGTGGCCTGTAAAAAGGCAGTCAATCGCCATCGCGGATCATTCTGGCTGTAAGCCAATCGTCGACTCTTTCCCTCGTACTGGAAAAGTCGTGCGCGGTTCACGTCTCTCTTTCTCACAGTATCGAGGTCGCAAGATTATAATTTGTTGCTTTTTCTCTGTTTTTTTTTTTTTCGGGAAATGACCCAAATATCCGTTTTTGAAGGCGCAAGCTATAAATAGACATTTACGATCATTGCAATCGTTTTAAGGGCTTCGTAGTCACTGGGATTTCCATCCGTCTGTCACAGCTGTGCCATCATCCTTTTTTTTGACAGCTTATTGATTCAAAAATTGCGAAAAATTCATGTGTGTCGCATTCAACGAATACTTTCGCATAAAATTATTGAGTTTACTGTTAAGGTAATCTCGCAAAGGCATTTTACTATAGATTTTTTTTAATTTTGAGGACTCACCAGGACACCATTAAATGATTACCTGAAAATTTTTAAAAGGATGCACCTATTTTTATTTGAAAAAAAAGGGTACTCGTCATATTCTTGATAATTCGGAAATGTTAACATGTCAAATATCGATAATTGTCGGTGTTAAAAAAATATTGTTGTTGAATAGACAACAGATTGATTCGCAAACTTGATCAAAGTAATTGATTTTTCATAGAATATTATATTTAAGTAGTTTGGCAAACTACAAAATTCCTACCCACTTTGACTCGTGGTAAGACATGTACTTGGTTATTTTCTTTTCCTTTCTTTCATTCCCACTCGTAGAGTAATCAATGTGTTTGGGTTGAATGATCAAAAAGATTTTCAATCGGACAAAGATCGATCTGCCATGATCTCGATACTTCAGATCTCGATTTGTCAAATACCGATACTTGGCGGCGCTTTTTTAATATCGTTGTCCAATAAACGAGAGATCGCGAACTTTCGCAAAGTGTTTGAATTTTATTTGCGTATTACAATTATGTAGGTTAACAAGCTACGGAATTTCTATCCACTTTTATTTGTGGTCCGCCACTTGATCGTTTTTTTCTCCCTTTTTTCATTCTTGCTCCAGAAGCCCCTACCAGGGGCTCGGTTAAAACTTCCTAGCGCTGAAAACATTGTAATCCGCTTTAGCACACCTAGTTCTTAGCCCCCATGAAAAATTTAATTGCCAAACGGTCTTTCTCTCCCTCCCTCTCTCTCTCTCTCTCTCTCTCTCTCTCCTTTTCTCGGTTACTCTCTTCTCCGTCCTACGAGATAATATTTGCTAGATCCTTTCTCAGCAAAATACGAGCTCAGAGAATTCTCGCGAATGCAAATTGCAAATATGTATTATGCGCATTGCAGTCCTGCTCAAACTGCACTTCGCTGTCTCGATTCTCTCTCCGTGTTTGTCCCTATATATTCATGCATGTAACGGGCCCCGTGAAATGGAGATGAGGTTGCGTGTGTAACGCAACGCAGAACGGTCGTTCCGAGCCAGCATCACAGTTATACGCGATTCAACGCAATTATAAACCGCGTGGACGACGAGCCATAGCTCGATGTCTCGAGACCCTGTTTCAGAATTAAAAAGTCAAACTAATCCGGAGAGTCGAAAAGAAGCTTAAATTTATTCGAAAAGTTATTATTTTGGCTATTAAATATTCACTGTGAAACTCGAAATAATGTGACGTACTATAGAGGCTCTTTTATTGAAACTTTTTTCAAAATGTCTTACAGCGAAACTTGAAAAAATTTGGTCCGATTTACTACGACTTTTCACGATACCATTTGAACTAAATTCTCCATAGAAGTACCTGGGGATTTTTTTTTCTTCTGAAAACCTCTTTTGTTATAAATAATCTTTCATCATATATTTTTGCTGATATGAAGCTTTTGTCAATGCGTGCACTCTATACAAAATAGTACATTCTGTACCAAGGAGACAAAGTGGGTCTTTTACCACGAGCGCGATGTTTTCAGCACGAGTGCGCGAGGCGAAGATGAGTACTGCAAACATCGCGCGAGGGGTGAAAATATACCAAAACGCCTCAGCGTCCACAAAAATTCCTCGACCTAACGACTGAGGGCAGAACCTTACGACCGTCAGGTGTTGTACAGGGACGTTTCACAATTTTTATATCCTAGGACGTAAAAATCTCTTTTACGTACCGTTTACACGCACGAAAAAGCGAGGAACACATGGTTGTGGTATATAAACCAAAATTATTTAGTGAGACAAAAGAATAAAGCAGGTGGTTCGTGGTTTTTCAAATCAAGGTGGCCTTGTCAGAAAATTTAGTTCTAGCCGGGAAAACATTTAGTCGAATGTAATTCCTGTGCCTATGCTTAGAGCGTGCACTTTTTCTTATGATTTTGTCATACTTGTGAAATAATAAGTAACAATACGACCTGGTACTATTTATTTTACTCGGGCATATCGCCGAAAGCCCTTTTCCAGTACCTAATCATTACTCTATCCGTCCGCCGGTTTATTTCTCATGCAGGACCCTGTCAGTACACCATCACCTTCATCCTGATCCACGTTGAAGGGCCTGACCATGGCCTGATATTATCTAGAGAAGGCAGATAAGGGGCAATACTTTTTCCCGACTCAAATTTCTACACGGGTATGCTTCAAGCCCCTTCCGTAAAAAACGCTCTCACGAGGCTCGAGGACCATCAATATTTAGAGATCATTTTTATAGTTCTGTACACTTTATGTACAATAAAGTTATTCAAATCGATTCTCGCTCCACTTTTTTTCCATGCAAAAATCTTACTCACCGATTTTTCCGGCCTTTGGAGTTACCTCTCAAGGTCTCAGAATTTTCCCCCGATATAAAGCACATTCATAAACTCGAATTCTTACTCATTCATTTCCGGTGGATCGTAACATCGCAAGTGCCTTTTTTTTTTACAAATGGGACGAAACTTCGTGTCGACAGGACTGGGACAAAATGATAACGTTGAAGTTTGCATCGTTGGAATGCAACGAAAATTCATTCTTTTTAAAAGCTTGAATTTTTTTAACCAAATTTGGCTGTGACAATCGCTTAAATATTTTTACATATTCTTATTAGAGATTTTTAACCTCAATTAAAAAAGTAAGGCTTTGCAAATTGATAAAAATAAAGAAAGGAAAAATAAAGGAAAAAAATCATTGCATTCCAACGATGCAAACTTGAACGTCATACGAAAGGTTCATCGCGTTACTGAGGTCTGAACAAGGATAAACGTAACGTGTGTGCGTGTGGGAAAATCTTGCCAAGTTCATACTTCGATTGATCCGCGTATCGAGTATTCGTAGAAATTAAACCTCGATTTTCGCGTAACATTGCAAAGTTGTTTTTTCTTTCTTTGCAACGAAGATACGATGCACCCGAGTACGAGGCACCGAGAAACAAATCGAGGTACAGAAGTCGTTTCATGCGTCATCGTGACGGTGAAGAATCGGACGGCGATACGAGATCAACGGTGAGATTCACCTCGACACCCGCCGAGAGCAATCAGCGTGAAAAAGTGTTGGACACCGAGGACGCCGCCCGCGGTCCGCTCTCGGGTATATTCCGACTGACCGATTCACCGAGAGTCATGAAGAAACTCCAGGAATGCGAGAGAGCCGGAAAACGAAAGAAGGAAGAACCGGCGAGCCCTCAGCCACCGGCACCAAAGCCTCAGGTGAGTCACCCATCTCCTTTCCTTAACGATACGATTTTTCTATCATCGATCCTATATAAAATTATAAAAGCACAAAGAAAGCATCTTGAGGCAAATTCATGATACCGTGAAGTTTCGAAAATTTTGCAAGTCCTATGTCTCTCTCTGTCTCTCTCGCGATCAGAATTGCGAGAAAAAAAACCGCGATAACAAAATGTCAAACGCTGTAAAAGACGACCTGTGATTTATTATGTGTTTGACAGTGATTGTCCTGCCAAGAATCCATGAGTTTGTGAGCGTGCAATCGGATCCAACCCTAAGCCACACACCTCTCGAACCACTCTCACTATCTCTCTCTCTCTCGGTCCACGCAACGAAAAAATAAGTTCGATACGAAAACAAGTCGTTTGGATAAATATATTTTTTTAATACACAAGTGAATTAAATTGGCTCATAATCTAATAAACAAAATATTGTCTTGTTTCATTTGTACGTTTTTTTTATAAATATTTTGTTTCTTTTTTTCTGTATTATTTATATATTCATAATCGTCACGTACTCTTATCCGTTTTGGATACTTGTTGTCATGGTGAGGCTTAGCGTACGCGTCGAGTGTGCAAATCAATTAATTGCCTCGATAAAGATTGTCGTTGTTTTTTTTTTTTGCGTCAATGCGATAAAAAGCATGCGCGCCTCGTTTAGAGTATGGACTAATAATTTAGAGCAGTGTTTTATTTCTTTTTTTTTCATGGTGATTGAATGGATGAATATTTTGTGGTAATGCGTCGTTTTTTCGAACGCACATTTGTCTTTTTTTTTTCTTTCTTGTGTCCCACATAAACACGGATACTACATAACGCGTATATTTTGCAACGTAATTTACACCGAAATGTAAATAGATCGCTGTCTTTTAATTGTATAAAAAAAAATCCAATAACGATGAGAAAAAGAAAACAGCGTTAGTCCGATAAAATTTGGGCGGGACATTTTTTCTGCTCCTTTCGAAATGGTTCGTTTGATTTCGTAATAAGTTTAAAAGAAAAAACGAAGCGAATCGTAGAGGGCACTTAGAATTTTTGTTTGTTCAATGATATCGCAATGACGAGCGTGAACCGAGGTATTTTTTTTGTGTTTTCTCTGACACGACGCAGATCCAAGTGAGGAAGGCACCAACCGCGATGGCCAAACAAGTCAGCGAGGACGACGAGATATCAAGGATCAAGAAGCAGAACAAGAACGCCCCGGCATCGCAAACGAGCGAAACGGTGGAGGAACGGCCGCCCGCTGTGACGACACCGTCACACACACCACCCGCGCAAGAGCGTGAAGTCGAGGAAACACCGAGACGAACACCCATAGCAAGGTACAGAAACACCATTATCTTCCGAGCCATTATTATGGGGGAATGATTAATTCTTTATGATGCTTCGTCATTCAGCCATTAATGAAATTTTTACCCCCTATGTTTGATAAAATATACTGCTTTTGGATATTTAGTGAAAACATTTACGGTGAACGTCGTTGCTTTTGTGACGATACTGTACAAAGCAAAAGTGCGACTATGAAAATGCCATTTCAAAGTTACACGAAGAATACATTTCCCTTCCTCCCTCGCTTTTTCTCTATTTCCATCTCTCCTTCTGCTTCAGTGAGCAAAAAAACCATATTCTCGTTTGACTGACTATAACCAATTAGCAAACGAAAACGAACCGGAGATTAAGAACGCCTGCCTGCGTTGAAACATATTGCAATGGAATTGCACTGCTCCAATTCGACGAGCCCGTTTTTTCCCCTGTTCGGGATTAAATTTACGCTGCATGAAAGCAGCCAAGCTCCAGTTTTTCGGCCACAGCCGTAGATCTTTGACATCGAGCTGAAAAAAAAGGACTGTTCCCACGAACGAAAGCCTTTCCAACGTTGTGACGTGAGAATATTCCGCACCCGATACGATTGTTCCATTTGTCTCGTCGATTCTTCTGTATTGTTGACATTAACTTTCACCAATTCACATTCATCATGTTCTTAACAAAGATTCTTGTCTAACGTTATCTTTTCCAGAATCAGCCATCAAAACGATTGCATAACTGTGGCTAGATCTTTGCCAACGTTGAACAATACGACTCGTCGGGTTTACGTTAGTCCCAACCTGATGATTCTGTTCATGTGCCTTGTACTCTTATGCAGATCGATGTTCACTATGTGTATCAAGTGAATTATATGTTACCACGTGTGGGTGTGTGTCTGCCCCTTCGCATTGATAATAAAGCCGTCATTTCTCGCCTGTCATCCATCATACATAAGCCCACTTGTTACCCGTTACATGACTTCGCTACGCACATACATGCTGCGTGCACACTGCACATCATTTTTCATTGACGCTTGAGTTGACTGATCAGCTGTGTTCCTGAGGCTGATAACCCCATCGATGTTCATACCAGGACGACTTTATAATTAGGTGAATAGGTGAATGTAGAACAGGGCAGGTCTGCTTTGTTTCACGTGGAGAAAAAAATCATATCGTGAATCCCAACGAACGATTATGCAAATTATTGCAACGATATAGGAGGTAATTGAGTGTCAAATGTCCGATTTCCGGCATTTCAAGGCGTTACACCACCTTGGCGCGCGGAAAAATAATATAAAAATTTAACGCGGTTATAATATAATTAATATTATATAATAATATATAATATAATTAATATTTTTTACAAATACATTGTAGTTTCATGAACGAATTAAAAAAAAACGAATAATGAAATTTCAAACATGCGGAGATATAAGTCGTCTAGTAGGACCCTCTTTTAAAAATCCTTGCCGAAGGTAAAATTATTTTCTCTCTCAGGGATTGTCTGAAAAATTAAAAGAACATTTTTTTCTTGTAAAGGGAGATAACAGCTAAAGTGCAGGATAGGGAAAAATATTTTTAAAAAATTTTGTACCAATGACATCTGTTTAAAGAAAACTATGATTTTTACCAATATTTTGAGTTATGATAAAATTAATAAAAAATGAATGCGGCATCCAATTGAAAAAATCCTATTTTATATGCTAGATAATGTTATAAGGAATATGTGATATAAATTCCATCAAAATCGGTTGAATAGATCTCGGCATACTTTTCGACCAATTTGGCATATCTCCGTCATTTCTTAATTTTTCTTAAAAATAAAAACTATTTGATATATATTTAATAGTCATTAAAAAAAATTATACCTTTTTTCCGGACGCCAATGTGGTATAAACCCTAAACCTTACCGATTTGTTATAAATGGTTTCATATATTGTTGGAATAGTAATGTTAAATCTTACAGCTAATTCGCGCGTAGCTTGCGATGTATACGCTTGCACTGCACCTTTCAGCTCATCGTTGCCCGCCTTGCTCTCAGGTCACCCATGTGGTCCATTTTGAGGATAAAAATCGCCAGATCGAAACTTCTCAAACGATCAACGTGCTGTGGCTTCATTAGCCACATCCTTGCCAAACGCTTCGTTGGCACTTTGAGTGCCTTGCGTTGCATTAGTACCACGACGAAACTCATATTCGAAAATAACGCGAATTTTTTACTTATACATGGTTTACAACATTGAATCTGCAAATGGCAATTCTACAGATAATGACGAATCAAAATGTGCGTCTGAAAGCCTGACGGCGTGCCTTCAGAGTAGAAAAAAAAGAACTGTCAAAATGGAATATCCGAGATATCGGGTATCAAACTTTGTTCTTGAGGTAACCGGACATTTCGTAATTAATTGCCTAATGATTGACATTGGAAACTGCCGAAATTGGAAAATATACTCCCTTTGGTGAAGATTTTTCCACGTGGAAATGTCTTCATTGGCGATTACACAATTCTTCGTCCTTATCGTATTTTGAGTCTACCAAAATTCAGCAAATCCCATGCGAGCAATATACAGGGTGACCCAGGTCAACCGCCCGATCTCCGAGTTCTGAATATATGCCATCATGCTGAACAAAAAAGTCCCTTGTCATTTTGGCGTCTGACGAACCGTTACCAAACTACAGTGCAATCATCTCGCGCTGATAGCAAGCCTGCTATAGCTATAGCGAAGCACCGCTTCGTTGGACACCGAGGTGGCTAAGGACTTTTCAATTCAGAATGACAAAACGAACACAGAGCGATATTTAAAAAATAGTTTTTTTGATACTGCCGAAATTTGTAAAAATTCAAAAATTTCGTAACGGTTCGTCAGACGCCAAAATGGCATAGAACTTTTTTGTTCAGAATGATGGCATGTATTCAGAACTCAGAGATCGGGCGGTTGACCTGGGACACCCTGTATATGAGAATTTACGTCGAACAATGATATCGGCTTGCTGCGAATTTCGAATTCGAGATTGCGACTATGTTTCGCGAGTGTCTCGTCGCTAGAGCGTTTTTTTCCAGGCTCGCCCAGGTAGTTATCGGTGATTGCAACGTTACGAAATTCTTAACAGGAGGACATCGTCGGATGTGCGCAGTCCGGCAGCAAGAAGCGCGTCGACGGACTCGAGTACGGGTTCCGAGAGTTCGACGGGATCCGGGATACGCAGCACAGGTGCGCCCTTCACCGCTGAAGAGATGAAGCAGAAGTATCTCTCGCGGGCACCACCGACGACGACGACGAATACGGTGTCGTCGGGCACGGGTATGACGTCGCCCTCGAGTCGCGAAACGGTCACAACAACCTCCAGCAGTCCAAGACCCTTTCAGAGTCGTTTTTTAGGCGCAGGTACCGTTTTTTTTTTTTCTTCTTCTAGTTCAATTCAAGCTATTTTTTTCCGCGTTTGCACGATTTTTACAAATCTTCGAACGCTCAGGTAATCGCGCAGCCCCTCCACCACCAGTACCCGCGGTGCATGAAGAGCCAGCGAAGAAGAAAGGGCCCGAGGAGGAGGACGACGACGAGGAAACAACAAGCTCCTCAGAGGAGACCGAATCCGAGACCGAGGAGGAATCGGAAGCGGAAAATCATGCGTCTACACCTACAACCCCGTTGGTACCCGCTCAGGAACGTCAGAGAAGCGAATCGGCAATGGCGAGGACCGATATTGGTCCGCTTCTCGCTAGAAGCGCCGAGGCTAGGCGCGGAAGTAAAGAGGATTCACCCTCAACTAGGTACGTTCTTTTCTATATCGCGAATCTTGTTCAGCCCGAAAATCGATGGAATTTTTTGTTTTTTTAATTCGTTCATCGAAATTTGGTGATCAATATAGATGGTTATAAATGTTTTGCGGCTCGAGAAATCGGGGAGAACGTGCAGGCTTAATTTAAACTCGTCGTAAAAAGTCATGATGCGAATTCTACATGATCGATCATCGGAAATATGTGCATCATCACAAAGTTCCGTTCGGTTCCGTTATTATATGTATAATATTTTTAGTTGAATAATCAATTTAAAAGGCGAAAATATTACACACATAATATTTAAAAATATTAAACGCTACTTCAACAATAGCGGTGAAAACACCGCAATTAGAACAATATATACATATATCGTTTATTATTGATATCGTGTATACTTGTTTACTTTTACTATTGATTATTATTAATATTATTAATATTAAACCGCAATTAGTTGAAGGTTTTTCAACTGCTATCGTTCAATTATTCAATTTCATACATATATATTGAAATGTGGAACTTTTAACTACATAGATAGTTAAAAATGTTAAGTGCCACAACTTCAGTGTTTCTCTCGTAAGAGGCTTTTCAGTTTCATTATATTCGCTTTAAAATCCCCTACCGTTTGGAAATATGCTCTGATAAATATAATGAAAATTACTAGGAGATCTCAAGGGCGGTTCGAAAAAAAAAAGTTTTTTTTTCTTCAACCTATTCAGTTTATATTCGCAATTTATTTGAAATGTACATTTCAAATCGAATATCCTGTGTACAAATATTGTAGACAATAATAATTAGGAAATACCGTTACAATTAATGCAGCGAATGACTAAACTTGAATTGTGAAAGTAAATGCTTGTTCTGACGTGTACGACCTGTACATACAGATACTCATCGCCAAGGGGGAGTCCAGCGCACTCAGTATCGTCGCCAACAAGTACAACAGCATCGTCAGCGCCGAGCGGCTATACCAGCAGGTTCGTAGAAAAACATCACGGAATTCACGACTCGATGACTTCCAAATCCGATAAATCCCTGGATGATAAACGTTTTAGGATCGTTAAGAACGATGACGATCAACGTGACAACGGTGACGATGATGATGATGACGATGTTGCGACGGCGTCCTCATCCTCGTCGTCGTCGTCGTCGTCGTCGTCTTCTTCGTCGTCGTCGTCGTCGTCGCCGTCGTCGTCGTCGTCGTCATCGTTGCCGTCCTCGGCAATCACCGATAAAATAATAATCGACGATAACGCAAAAGCGTTGTTGTCAACGAAACGCGATGACTCGGGATTTATCGAAGTATCGTCGAGCAGGCTCGATAAGTCGATTAACGAGGACGATGAGTCCATTTCGTACGATAGCGACTCGGAGAGCGAGGAGACCGTTAGAGAGATCGAAATTCTTGCGAGTAACGATAAAAAATTAAAATTCCAATTGAACGATGAAACGGGCGATAATATCAAACGAAAAGCCAATAACAATGATATTCACTCTAATAAAAATAATAATACCAATAGTAATAACAATAATAATCATAATAATAATCATAACGACGATAATGATAGAATCGAGGTATGTGCCGAGACTCTTGGAAGTTTGCCAGAGAATTTCGGAAAAATTGGTACAAACGGCAACGTCGAATCGATCGAGCCGAGGGCAAAAGCGGAAACGAGTTCGGACCACGGGAGAATTGGCTCCGGTAGGGAAACCTCCGGTCTGGACAGTTATCGAGACGACAATAAATTGATGAGCAATTTCTTGACGCGACTAGCCAACGATTGCAATCGTACGGAAGACGCGAAAACAACGTCGCGAAAAGTACCCGAGGATTCGTCGAGCTACGATGCAAATATCGTGGAATCACGAGTCTCTCGGACGAACACGGATTTTCCAACGGCGATAAATGTCGTCGGCGTATCCGGTGAAACTGAGACAATTTTCGGAAGAGCCGTACAGGAGGCTCCGCGCGAAAGCACCAATTTCCACGACGATCTTGTTACTTCCAGTCAGCGTAAAAACGGTAATTCTCTCGCGGTCATTGGTGCCAATGAGGCGAACCGAAGAAATTCGAAAAACGCGGATTCTTACGGTGAAACGAGCGAGCAAATCGGACGTGGCGAAAAAATCGCCGACGATGAGAATAACAAGGACGACGATTCGGGAACCAAGAGGTTTGAAAAAATTGATCTCCACAGAGAAAACGACGAGGAAAATTCAAGCGAGACAAATTCCTACGGTATCAATGAAAATTTCGTCGCGAGAAAGAACGAGGAGGAGTCGGAGAATTTAGTGCTGGAATCCGTCGAGAATTCGGTAGTCGCGATCGGGTCAAGCGAAGAATCGAATGTCGCGACCAACGACAATGACGGAAGAACTACGGACAGAAGAATCTTCGTCGAGGAAAAAGTGGAAAATCTTTTCGACGACAATGGCTGGGTTGTGAATGACGAGGAATCGAAAATTCGAGAAGTCTCCTCGCCTCGCCTGGACTCGTCAACGTCTCGCGTAAAAGTCTCATCAGCGTCCAATCCGAAGATCGACGAAAAGGCTGATCTTGATGACACAGCCTCCACGTACAACGACACAAATTTTACACGCGAATATTCGTCTCTGAACTCCGCGACGATGAGCAGCGGAAAGACCAAGGCCTTGTCCAAGGACGAGAGTAACATTGCGATCGGTAAAAATGGATGGTTGATATCCGAAGAGTCCAGCAGCGAATCGGAAAGGACAACTTCACCGAACGAGCGATCATTCGCGAGCGACGAGCCCAAAGATATTTTGTCGGACGAAAATTCATCCAGCCTCGGTATATCCAAGATTTTTTCCAGTTCCGAGGATGAGGATTCCGCGAGAACGGAGCAAGATCGTACAAAGAGAAATCCATTAAGTTCTAATTCTCACGAGAATAGCCGAGAGTTTAAAAATATTACGACGCTGGAAGACGAAAACTCAACGCACGAAATAAGTGGAAGATTGTCGGAGAGGGAAAACGTTTTGGATAAAAATAGACGAGATCGCGGGAGGTTACCGTTGAAAGGGAAAAATTTCAGTTCAATGGTCGCCGACGACGACGATGACGACGACGACGACGACGACGACGACGACGGCGACGACGACGGTAACGACGATGACGATGATGACGAGAACGAAGACGACGACGATTCCACATTACCGGAAAATAAGGCCGAGAACGATGGGACTTGCCTGACAACTAAAATATCCGAGGACAAAAGAAATACCGAGATATCCACCGGGAAGAATATTAACCGGGAATACAACGATAAGGACAACGACGTACACACGAATATACCAATGAAAATGGTAACCACCGTCTTCTGTGTGTCCGTACTGTGTTATAGCGTCCTAACGAATCTTTTTCTATGACGATACGGCGGATAATTCTTCGCCAACGATTAACCACCGGCCTGAAAAATGAAAACGCAATTTTTCTCGGAGTCATCTCCGGAGATTTGTGACGAGAGGAATTCGCTTACGAGCGATCGCAGGAAAAAGTACCACCAAGAGACCTAAAAACTATAACGTAATTCGAATATGAAAAGAAAACACGGAAAGAATTTTTTTTTTCGTCATAGACCACAGAATGAATGTAAAGCAAATGGATTTTTTACTCGTTCGTTGCCTGCTCGCGTCCATATACCCGGTTGTATCACGAAATCAACGCGTCTCGGATCATACATTTACGCTACAGTCGTCGTTCGTACGAGAAAATTGACGAAAAAAAAAAAAAAAACAAAGCCGAGTAATTTATTGTTGCATTTTAATCATCTTTACACATTGTGATAATCGATTTTACGTCTTTTATACTAGGGTAAGGTGGTACAATTCGGAACATGCTTGAAAATTCGAAACGAGGATGTTTGAGAATTCGGACTCTTTGGGGTGTCCTGAAGAAAAAAAAAATTAGTATTATTGCTAGTGATTAGGTGTTTAAATTTTTTTTTTTTTCAATCATTGAAACTTTTCTAATCTTCATTATTAAGTTACTTGGCAGATGACTCTCGCACTTTTCGAGTCAACAATATTAATTATGACAGCTCTTCTTTTATATCCAGTAGGTCGTTTCATTGTCGATTTTTTTGTTCATCCCCTCAACCCTGAGGAGCTTCTAGACTCGAACCCCGAAGAGCACCCCGCAAAAGGGAACTTGGTCTGAGAGGTGCTTGTGTTTTGAAGCTTCTAAAATCGTTCGGTTCTTCGGCCAAAGCTAACTCGAAGCTGAAACGCAAGATAATCCGGAAATCAGGAAATAATGAAAAATTGCCAAGTTCTCCGAATTATACCACCACGTCTCACGTGGATACGTTGAACGCTAAACGTTCCTATACTGATGTTCGCCTCAAATGCGTAACTGATATATTGCTCAAGTACGTAGCTTCGTAGTGGAGTTCCTTTTCTTCTTCTTTTTGTTTTTTTTTTTGTACGCGCTTAGTTCGTAGATAAACATTCGAGACTTTTTTTTATTACTTCGATTCGAGAAATTTTCGAGTGAGAGAAGATTTTTCAAAAAAAAAAAAAAAAATACAGAGACACACATATACATGTGTATGTTTGTATCTCTATATTTCTAGTATGTGTAGTTGCGTGAAAATGCTCGTCCTGTGCCACCCTCAGACCCTAAGCAGCTTTTTATGCGAGCCAATTGAGCCAGAGAGCCTGTCAGAGTTGTCAAATTGCGTTATTTGTAACGAATATCGATGGTGCAGATTTTGTCAAATTCCATATGATTAAAATACGAGAAAGAAAAAAAAAAGTTATAATTCAAATCAACTTTCGCAGACGTGCGATATTGTATTTTCCACTGTCGTTATATTAAGTTTTTGTACTATTTTCTTCTCAATCTTATATCCTCTTTCTCTCTCTCTCTCTTTCTCTCTGTCTCTCTAGTCGTTAGTTGTCTTTTTTTCGTCTCAGTTTGTTGATGTGGTGAATAAACTGCAGTCTTGTGATAACTCGTTTCATTTATTTCCCTCTCAAACTTTGATAAGCTAAAAAAAAAGAAACAGAAAAAGAAGGAAGCAAAAGAATGAAACCAATTTTACACGGTCCTCGTTAACTGCGTAAATTTTTTTTTTTTCACACCGTAACAGCATCTGTAGCAACCCCGCTTGCCAGTTTCGTTTTTTTTTTCCATCTCACCTCGTAACTGTCCAGTCAGTTATTTTTGTTTTTTTTTTTTTCGATCACGTGAAACTCTTTTTCTTCGATGAAGTTCGTAATGACCGGTTCGTCTAAAAGTCATGAATATTTTGTGCAACCACGATGGTCCAATGATTTGTACCCCCTTGTACACTTTTCTATATCGTGCTCCACGTTACTCCGCGTGTCCTCAAAGTTTTATCTCAAAATTTCGGAGCAATTTCGCAATCAATTTGCTTATCCGTTGCCAAGATGCAGCTTCATTTTTCCTTTTTTTCTTCGCCCAAAAGAAATATTTAACGCTGGTTGGGGAAATTAAATTATCGGACGTCAAGAGAGATAAGATCACGAGTGTGTTGCGGAGACGACGCTGCTCGGGAACACGGATAACATCGAGGATTTTCCGCGTTGTGCAAATTATTGTCGGGCACGTTTTATTTTAAACGTCAAATTTGTGGCATGTCAGTCGATTTGTGCACACACGGCGCTCTTACAATACGTGCGGAAACGGAAAGTAAGGAGGAAGAAAAGCGAGCGCTACGTTGGGAAATTACAAATCATTCTAAGCTTTAATTTTTTTTTTGTACACTCGGAACAAGTTGTAGATCGCATGCTGATACGATGAAACGACGACCCATCTGTCGATCGAAATTTTGTCAGTAAAGAAATTTGGCTGCTACTGTCATTGAACAATTATTTTACAATATATACAGTGACCGGCAAAAATTTGCGACCGCTAGGCGAAATTTCTTATCGCACTAAAAGTTAGATAGCAGACTCATAAATAAAGATATTGATTTTCCCAAGTGGCATTTTAAAGAGAATAAGTTTACCTTTATTTTGCTTTTTTAGAAAATTTTGTACGATTTTTTCCATCCCGGTACGCACTTTTGAACGTGGCTATTTTTCGGCTTTTTTTGCCCGTCAAAAATTAACTGCAAAGTTTGTGGAAAATTTTTTCCTCGTTTTTTTTCATGTTGAACTTAAAAAGGATATTGAAACCTACATTTTAATTTTTTAGAAAGTCTCGTACGATTTTTTCCGCCCCAGTATTGCATTTTTAGCTAAAAATGACATATTTAAAAAAAAAAGGTGTCATAGAAGGGTTTCAAAGGAAATGTCAAGAGAGTAAAAGTTGCATAGATTCAGACTAGAGTGGCTAGAATTTTTTCAGAATTTTTTTTTTGACATTTTTTTACCATTTTTGGTTGGAACTTTGATGAGTGGAGAGGCTCCACTTGGGAATTATGGGGTCTACGACAATATATTAAGAAAGGAAATTTATTTACATTTTTATTTTTAATTAACTACAATTTTTTAAGAATATTTTTTTCTTTTTTCATTTTCATTTCTTAATTTGAATTTCCAAAAATAAAAAAAAACATCTAGAAAAATTATAGTTAATTAAAAATGAAAATGTAAACAAATTTCCTTTCTTAATATATTGTCCTAGACCCCATAATTCCCAAGTAGAGCCTCTCCACTCATCAAAGTTCCAACCAAAAATGGTAAAAACAAAGTCCAAAAAAAAATCTGAAAAAATTCTAGCCACTACAGTGTGAACCTACGCAACTTTTTACCTTCTTGACATTTCCTCTGAAACCCTATAGTTCTCCGATGACGCCGGTTTTTCTGAAACATGTCTGTTTTAGCTAAAACGCAATGCTGTGGCGAAAAGAAATCGTACGAGACTTTCTAAAAAGCAAAAATGTAGGTTTTGATATTCTTTTTATGTTTACCATGGAAAAAATTGAAGACATTTTTTTCCAATGACTTAGCAATTAATTTTCGACGGCCAAAAAATTGCCACGTTCAAAAGTGCGTACCGGGGCAAAAAACAATCGTAGAGAATTTTCTAAAAAAGTAAAATAAAGGTAAACTTGTCCTCTTTAAAACACTACTTTGAAAATTCAATTATCTTTATTTTTTAATCCGCTATCTAACTTTTAGTGCGGTAAGGAATTTCAACTAGTAGTCCCAAATTTTTGCAGGTCACTGTATGTTCAAAGATTTTTTTCATACATTATCGAAAAGCAAATAGAATATCACTAAAGCGATTACAGAAAAAAAAATCATGAGATTCATTCCGCAACGCAATTCTGGAACGAACAAAACGAGCTTTTTCGTTTTTATACATCCGATTGCCAAATCAACGAAGCTACGTACATATTTCGAGGAAACAATGGAGAATGAATTATATACGAAGCGGTTGAAACGTCAGATACGCTCGATCCTCGTGGACGATACTACGAATCAATACGAACGTGGGACGTGTTCGTGTAAATGCAATCACGTACCAAGACATGTTGATTAGGAATGATCAGTGAAACAGAAGGTGCCAATCGAATCGATGCATCCTCATTAGCGTATATGAGCAGGCCATGATCAGGATATTCAGCCTACTCTCCTTCCTAAATTACGCACCTCGGTTACATGACATTGTCGCTGAGGTGTATTATTACGGCGGTAAACGCTTCATGGAAATCAAGGATCACGGACGGGGCCGAACAGAGACTATAATTCTACAATTCTACCGGGCATCCTCTTCCGGTCGCGATGAAGATTCCTCTGAATCGTAACTCTCACGATTTGTTCAACGTTCCGACTTTCCTAAACTTACATCAATTTTACGAGGAAACAAGCACACAAAATCAACCGGAAACGAGGACGAAATATTGGATTTGCAAAATTGATAAGCCCATCGAATTAATGCAATCAATTGAATCATCATTTTCTGACGTAATTCTTGAAAAATAATGATCGCTATGACGAAAGCATTAATTGAAATTAATTTCTCCGCGGTGCAAAATCGAATAATCCGATCGTTCGATCGAACTCGAAGGCTGTAACGATTACGACTATGAAATTTCTCGCACACGGAGAGAATTAAATGTTAAAAATTACCGTGCAGTAACGGTAACCAGATGACAACCCTGAAACTTCGCTTATTATTACTGAGTAAAACACAGATTTTCACGAAAATAAAATAAAATTTCTTCTTCAGATGGAAAATTTTACCAGATTTTCTAGTAAATTTTGATGTGTAACAAAATAAGCAAAACTTAAATTTAAAAAATATATAATATCAGCGAAATTTTACTGTGCATTTTATTATTTTATACCTTTCAAAAATGTCTATAAAAAAGTATCGTCTTTATAACAGTTCTTTTAAGATTTATTATAAAATTTAACGAGTGTTATAGGAAAATGTATTGTACTCTCGGTAAAAATTATCGTGCGCGCTACCCTTCTTGTATAGTAAAATTTTAGCTACGTATTTGAAATTTTCTGTAACGTGAGTCATAAAAAACTTGTCGCATACGAATTATTATGCTTTTCTCACTTGTCACCACATTGAAATATATCACGGTAATTTTTACCGTGAAATTCACGACAAAAATTACTTTTTAATTCTCTCCGTGCACCGATCGCGCAAATTCTATTAGCGAAATACACGGACAAATTCAATATGTCGTATTATTATAAAAATCAAATGTTCTCTTCTCAATTGGATAAATTTTGCTCGGCCAAATAATATTTTTAATTCGATAATCCTGATACCGTGTTGTAACTGGCAAGTGCCTTAATAAGAAGGACGAATTAATAATAGTTAACGCTGGAATAAATAGCGCAGCTGTAGGACTTTGGACTTTGAATTATGGGGCTCTCGAAAAAGTTGGACACCCTCGGTAGATTTAAGAAAATGAGTAATTCAGTCGTGCAATCGTCGACATCCCATCAGACTTTTGTCTCACTGGCTCAGGGTCTTTATTAGGCCACTATGAGGACGGTCCTTGAATTTAATGTCATCTAAATTTTCGTTTCCCATATATATGGTATATCATCTGTAATATTGCGGAAACGTCATGGTATAGCAATTACTTATTCCCAAAAAAAAATATAACCCGGAACAATTATATCCCAGAAAAGTCCCTATACTTGTAACGTATCGTCCTCTAAGATGTTACAGTTAAACTCGGTTTCAGCTTAAACGCTTTTTCCCTAGTTAAAACTGATTCTTTCTAAACACCTTCGTTACAAATAGTTTTTCCTAGTGAACAGTAGAATTTACTGGTAAAGAAATTTTAATGTTAGTTAAAAATCGTCTTAATTAAGGAAAACTAGTTCTAACGAAATTATCCAGTTAAAACTGTTTGGGTTCCGGTTTTTTTGGGTTAAAAACTATAATTTACTCTGAGTTTATTTCAGGCAATTGGATTTTCATGTGTCACTGTAACCCAGATATACCCAAACAGTTTTAAAGGATCCATTTCGTTAGAACTGGTTTTTCCTAGATACACCTAACTCGTGGCCGGCAAAAATTCGAATTTTCGTGAATTTTTTCTAGCAAAACGTGTGCAAGTTTTCAAATTTGTTTTTCTTACATTAAAGAGTATAGTTTTAGGTATCTTACAATTTTACGTCTTGAGAAATATTTATAAATGCGGTAGATACAATGGCTTGTGGAGGGCGCTGTTTGAAAAACGTCCTTCGCGTTGACCACTACTGCTCGGAAACAAATCATCGGAATGAAGATTCTCCATCCATTCTTGGATGAAGAATTTATTAAAATATTGATTTTTGAGAAAATGACCGCCGTCCAAAATGAAAGTATCGATTTTCGGTTAAAAAAAAACCTCCATTTTCGCTGTTAAAAAAAACTATGCATCGAAAAAAAAACTTCCTCAGTCCAAGCACTGCTTTTCGATACGTAAAAGAAGCGTGTAAGCTTTGAAGCTGATCGGTACAGTGATTTTTGAGATATCGTGGTTAGCGATTGTGAAAAAGTCATTTTAAGAAAAACACGATCAAAATTCGCCGGTTTGCAGAACCTACCTACAAACGCCCATAACTCCCTCAATTTTCAATGGATAGGCTTGATATTTTCGGACAATATTTTTTAAATGTTGTATTTTGAAAATCCGTTTAGAACCAAAAATCGTGGTTAACCAAAAGTTCGGCCAGGTGCCCTTAATAAGCCCTTTAACCAATTTTCGACTAACATTGGTATGTATTTATTCATAAATCCCAGTTTTCACTAGGAAAAACGCGTTTAAACTGAAAACAGATTTTGACTGCAGCACATATATATGTGTATATATACAGTGGGTAAAAAAAGTTTTTGCACATCTCGTGTTTTTCAAATTATCCTTCGAAAACAATGACACGCTTTAGCATTTTATTTTTTTTTTCGAAGGATAATTTGAAAAACACGAGGTATGGAAATACTTTTCTTACCCACTGTACATATATATATATATATATGATTGTAAATTTGATTCAACATTCGATTGCACGTTCCCAACCTGACGCCTACTCGGTATAATGGTGTGTTCGTGACGTGGGGAAACTTTGACGCTCGGTTTCAGATTCCTGAACAAGAGCAGGAGCCAGGCGGCGGTGACGACACCCCGCGAACGTGATCGTGAGCGCGAACGCGAGCAACGGGAGAGGGAGCGAGAAATAGAGCCGGAAGTTGAGCCAATGTCACCAAGATCTCGTTACGCCGCTCTTAAGGAGAGACGACAGAGGCTCGCGCGTTCGCGGAGCTCTCACAACTTTGGCAACGACGATCTCGAGCTCGACGATGATCCACCATCGCCGACTACCCAATCGCCAAATGCTTACTTGGCGGCTAAATACGGTGCTGGCTCGGAGCTGGCGCGCAGTCGCAGCACGCATGCCCTTAAATCGCGCGAACCGAGCCCCGATCGCGATCGGGGCGGCACGGAAAAGGACGGCGCTGCGCTTAGCTCCTGGGCTCGCTATCTCAAGAACAAATATGGCAATCGTACCACCAAGGACAAGGAACCACCCTCCTCGACCTCGTCGATACCGTCGTCCAGGTAAGTTGCCTAAAGGAAATATTGAAAAATTGGGAAAAAAAAAAGAATTCTCACCGTGAAATTGAACTGTTGCTTGGAACTTATATTCTTTTCATGTTTATTTTACACGATCATAAATCGGAAGCGATTTTTCAATTGAGTGTATTCATGATTTGGCATTTCGAATAGAGTGAAATTTCTCTCGTCTGTTTTGATCTAAAGGATTTTGTATAAAACTTTTTTCAGATTATCATGGCGCCTAGAGGTTGGGAAAATTTAAATCAACGAAATTAAGGCAGCATTGTTGTCTAGCAATTTTTGAAATATTTTTGTTTTTATTCAATTTTATTATTCTACAGACCTTGCTGAATACGTCTGTGAAAACCGTTTAATAATACTCATGAAATTAGCCGAGTTCTAGAAATTTTAACGACTACGCGCGGAGAGCGCGAAACGCGAACGCGAAAGTTTAAGGTAGTAGTCTCGCCAAGGCGTTTTTCTATAGATTTTTTTTTTAATTTTGAGGACTCATTCAGGACACTATTAAATGATTACCTGCAAAATTTCAAAAGATTTTGCCGTTCCGTTTTCGAGATATTGGCAATCAAAGATTTCATGGTTTTAAAATTGTTTTTATGGGGAGCAGTGGAAAATTTCATGCAATAACTTCGAACATTTTCTACAGATTTCTCTCGTCTGTTTTAATCTACACGATATTATATCAAACTTTTTTCAGATTATCATGGGGCCTAAAGGTTGGGAAAGTTTAATTCAACGAAATTAAGGCAACATTGTTGACCAGCAATTTTTGAAATATTTTTTTACTTCAATTTTATTATTCTACAGACCTTTCTCGATACATCTGTGAAAACCGTTCAATAATACTCATGAAATTAGTCGAGTTATATAAATGATAACCAGTACGCTCGGGGAGCGTGAAATTTTAAGGTAGTAGTCTCGCCAAGGCGTTTTCCTATAGATTTTTTTTTATTTTGAGGACTCATTCAGGACACTATTAAATAATTACCTGCAAAATTTCAAAAGGTTTCACCGTTCCGTTTTCGAGATATTGGCAATCAAAGAAGTCATGGTTTGCCACGTGTTCTTATGGGGAGCAGTGGAAAATTTCACATTTCACGCTATAACTTCGAAACTTTTCTACAGATTTTTTTTTAATTCTCAATTACAGAGGAACATATGACGAAGTGGGTAAAAAGAAATCATGAATTTTGACCGTCTAGTTTCAGAGATATAGCGATTTAAATTAAGCAATGTCTAGCGACACTAGCGCCACGAAACGACTGGAGCAGACTAGAACTATATTACAGTAGTGTGTGCATATCCGTATACGCAGAGTACCTGCGTATTAGTAGCCCAAATGGATAGTCTGATACAAAAGTGAGGGTTCGGAAAACATTATATTAAGCATTTTCATCATTATCTTAGGAGTTTTTAGATCCCGATAAGATGTACAACCTACATTATAAGAATATTTCGCATATTTCGAAGCTTACATCGATTGAGCGGAGAATAAACTTTTCAACGTGACTGTGGCGAGACTACTACCTTAAAGCAAGCTTTAAACTGCATTTTTCGCGAAACTATGTTTTTCAAATCGGCAAACACGATATCTCGATAACTAATTGACCGATTGACTTCAGACTTGGCATGCACCTTGAGTAGACTGTTTTTCAACGTTGATAGCAGAATTGTGTCGAAATAATGGTTTTTAAATATGCAACTCGTAGAATGGTCATAAAAATAGAAACAATTGATAATCGAAGTTTAGCATTCCGCCAATTTGTAATTTTTTGTTTGCTGCATTTGGTACCAAACATCACAACACTCATATAGATTAAGAATATTTTTATAGTTTTATAGTTTTATAGTTTTATTTTTCTTATTTTATTTTATTTTTACTCTATTTTTATAGTTTTATTTTTTTTTCACATTCATGGAACGTCCACAACTTTGGTCGCCGATTGGGGGCGTTTTCCACGCACCGTTCTAAACAAACGTACAAAAGTACATGATAATAAATTTCAAAAACAAAATTCTAAATTTGTACATATTCTTGAAGGATCAATAACATATGTGAGAACTTTGAGAAAGAAAACTGGAACAGTTTAACAGTTATTTAATCTTTAAAAAATCACCTCCAAAACAGCGCTCTAGGCAAAAATGCTGGTTTAATATTCGATAAAAATATATTTATTCCACTCAGTACGATAATGGACGTTTTACGCAGGCGTGCGTAAAGCCTCCATTTTCACACCGCGTACAATAAAATTTCGTATAATACTCGACGAAAAAACTTGTTCTAACCTCGTGTGATTGCTACACTCGCCTTCGGCTCGTGCTGCAAACTCACACTCGTTAGAAAAAGGTTTTTTTTTGTCCTCGTGTCATAATGTACCATTGTATGACTACTTTTTGTAGGACCGTACGAAGCAGGACGATCGAATAAACGAATTTTCTTTCGATATGTTTGACAGTGCGAGTGCAGCCTCGAGGCGATTGTCACTGGGTCTACCTCTCAGGCACACTGGCCAAACATCCTTCGAATCTTCTGACGACGACCAAAAAAACCCGTCAGGCTCCCCCACGTCCCCTACAGCAGCTCCCGTTATACCCGCCCCAGCAGGTTCCTCCACTAGGTAAACTTTATTCTTATTGCATAATCCTATCATCAATTTTTAAATCGCATTGCTGATAATTTAGGCAATATAAGTGTGCGTCTATGGTAGGCTGATCGATGCTCCCTTGAGGGGAGCGGAGGACGCAAAAATTGTTGGCTTTCTCCACGTTATTTCGAAATATTGCAATACTAAGTCGTAATCGAAAAATGTTTAGTGATCGAACCAGAAAATGATTCTATGTATTTTCATCCTGATTCTAGGAATCAGTACCTGCTGAAGCGGAGGCAGCTGTTTAAATTTGGGATGCGGGGGAGCGGTGCCGGATGTTTTACTTGGCCGAGAGGCCTCGCAGTTGGCCCGGACAATTCTATCGTCGTGGCCGACAGCTCCAATCATCGTGTTCAAGTATTATCTCCTATTTTTGCCTTTATTGTTTGGGGCCGGGTTGAAGTTCCGAGCTTTGAATGCTCCGACGGTTTAAAATTCCTAATTTTGATGTTCCGAAACTACAAGTTTCGTAGAGATCATGACAGCGAAAGTTTACACAGTTGACTGTAAATGATGTAGAACGGGGTACGAGTAGCGATAGAAAAAGGATACAAATACGAATCCTTATACGAGATAATTTTCACAAATAGTTTGAAGAAAATCAACGCTTTATTTGAACGATCAGTAATACAACATACAAAACTCCGAATATGTAATATCAAGTATGCCACAAAATTGTGAAATTTTTATTATAGAAAACGAGCTAATACCCAAAGTTTAAATATAATAAAAGCTAATAAGAGATTCGTCAAGTTCACGAAAGTTTTGTACGCCGGAAATCACAACTTCGATTAACCAGTTTGCGAAAACTGAAGTTTAGATAGTGTAAGATTCCGATAAAGAATGTTCAGAATGTTAAAAATTCAGAAAACTCGCACATAAAGCAGATAGCAAGTTAGCCTAACGCGTAACAGCACCACTACTGTAACGCATGTGAACCATGTTTCCACGTGTTTTGACGGTGTTCAGATTTTCGGAGTTCTGGTCTTTCGGATAAAATTCTTTCGGAGTTTTGATCTTTCAGGGTACTATTCTTTCGGAGTTTTGATCTTTCGTGGTAGAATCTTTTCAGAGTTTTGATCATCCTTCACGTTTTATTGTGAACATATAATGCAAAGATGTTTAGCTAACGATAATTCTCATCGATATTCGTATTTTCGGGACTTTTCCCTGTACAAACCTTCGTCATTCAGGAACTCGATTATCTAACACTACAATTTTTCGGAACTGTGGACTCTCAAATTATGGGAAGTTGATTCGGTCCCATAATTATTGTCATTTGATTCCTTAGTGTACTATTATTTTCGGTTATATGATAATTCTGTTTACAAAATTTTGAAATTATAAATTTTCAAAAGTATTGAGTACTAGCTAATAAATTCGGAATTTTTGAGCGTTCTGATCATTCAAAGTTCGGAATTTTAACCCGGCGCCTATTGTTTAATCCCTTGACACTATGAGTGACACACAGATGGGCGGAAAAAAGTCGAGCCACTTTTGCGTTATGAATGTAGGCATTTGAAAAAAAAAAACATATTTTTACTATACCGATTTGACTGTTATTTGGTAAATCATGTTTTTGAGGTCGCCGAAACCAAATCTAAAATAAGATCTTTAAAAATCAAAATGGCGGATCCAATATGACAGACGAGAATCTGAAAAATAATTTCAATTTGATAAAAATTATAATTCAATGATTCTTGTAGTCGGAGAATTCAAATCTGAAATCAGATTTTCAAGATTCAAAATGACTTATCCAATATAGCGGATGGAAATTTAAAAGACACAGTCAAAGCCGGTTATAACGACATTGAAGGGACCCTGTAGTACTGACGTTATAGCCGATTCGTCGTTGTAAGTAATGTCTTTATAAGCGGTTTCGACTGTAGTTTGATTTCGATGAAAGTGAGTGTTCTTGAGACCGCTGAATTCACATCTGGAGTTAAACCTCCAAAATTGCTGAATATTGTTTTCAACATTCCCTTCTGCTTCACTGTCGCTTTCACCCATCAACCAATTACCGTTATCGAAAGGAATGTCTGTGTCTGAATCAAAACTGTTCATTTGTACCTCATCAATTTTCCATTTTCGGTTAAACACCGAACGTACCCACGACATTTTAGTAAGAAAAACTTGAAAAATAATCGATGTCACAACGAAGAATAAAAATTTTATTCTTAGTTTACTTTATACTCTTTACAGTATCCGACGAACTTATATAGACATATGTACATAATACATTCGTCTTCGATACTCTGTCGAATATGTATACATAAAAGATACTAATTTCTAATTATCATATTATTTAGTACTGCTACTACCAAATATTGGTTTGCTGTCATAGATCCGACGTATCGAATTTTTAGGGTATGGTGTCAAATCTTACCTCAAACACCAAAAAATACAAACTTCCGTCGAAATCCAACTATTTTTCGAATTTCCATCTGCCATATCGCAAGCGGCATTTTCAATTTTGAAAGTCTGATTTCACATCAGCTTCGAATTCAGCGACCTTAAGAACTACAGACTACTTATTTCCATCGAAATCAAACTACTTTTCAAATTTGCATCCGCCATTTTGAAATTTGAAAATGTGATATCAGATTCGGCTTCAGTGACCTCAAGAACCCCAATTACTGAGACTATGAATTTTTTTTGCTGACACAAAAGTAGCACGAAAATCTCATTTTCGCCACACTACCAAGGTGTCCAGGATACATAAGAGTCTTAGGGGACGTCCATTAATTACGTGAGGTCCATGTGGGCGGAGGGATCTGGCAAAATCTCACCAATTCTTATTTAGGGGGAGGGGGTAATGAAAATCTCACGTCAACTTTGGAATTCAGAAAGTTAATTTAAAATAAAAATTTAAACAAATTTCCTTTTCTAATATGTTATCCTAGACCCCATAATTCCCAAATAGAGCCTCTCCACTCATCAAATTTCCAACAAAAAATAGTAACAAAAAAATCTCCAAAAAAATTCTGAAAAAATTCTAGCCACTCCAGTGTAAACCCATGCGACTTTTTGCCCTCTTGATATTTCCTCCAAAACCCTATAGTTCTTCGATGACACCCTTTTTTCTAAAACATGTCGTTTTTAGCTAAAAATTCAATACTGAGACGAAAAAGAATCGTACGAGACTTTCTAAAAAACAAAAATGTAGGTTTTGATATCTTTTTAAAGTTTACCATGGAAAAAATCGAGGAAAAAATGTTCCACAAATTGGGCAGTTAATTTTCGACCACCAAAAAATAGCTGAAAAATGGCCATGTTCAAAAATGCGTACCGGGACGAAAAAAAAATCGTAGAGAATTTTCGAAAAAAGCAAAATAAAGGTAAACTTGTCCTCTTTAAAATGCCACTTGGGAAATTCAATTATCTTCATTTTTGAGTCCGATATCTAACTTTTAGTGCGGTAAGAAATTTCGACTAGTATTTCCAAACTTTTGGCCCATGGAATAATTTTTTTTAACTCGTAAAATTCCCTATTTCCAGACTGGTCTGAAAATACGGACAGGCACGTGTCCATATTAACAGTATGAAATAAAAATAATCAAATATTCTTATTAATCTTCTGATCCTATTCCTAGGCGTTAATTAAGTTATTGCTTTATTATCTTCTTCGTTGGATTAATTAAATATTTTTCTGTTCATCTTAATATACTCTTTGGAGTCGAGTTGCCCATGGATCGAGTAGGGAAAGTGTTGTCGGAGCACTACCCTACCCTACCCTATTTTTTTAAACTAAATAACACTAAATTAAAGCCGTTATAGTGCACCTTAAAAGTAGTATCATTTTTCTCCTCTTTTTCTTTCAGAAAAAAAAATGTATTTGATAGAACACTCTATCAGTAAATCTTTATTAATGGTATGAAGCAAAATACAGGAACATATCGAACAAATGTAATCATTTAAAAATTATAAGGAAAATCTCATGTCCGGGGGAGGGGGAGTGCAAATTAAATAAAAAACACCTGACGTAATTAATGGACGTCCCCTTACAGAAATGCTCTCATGACAATGACAATTGGATGCTTTTTGCTTCGTTTACAGATTCAGGAATATTACGACTCTTAATTTTTAGTAGTTTTGCATGAGTTCTTCTGGGAACTTATTTGACTCTCTGATACCACACGAATATTCGGAAACATCGATAATCGTTGAATAACGTATGTCCGTAAACCGCGCAGGTATTCGACGGAAATGGCAATTTCGTGAAGGAATTTGGAACTTACGGGAGCGGTGAGGGTCAATTCGATTGTCTCGCCGGTGTCGCCGTCAACCGAATCGGTCAGTTCATCATCGCCGATCGTTACAATCATCGTATACAGGTGCTCGACCCGTCCGGTCGTTTTTTGCGAACCTTCGGCTCGCAAGGCACGGCTGACGGCCGATTCAATTATCCTTGGGGCATCACCACCGATGCTCTTGGATTCATCTACGTCTGCGACAAAGAGAATCATCGCGTGCAGGTACATTTAAACAAATGAAAAGTTTTCGCAGAAAACTTTGCTAACGGAATAAAACGATGCGAAAGCAATCCGGCGGTTACTAACTTGTGCGATTGTTTTTTTTTTGCAAAAATAATTTCTTGATAATACATGAATGAGAAAAAGAATGTTCGGGCAGTATTTCAAAACTTTTTAACAACATACAACCTTTGCTGTATTTTTTACAATTTGAATGATTTCTTAAATGTAAATCTTGCAGCAATGGCAGACAAATGGCTCAATGCCAAGCAGCTATCGTTCGTACTCTGTGTGAAAAAATTCAGGCCAATATGTTAAGGCTTAAGTTTGTTCGGGTCTAGGGAATTTGCGAATTTGACAAATTCAAACTTTTATGAAAACTGCATTTTTGCAGAGATTTTTTCCGAATTCAGTCCAATATAGAGATGTCTCAAAAGTCGAGGTAGCTAGAGCATTTTTTAAACTACTCCAAAAATGTAATGTTTCATAAAATTTGTACCATACTGTCACACCGATTTTCCGGCAAATTCAATCCATCTGACGCGCTATTAAGACACAATCGAGCTGAGTTATTAGATGACCTATTAACGGCCCGTGCAAAAATAGTCGCAGGGTTCCAATTGGATTCCCATACTTGTCCCTACTTCCTGATAGGGATCTCGATGGGTCATCTTATTGAATTTCTGTACTGAAACGTCACGCTCGTATATTGGATTCTAACCAGGGTTTCCCGTTGGAATCCAATGTACGAATCTAATTTGAATCCTAATTCCCACATTATCAAACAGAATCCGCTACGATTCTTGATCGATCCCATCGTCTTCCGGACGTTAAATTTTCTAAACAAAATATATAGATTTACGAAATGTGTGGATCTTAAAAAAGTATAAATTGCTCGAAAAAGTTTTATTTTTTAAATCAATTTGAATCACATCACTGAAAAGCCACTGTAATTATCGTTTGTTATTTATTTTACTGCACTTTGGCACACGTACACGCTTACGAGGCGTGCAGATTAAGTTTCAACACGCCGAGCTTTTTCTCGTGATTTTTCACATATTTTCGTTCATCTCTAACAAATCCCTATAGAGATGCGTATGCATCTTGGCACTCCCCAACAACTGTGTGCACGAGATCACAAAATAATATGATTTTTTGAGAGATCCAACAAATACCGTCTGAGAATTTCAAAGAAAAAAATCTCAAACGACGTCATTCGGGAAATAGCGCGGAATCCACTTGAATTCCAATGTGGACTCCCTACGTGCGGCGTCCCTATATCAAACCCTTATAAGAATGTGGTTGGATCTGGGAACTTCCCAACAAATTTCTGCACCAGCCGTAAATCCCAATTCTCTCGAATTAATATATCATCATACCAAAGTTGTCATATCGTCAAATAATTAATATGAAAATAGGAATGCAAAAAACGATAAAAAAAAAATTGGTATTAACAGAAATTAACGTTCGAACTGAACTTGACGGTGTTTACAGGTGTTCCAGTCGGATGGAACTTTCGTGGGTAAGTTTGGTTCCTGCGGGAGTGGACGCGGTCAGCTGGAGCATCCGCATTACATTGCGGTGAGCAGTACGAATCGTGTTATCGTGAGCGACGGTAACAATCACCGAGTGCAGATATTCGACGTGAACGGTCGCGTATTAACGGCCTTCGGCTCCGAGGGTTCGGACGAGGGACAGTTCAAGTTTCCACGTGGTGTCGCGGTCGACGATCAGGGTTACATAATCGTCGCCGATTCTGGCAACAATCGCATACAGATATTCACACCGGAGGGAGCGTTTTTGAAAGCCTTCGGTGGCTGGGGTAGCGGCGACGGGGAGTTCAAGGGCCTCGAGGGTGTCGCCGTCACCTCGGCCGGCAATATCGTCGTCTGCGATCGCGAAAATCATCGCGTTCAAGTTTTTTGATGAACTCCGCCAGCTTATTTTATTTCGCCAAAACCGTATGATGAAGATCCACGCGACTAACAAATAAAAAAAGAAAGAAGAAAATAAATTATATACAACAGGGATGTATTGGAAGGAGATTTCGTCGCGTTAAGCGTCCTCGTTCGAATCGGCCGTGTGCGTTTTAACGTCGAAGCTTAGGGGAGTGAGCAAAAAATAAAAAGAAAAAAAAACGGAGCGACAGTCGCCTCGTTGCGACGAAGAACTCTCAAAGGACTTTCGTCGTAAGTTCTACGCTTGTTGAGTAATACTTCGATGGTGAATAGATTAACTTTGATCGAAGAATTTTTTCCTTTTCTAACGGTCGACTGTCGCAGGCTTCGTACGCCAAATTAACGATTTTCACATTAACCAAAAAGCTTTATTGAAATATATTTTCACTTTGTTTGTTTCTTTTTGTTTCCTTCGTTTCTTCGCCGGCTCAATTGATAAACGATTACGATTGAATAACGAGGCCCGAAGTAGTGTGCATTTATCGAATTGATATATAAATATATAGATATATATCCGGCTCAACGAGGTACCTTCGCGACAAAAGTATGAGAAAGGGGAGGGAGAAGGAAAAAAAAGGAAAGAAAATTTACACCCGCAAATTTTACATCGAGGCTCAATCAGTTTACGTCTCTCCCTTATCTGGTTCACTCTCCCTCTCTCTCTCTCTCTCTCTCTCTCTCTCTCTCTCTCTCTCTCTCTCTCTCTCTCTCTTTCTTTCTCTCTCTTCCTCTATCTCAAACTCACATGGATATTTCACATAAATTATAATTTAATTTGTACTTCAAAGTTGCAAAACACCGTTTGTACCGTTTGTATGCTTTAAATAAAATATTGCGGAAGAACGTTGAAAGATATTTATGGGAAAAAAAAAATTTGTGAGAAAATAAACAAAAAAGACGATCACACGTTGCGTTTTTTTTTTCTTCTTCCTACGAGATGCGAAATTCTCAGACTGTAAGAACGAAGTATTCAGCGCATAAATTCGAGAGATCGGTTGTAATTTTTTTTTTTAACTTACATTACTTTGCGCAGGTATAGTTGCGCAGAAATTTCGAAAGGATGGGACACGCAGACGAGGAGAAAGTGAGGAATCGAGGCTCAATTCAAAAGGTAAGTGCGTCAATAAATATATAATTTATTAAATGCAATGATGAAATGGTGTAACAATGGGGCGTTCGAGGTCCAAGGTGAGGATGGCGAGACTACGACTACGCTCGATTCTCGTCTGACCTTTCCCTTTTTTGTTTTATTTTTTCCCTCTTTTTTTTGTTCAACGTTAATGCAAGAGTTTAGCGGTGACGTAGCCAGCTCGCATCCTCCCCCGCCTCCCCGGATCGGAAATATATAGATAAAATATTTTCGTTATTTACAATATTAGTTGAACGTTAGTCGATAAATAATAAATAGTGGTATAATCATTTATTTAATTATCGTTATTTTTTTCGTAATTATTAATATTATGTTTTTGTTTTTTTTTTTGCGATAATAAAAATATTACAAGAGATGGAGAGCCTGTATCGTTTACTTATTACACTAATATAGCACGTTAAGTGTAATCATTTTTATATATACCCTCTCTTCGTAACGAAATTCGTGGCTGCCTTCGAACCTCATTTATTATACGTCTATGTTTTTTTTTCTTTCTCTTGGTTTCTCTCTCTCGCTCTCTCTCTCTCTCACACACACACACACACGCCTTTCTTTTTTTCTCTCAGTTTAGTCCATACCCTGCGAAATACACGAGAGTATCGGCGCTCGAGATCGATTCGATGCTCGTTTTCGTACATCGAGTAAGAACGTTCGAAGGCACTCGACGAGTTTTCAGACGTACAGAATCGTCGAGTTTGTAGATTAGGAATTTAAAAAAATAAGGAAAACTGAATGAGAAAAAATGTCGAAACGAATCCCCGAAGCGAGAAATATTAACGCGTTGGGACTACGAGAGAGCCAAAAAATACGAGAAAAAAATCGTTTTCTGTGGCAACGTATACGCGCGCAAAATTTGGAACGATTGATTTGCGACGTGCGAGGAGGAGAGCATTTTTTTTTTCATTATTATATCTCGTGGGCTAAGTGGACGCAAATTTTTCGCACGTTGTGCGATCGGATCGAGAAAGATGATAGAAAGAAACAGAGGGAAAGACTTTAAAAAATATGCATTAATATATGTGGGTGGAGTCTGATTGAGTGTACGATCCAAATTTGGGAACAAGGCTACCTGTGTAGTATAAAAGAGGGTACAAAATGACCGTAAAAGGCAAAATTTAGATTCAGAAGAGAGCTGAGTTTGGGTTGACAACAGGATAAATATTCAAAGGGCCTTGAATGAGACTTTTGACAAAACGGAGCAAAACGTTTTTTTATGGCGTGTGGAAACTGACGTGCCCATGCCAATTCGCTGATAAACGAAACGAATCGGACGAACTAAAAAAATGTCTTCTTTATTTTGCATAACAATCCCGTCCCGATCGAGGGTTTCGACATTTTTTATAATCTCTCGCGACGTGAAAATCGCGCGGCGTACAAGTACAGGTGATTCGTGTGTATTTAAAATCTTAGAGATTCCGGAGTGAATCTCAATTTCTAGAGTGGAATTATATCATTGTCGATACGAAGAATTAAAATCTCTTTTACTTTTCTCTATCTCTGCCCCCCCCCCTCCCTCTCTCTCTCTCTCTCTTTCTCTCTCTCCCGCTCTCTCTATCTCTCTTTCTGCCTCTCGCTCATTTTCTCTCTCTGACTCGGTCTTTCGTTTTTTTTTGTCTCTACACTATTATTCGTCTGCATTCTAGGTAAAGTAGTTTTGAAAAGTGGCATGACCTTTTAATTTTTTCCCCCCATTCCGGTTATCATTTAAATCGCAGTATTAATAAATTTATAATAATTAATTCATTAATTAATTTAAAGTGGCAGCAGTTAGGCCATGCGGCTCCTATCATCTAGTCATCTTTGACTCTTGGCTTTCTTACGTAGAATTTTAAAAATGTTTATTTATTTTTTTGTTTTTTTTGTTGTTGCTTTTACTTATTAAATTTATATTTGAGAATAATTTTTTTTTTTCAAGTGACTCGTTAAAGTTGTGTATCTCGAAGCGCCTACCCTAGCGATTTTTTTTTTCATTGATTATTATTTATTAAGTGGTTTTGTTGCTTTGCTGGGTTCGGTTCTCTTCGGTAATGCTCCGCTCGTCTCTTTATTCGCATTGAGTTTTATGCGTTAATGTGTATAACGCGACTGAAGTAACTCGAGGATTAGAGGGAAGAGAAAATCTATGTCCACAGGGTCGATCGAGTGAAATCGGCCGTGGCTGAAAAATACTGCGAAAGATTTATTTATTTATTCATTCATTTTATTTAATCGTTTCTTTCTTTTTTTTTTCTTTAAGTCTCGGATAAGCGAAGATAAAGTCACTAGTTAGTCGGGTGTCTGGCCTAGTAAATTTTTCGTGGGTGTTTATAGTTTTTTTTTTTTTGCTCGTTCTCGTCCAAACCTTCCTTCCTTTCATTGTAACAAAATTACAATTTGCGGTTTCGTTTTCCCGCGCGCATACACCCGATAATATTCTTCGCCGTATTTGTAAATTGTCTTTATTCATTGTTAAAACTCACGGACGTTGAATCGTCACCGAGTTTAGTTTTATTCATTTTGTTTGTTTATTATCTTTTTTGCCATCGATGACAAAAGAAGAAACCCTCACATAACCGCTCAGCCCAAAATATCCGAGCTCTCCCCCTCTCGCACCTTCACAATAGCTAAACTTCATTAATAGATCCTTAAATATGTAATAAGCAAAAATATGAATGTAATAATAGTTTGTATATAATATATATATAAACATATATATATATATATATATATATATATATATATATGTATATAGTATAATATTTATCCTCGTCTCATCTTTAAGTATCGATAGGATCGTGAATTAATTTAATTAATTAACAATGATTGAAAGAATGTGTGTGTGTGTTTGTGTTGTGTCTGTGTGTGTGTGTGTATGTGTGTATTTTTAAATCTTTTATATCTTTTTTTCTTATACTCATCACCCGTCCCACCCAATCAATTTTCTCGATCATCGATTAATAACCCTTTAAGCTTAGTTGCATGAAAATGCTCGTTGGAATTGACTCGTGTGTACAATATAATTTGTATTTGTTTTTTTTTTTCATATACGATTTTTTGTTTGCTCTCAATGTTTTCTTCTTTTCGCGCCCACCTTCGAAAACAGCGCCGCTACATCCGTTAATGCCTAAATCGATTATCTAAATTATGACGAATATAATCGAGATCGTCGTACTCCTCGACGTTCCGTGCTTGCTGGAACTTGGTAGATTGAGCGTGGGAGCTTACGTGCTAAATCGATATTCATTTTTTGTTTTCTTTTTTGTTTTCGTTATGCATTATCGTTTCTCTCGTCCGTTGTCTGCCTTTTTTCATCGTTCGAATCCCAATTAACGATACATCGGTCGTGCCTGACGGAAAGTGCACTTTTAGATATTTTTATTCCTAGATTTCGGCAATTTATCAAGCCTGGATTTGTTGAAGTTTCATTTTTACTGTGTATTCTAAATTCTGGGCGAAAATTCAACGAGGAATTCAACGTTTGAACGTATCATGTGGTATTGGAAGGATCTTATCGAGAATTGAACGGTAATTTTTCGTGATCTCGTTGGAAAATCTAAATTTACATTTTGGAACGATTGGCAACGATATTTTTTTTGTTTTCTTCAAATCCAAGCACTTCGGCGACGACGGTACGATCTGTATCCTTAAGGGGTCAGAGCGGAGGATCGAAAAAAAAACAAACGTGGGTCTCTCCATCTTCTCGAATGTTTCCACCTAAATTAATTAGTTTCTTTTTTTTCAATAAAAATTTGAAATTCATTATTCCAAAAGCGTTTTCGTCACAGTTGTTCATAGATTCTTAAAAATTAATAAATAGTAGTCGCTGTTAAGAAAAATGACGCTCAATTTCTTCTAATTCGATCTATTCCAAAACTGTTTTATGTTCTAAAAAATCTGTAATTTATTTCCAACAGAGCCACGCAAAGAACGAGAAAAAGTGCAATTAGACATTTTTTTCAATTAATTAAAATCAACATAAATAAACAGAACTATAAAACTAACGTGAATTAAAAATAGTTGAAGTCAAAAGTTCGAAACTCGATTGAAAAAAAAAGTTAAAACATTATTACGTACAAAGCGAGTTGAAAACATATATGTGACTCATTTTTCGACATGATCGACTCATGCCCATATTTACAATTCCTTAAGTAGAGAATATTAATTATATCCGAAATTTTATAATTCAACTATTCGTATTGAATTCAACAAACGATAAAACACGACTTGAGCTCAAAGCGCTTCCCAAAGACCCGGACTGTTTCGCCTACTCTTTTTCTCTCTCATCCTATCTGTCAGCTGTTCGACTCTCTTTTTTTAATTTTGTTTCTTTGTTAATCGCGTCCCGACGCCTTCGCTCATTCGCCGTTTTAGTCGCGTCGGAACGTCGGAAATACTTTCTTGGATCACCATGGATTTATCACAATGTTTATATTATTATATCATTTTTTTTTTGTTTCGTTTGAATCGACGCGGGAACTTTGCGAGCTCGTTTTCGATAGCGCCAACGATCTCCCTGCATCGCAGAATTATTATTCACCACGTAGTTTTCATCCTCATTTTTTTTAAGTTAACTTTTTTTCCTCTTTTCATTGTACGCACCTCTTTAGCCTAATATATAATAAGAATCTCAAGTGGAGAGAGAATATATAATTTTATATCGATGAAAAATTGCCATTGCACTAATGTTTTTTTTTCTTCTTTCGCTGCTATTTACGCAAAACTCGACTGAGTTATACTTTTTCTAGAATAAATGTTATTCCAAAGGGTAACATGTGATGGGATTCACACGCCAAGAGTATTTCGGCCCCGGTTACGTGAGATTCGAGGCTACTCGATATCAAGGACTCAATATTGAGAAAACCTCAATTTAAATATTTAAAAAAACTATTTTTAACTCTGTCCCCACTCCCTCCAACTCTCAATTCTTTATCGAGTTTTTCCCCCCTGATTGGGCTTTCTAGCATCGATCGACAGGACGTTCGTTAAACGTTCCATTGGCTCGGACATCTCTTATCGAGTGAACTCACTCTTGAAGTGACAAAAAAAAAGTTAAAACGTTTGTCTCTCTGTTTCTGCCTCCATTCCTTCCCTCTAACGTATGTCAATACACTCCGTGATTGCGGACTCAACGCAATATTTCCTGATGCCCTATAGAAGAGCATCAGGCTGCGTGCTCCCTTCTTCTTTTTTTTCTTACTCATTTTTTCAGACATACGTAGTTTTCGTTTCTCGAATGAAAAATATCTATTACGTATAGAAGCATGGCGTGCCACTATTTGACGATTCAGGAATTCAAGTGTACCGATTTTTTTTGCAAAATTACACAAGGTGTGACTTTCAGTCGGAGATGGGCAGAGTAAATTATTTCAAAAATCATTATCCTGCTGTTCATTCGATGCGCTATGTTAAAAAAGATGGCGTTTCTGAGATAACATTAAAATCTGCGAACTGTTGCTTCAACGCCTCTCATTGGGTGAGGAAAAATGACTTTCGTTTGTAAAATATTGTTAAAATTGCAACACAAAATGATTCATCTCCCGCTTGCTTCTCGTAATTAGTTCTCAGTGATTTATATATACATTCTAAAAAGAGTAAATTATCGCTAAAAAAAAACGTTTCAAGGGTAACGAAGCAACGACTGTCTGAAATAATTTGCCCTGCCCATTAATTTTGCAAAAGGATGATGACTCCGACGTAAAGTGACGAAAGATTCGCTCGTACTGTATTTTTAATTCGACAATGTCGTTCTATGAAAAAAATAGTATTAAATTTGTTTTGCCTAAAAGTGGGAATCTTTTTTTTTTTCAATGAATCATATCCTTGAGAAAAACAATGTTTGACGTTGGCTGATCAAAGGAAAGATTTATGCGAGAGTCCGGTAGGACGGTCGGTAAAACAGTGTAAAGAAATAATGCACCTCAATAAATACCTATATGTTTTTTTCGTGAGCCCAAGATGAATAAAGTCATCGGGAAATACCATTTCATTTGTATGTACACGTGTATTCGATCGAATTCTATATAAAAAAAAATTATAAGATGAACGAGAACAATCTTTTCGTAGCATCAATATGTCAAAGTCCATTAAAGCTCATTCATTTTCAAAACGTTACCTCGACATCCAACGCTTTGGATCATCGCGCATTACCCAACTCCCCCTCTCTTTCTTTTTTTTTCTCTCCGTATCAACTTTTTGTAAACATTCGCCATAATATATGAATGTAGATATATCTATATATGTTTGTGTTTGCGTGTATGTGTGTGTGTGTATGAGCACGAAATTGTACTTGTTCGTTTACTTTTCGGATTGAGCCCCGTTTTATCGTACGACATAGTAAGAAGCTTATTTGATCGCACCAGTTAATGAGTATCAATAATCTATTGAATAATGCGGTTTTTCGTTCTTGTCGTTTCCTTTTTCCTTTTTGGAAGCATCATGATAGCCAAGATTTGTGGACTAAGGTAGAGAAGCGAAACGTTACTACTTTATAGTAAAAAAAAAAAAAAAGAATCATTCGATCAAGATTCTTTTCTCTCTGCAAAGTGATATTTGACTTCGTTTAAGTGGAAATTAGTTTTCAAAAACTAATCGTAGCGTTATCCCGGGCGAGTCAAGTATTACAGATAAAAAATTACGCGACCCGAACGAAAGTGCGAAATTGATCGGCCGTGAGATAAATAATAACGATAGAAAAAAGAAAAGTCTAGTGGACTTCGCGAGGACGTGAGAATAACGTGCCGAGCGTTAGCACTGTCCATTCTGTCGTTGTTCCTCAACAACGGTCAGTGGGTGACGAGGCCCGTTCAACTGTCATTAAGCACAAAAACTTGCCGCGTAATAGTCGGAGAAAATTCATATTCCGCTTCCCTTATTCACGAACGGTAAATCGTATTAACCTCGGATCGTCACACCTATTTTTGGCACCCTTGGTTCCGTCGGGCCGACGATGTTCTTTCGTTTATAAAATATAAACAAAAGCGTATTTTTAGCTTTAATTTTAGGTAAATCAAAAAGCCAGTGCCCGCTCAACGAGAATAATATACGATAAAAGTATGATTCGTGTAAAAGTTATCACATATATAAGAAGAGGCAAACATTTTTCGTAAAAACTCTGCAATTATTGCAATGTTTTTCGAACAAAAATGCAAAATTTTGAGGATAAAAAGTCCGTTCATTACTCAAAGACCGATTCTATTCGCTGAAAAAAGTTGAATTTCAGCACAGTCGTCACTGAACTGCTCTTCACACCACCTCGATAGGAGTTGTCCTAAAGTTTTTTTTTACCGCGAGGTTAATAGAGCCTCAATGTATCAGCGGAAGAATTAGGGAGCTTGAAATCTACCGTCGGTCCGCCAGACCAGGATGTGACGTTCTAGAGTTGAAACAATTTCAAGATTATCGCCCAAAGCAACGCAATATTAAAAGAATCTGAATATTCTTCGACGATAGCAATGAAAAACATTTGGATATTCGAGTGAAAAATGGTGAAGCAACGTCTCCTTGAAAAGCAACACGTTTCTTACGACGATTTATACATCAACTCGAATTTGGTTTGTAATTCATCGCGAAGAATCTCCCGTTTTTAATTTTCTCACAAATCTCCGGCAACACTAAGGAGAAACCAGTGTTTTTCTAAACTTTTGAGCGTGCAGCCTCGCCACGAATTGACGTAACACTAATTATCAGCGGTAAAACGTTCCTAAGGAAGTTATCTCGATTGATACTTGGCGTCAAATTGTTCTGAGCGAACCCACAGGATCGTCAATTGATTCCAAGGGTGTAATATCTTGAAAAATCGCTTCTCAATATCAAGAAATGCGATCTACGTGTGTGTATATATACATATATATAAATATATATACATTTATATACCCATTTGCGTACGTGTCCTACGAGACAGCACCGTCGTTAAACGCGAGAAAGTTTTAAAAAGTGTTGCCAAGTGGCGAGATCGCGTCGTGAACGTCGTCGAAACGAAGAGGGCGCAAAAGCCTCTTCGCCAAAAATCGAGGTAACCCTTGGTAAACGAAAACGAGAAGAAAAAAAAAAAGTAAAGAGAGTCGATGAAACGTCGTGCAAGAGAGCTGGATCCAATAGTCTCCCAATCGAGGGGAGGGAGGGTCGAACACGCTTTCGGACACGTGACCTCGTTGTATTTAATCGAGAGTCTCAAGCGTGTCGGCTGGACTGCTTCTGTAGAGGAGCACCGATCGTCGAAACGATCGTTTCGTTGTCGATCAGATGATCTCTTGGCTGGCGGCTACTAGGTTGGCCCCTGGGCTAGATGAGGGCGAGCTTTGGGGGACAACAGCCCCCCGTGAAGTGAGCACCTGCGGCCTCCCGTTCCCGTTTGCGACGGCCCTGGCGTTCTGCAGTCTGTGTCAAATCCAAACAACAACAAAAATTCATCGTTAATACCTTCCCAGCTTGGAAAGACCTTCGATCAACATTCTCCGATCACAATTGCCCTCTCGTCCGTCAGACTGAATCAAGAAGATCTGTTCTTGACTTACCGGTCGTGAATCATCCCATGATAGGCTGCGTTAACGCATAAAATGTCTTTTAGACTCTATTCCGTATGCTTGGTCGAATGCACTTTGAAGTTAGTCGGGCGGGATTTACGAATGGTCCGTTTGGACGGAAAAGGATCCAACATTCGCAAGGTGGGATCTCAAGCGGTGCAAAGAAATCGGTTGGGACGGTTGTTCATTTGGTCGAGTCAAGGTGTTGATGGGTTGGATCAAATCACACGTAGGTCATTTGTTATTGGGATACTGGAGGATTCGCGGAAAATGGAAGCAAGAGCACCGGGGAGCTTGCAGATCAGTAGCACGCGAGGCCCAACGTCCTCCATTATCTCTCCTAACTAATAATCTATATCTCGAACTCACTTGATCTTTGATTGTCGCATAAACTGTTGAATCTTTCTGGCAGCCTGATGCGCGGCTTGCTGATGAACCGATTGCTGCCTCGTATTCGTAGAGCCGGGTCTCGCGCGATAGTTACGATAGTTGCTTTGGATCACCACTGCCGCTTTCGTGGCTTGTCTGCAATTAGTAAAGGTATGAGGGCATGGATACAGAAGTCCTGTGCTCCTTACAACTCTAAGGCGCGCGCGGAGTTTCGGCGTACACATGTATACGTATAAATTCCTAGATATGTAGATATTCGTATACAGATTGCGAACGAAGAGAAGGCACGCTCCGAAGGAGCGTTCCATTATGCACGATCCAAGAAAGCGGAAGAATGAGAAGGAGCAGCGTGAGATAGAGAGGTCCTAGCTTCCCTCAGACCCGAAGTCGTATTAATTTAATGCCAGCTTAATTTCGTATTCGGGCTACGACGTTTCGCGAGGCTAGTGCCGTGGAGGAGGGGGCGTGAGGAGGCGCTCAGTACCAAAGGTAGAAAGTTGGCGGTAGCGAAGTTTCCGAATTATTTACGATGCCAATTAAAAGTTGGCCCGGTGAAGTCTTGGGGAGGTGAGTTGAACCACCACGGACTTGTATGTACGCCGCGAAGACGACGATGAGAACGAGCTGGAACGCGACGCGAACACGAGGAAAGAATCGCGAACGACAACGGGGGGTCTTGGCTCTCTATCTCTCTCTGTTCCTCTCTCCAGTGCTCATCCTTCGGATAATTAACTATCCGTTGGGGCACGCTGAGGATATTATATACCCGTCACTGCGCGCCTGCCTCATTGTGATTTACGAGATTATTATTTCGCTAACAATAGCGAAACACCGGGTGGGAGAGGAACAACTTTGCGACGAAGCCCCGGGGTGATATTTCATCGGTGTGTATGGGCCCTCGTTCCCTTCTCACGTGACGCTCGCGCGGTTTGCGATGATCGAGTTGGGTAAAGCGTGCGTATCGATTCGCATTCTCCGACTTACCTGTAATAAGCGTACTGCTTGTGACGCCGATAGTACTGCTGTATAAGAACTGCCGCGTGTCTCTCGGCCTCCTCTTGTCGCTGACGCCCCTTGTAACTCCTGTAGGCCTTCTGGATCATCCTCGCAGCCTGATAAAGCTCCCTCTGCTCTCGGTCCGAAAGGGTCAGTCGGCTCAAGTCAGCCTCGCTCCCGTCTCCGTTACCCGCACCACCGCCGTGTACCCCGGCGCACTTCTCGGCACCGCCACCGCCGCCGCCGTACCCGTAATTATTGTTGTGAGGGTTCCCACTGTCGAGTTGCAGCTGCAGCTGAAGAAACTCGCAAAAGTCCGCGGTCGTCGGCGGCGGGGACGGCGAGTCCGGTGTGAAACAGCTGCTCGAAGGACTGGACGGACTCGCGTCGGCGTCGACGTCCGACACCGAGGCTGCGCCACCTGTGCAATCCCGATACGAGTCGAACAGCTCGCCGGAATCCAGAGGCTGAAACACCAGTCCAGTAGACAGGGAGGTGAACCCGTGTAGAAATTTGTTAGGGACTCCACAAATCTTACCACATCCCTATAAGGATTTGATGGGGATATCGCACATATGGAGTGCGCATTGGAATCCAAAGTGAATTCCGCGCTATTTCCCGATTGACGTCGTTTAAGAATTTTATATTTCATATTCTCAACCGGAATTTGTTGGATCTCCCGAAAAAAAAATATCCTTTCGTGACCCCGTGCACAAATTTTGTCCCAAAATGCGCCCACATTTTTATAAGGCAAGGATGGCCAAGACGTCGACCGCGGTCCGCTTGGACGATTTCGGTAGCCCGCGAGAGTAAAATCAATTCAACAAAAATTACGAAAAATTGCTATTTTCTGTGAATCAACGTTTTCTACTATGAATGCGATAAACACGAAACATCGGTCTTGGTTAACCGACGAACACTTAGCTTCCTGTTTGCGTATCGCAGTTAGTTCTTACACTGTTCAACATTTAAAACTTGTGGAGAATACGCAGGGCCACACATCGAGCCAAAAACACAATATTTAGAAATGAATGTAAAAAATAAACGAGTTTTAAGTTATTTTATTGATCAAGCATTTTCTGTGAGAGCTTTGTAAAACTAGTTTAGAAAGTTTTCATTGAATAAATATGTTTGGGTTTGTTTGGGTTTAAAACTGTTACCGGTAGTAGACCGACAGGGAAATTTTGAATCGTAGTGTCGACCACACACTTCAAAAGTTTGGCCACCCCTGCTATAAGAATTTGTTAGGGACATCACACATAGGGACTCCTCGTTGAGATCCAATTGGATTCTGCACTGTTTCCCGATGAACGCCGTTTGAGAATTCTTACTACGTTCAAATCGAGAATATGTGAAAAGTGACGAGAAAAAAAAACTCGGCGTGTTGAAACGTAACCTACACGCTTCGTGAGCATATACGTCTATGATGATATTATGTCAAAGTGCAGTGAAATAAATAACAAACAATAATTACAATGGATTATCAACGATGTAATTGAAATCGATCTTTAAGGTACGCCTTTCGCGAGGGGTCATATTTTGCGGGCCCTTTTTAGAATCATTAGTAGATTACAGTGGCGCTTAATAAAAATAAGCTACAATCAATTATTATACCAAACGATGGACTGGAATGAAAAGTTTCGCATAAATTTTGTAGATTTAGACGTTTTCACATTTTCTCTGAAAAGTCGCGGTTACGAAAATTCTTCTGCTAATCACATTTTTCTAAGTTTTATTATTAATATTTTCTTTAAACAGTCGGTGAGCTTCTGTTTTTATAATCGTTACGGAGTCGTCAAAAAAAATTACATGCTTAGCGCAGTTTATGTCAGACATCTAGAGTTATTTAGTATATAAATTGTTAGATAGAAATGTTGCCAGCATGTCATGTTCATAAAGTGCTGCATAAGTTAGATGATTGTTTGAATTTTACCAGTATACTGGGATGTATTTTTACTTGATTGTAGACGAAGATCAGTTAATTGTTAAATATTAAGGTTCGTGAAAGGAATACCTTAAGATATACTTTTTTAACCCTTCGTGGTCACCCTGGGTAGAATCGACCGGTCGATCAATTTTTGGCGTAAATATATAATAGTTCCCGGCTTCGAATGGAACTGTATTCACCATCTTACCTGGAGTTTGAATTAGCCTCATACCATAAAATTTACTCTCTTCACATGTCGGAATGAATACCTTTTTTGGAACGCACACTATGCTACTATTTTTTCCCATAAGTAGCATATCTAAGGAGTATCACGTACAAATTTTAGGTAAAAATGTTAAAAATTCACAGAAATATGATTTTTTGAGCGAAAAAGTGTATTTTTTGCGTTTTCACATATTTATGAATTTTTTTCAATATGTCACCATTTTATTTCTTATAAATCAATTTTTTCGTACATCATCTAGAAAGTTCAAAGCATGTTCTGTGATTTTTTGAACCACTTCGGACGGATAGTTTGGTCACAATACTTTCTTGAAAACTGACTGGGTAGAATCGACCCAAGTGTGACCACCACCATTGAATTTAGAAGTGTGACCACAAAGGGTTAAGCGATTTATACTTTTTTAAGATAAGATTTACACTTTATTGAGATCCACTGATTTTTTAAATTAAAATTGGATTCGTACATTGGATTCCAATGGGGAATCTCGGTTAGAATCCAATGTACGAGCGTGACGTTTTAGTACAGAGATCCAATGTGATGGGCTATTGGATCACATTGGATCTCTGTCAGGAAGTAAGGACAAAAGTATGGGAATCCAATGGGATCCCTACGACAAGTTCTGCACGGGAAGGAAGAGAGGAAGATGAAACTAGTAATGTATTTTCGGCAAGCTCACCATTTGCTCCATGAGAGCATCCTCGAGAGGTGTCAAGGGCGGTGGCGGTGAGGATGGCAGAGACGGGGACGTTGGATCACCATCTCCTCTCTTGATCCTCTCGGGTAGAGCGGCGATTATTTGCTCTGCCAGTGTGAGGACCCGTGCGTCTTCCTCCCCTACAAAAAAGCAATTACCACCCTAGCCAAACTCAGAAGGGCAGAGATAGACAGAGAGGGAGGGAGAGAGAGAGAGAGAGAGAGAGAGAGAGAGAGAGAGAGAGAGAGAGAGAGAGAGAGAGAGAGAGAGAGAGAGAGAGAGAGAGAGAGAGAGAGAGAGAGAGAGAGAGACAGAGGGGAAGAGCGAGACAAACAAGAAAGAGAACGATGAAGACAAGTTTTCATCACCGGCATATCGATCATTGCACAGACCACATCAGCATAATGCATAGCACCACATCAAAGAAAAGGTTCAGGTCGACTCTCATTTGGCTCTCGTTCCTCGGTAAAAGAACAATTTCATACGATAAAAAACACACACACACACGCACACGCACTCACACACATATGAAACGTAAGCTAGGAACATCAAAACACTCGAGCACCAAACACAGCTGTCGCAGCAGCAATAAATCGTACGTTGCCAAAGCTACGGCCACATCTTCGTACGTTAATGGCCAAATGAGGATACGGAGTAGCTGAAAGGAGACGTTTTTTTTGTTTTTCCAGAAGGAAGAGCGCTCGCGGAATAAGGAGGCATTTGGCACCGAGGACGACGCGAGGAAGATGAATGGTTCGGCGGAAAGAGAGACAGGTGAATTATTCCTGCCAATGAAGGCGGTCCAACGATTATACGGTGACCCTCGTCCGCTCTTCGTTCAAGTTGCTCCTCTCTCAACGCCCGAAACATCGTTAACGAAAGCTCTATAACACCGGTGAAATGGACCGGGTTGAAATCGGTGTCTTTTATGCCCCAGGATCCCATCGCTATCGCGCTGCATATACGCGGAGATCCGAGAGCACACCGAGACCCCGCGTTTCCGGCCCCAGTTTCATTATCAGCGCTATACGTACCGAGTGACACAGGCCAACACAAGTATCGCGGAGAGATGTACTCGTGACAGATTACGTTTAACGATCGGTAGAGCTATTGGTGGAGTTATACCGCGAGAGAAAGTGTGTGCGTGTGTATGTATGTGTATGTGTGTTGTGTGAGAGATCCAACGGATCTGCGCTTTACGTATAGGCCAAGCAACACCAACACTGCTAAAGCTGCAAGATTTTGTAGAGAAAATTGTAGTTACACAGAGATAAAGAGACAGAAAGATGGAGAGACGGGTGATGGAATGAGCGCGGTGGCACGGTCTATACGAGTCTCTTGCGTTCTTAGGCTATGAGATATTGGGCCAAATTACGTAATACACTCGCAACTATCGTGTCGAACACATTTATCTAAAGTGACGTGTACGTCAACGAGTGTGGCAACGTAATTCACACTCGCGACGTTTCGTCTTTTGCATACAGTCTGTTTGACAACAGCATATTCGGCGAAACGCAAAAACTATTTGCAAAAAGGCATTGAAAATAAATACACGCATACTACGTCATATGGATCGTAATGCTTTATTATTTATGAGTAGTCAAGTCGCCTTCACTATCAATAATCTCTTGGCAGCTGCGAGGCATACTTTCCACTAATTTCATGCCATAATCTGGTGACAAAGACCTCCATATAAGTCGAATCTGTTGCTCGACGTTCGGAATAATTGCTTGACGTTCCAGATCTTCAGTGTCTATTGGTGATTGATGGAAGAACGTGCCCAAAAAGAAGCTTCGTCCGAAAACAATTACGTTGTCCCAATCATGGTCCAAACTTTCTTTCGCCCAAGTGAGTCTTTTTTCGACGTGTTTTTCGGGAAATAGAGGTTCGTCTGTGACCACGGTGTGAGCCGTACACGCTTTTGTCAAACAGACTGTATATACTTTTCAAGCTAACATCTATGATAATTAGTGTTTATGGCAAGTTGAAACTTTGGGGCGAGAAAAACCGAAAATAAACAAACATCCATATAGATTAACGACGATTAAGACAATAGACGGACAAACAGACGTACAGGCACAGACAGATATTAATTTATCAACACGTATATATTATGGACAGAGAGAGAGAAGGAGATTTTTGTCTTTTTTTTTTTTGTTTGTTTGTTCTTTACGAGGAAGGTGGTACGGACCTACGGACGATTGGGGGGTCGAAGAACTCTCCATTCCCTGCTGACCAAGGCCTAACGACGATTCGTCCTCTTGCAACAACTCCATGTATCCAGAAGCGGCGAACCACCTGTATTTCGTTTTTAAGATTTTTTTAACGATCATAACTCGAGCCTCGAATGACGCTACCGCCAAAGAGTCAACACGTAGCGAAGCCTAGCGCGCGTTAAACTATCGCGACTGGACAAATTTTTCTTTCTCTTTTGTCTTTCATGTACTATGAATATCCGGGTGGAGTCGAAACAAAAAAAAAAGTAGATCGGCGACTGCGAATTTGCTTTTAGCGATTTTTGGCATGGCGTGTGTGAGTGTGTGTGTCGGGGTTTTTGATCATTGTCGGTGAAGTCTCGACCCGTTGAATACTTGGAAGAACAGTGGATTTCTGCAGACTCGCGTGGCAAGAACGAGTTTCGATCGAACGGCACAATTGGGAGAAGAAACTTCATCGAAATTATTGGATTGAGCCGAGATTATTGAATTTGTGATTTTTGGTCGCGGACAACGATGGCCAAACCGCAGCAAGGCAGACAGGACTTTTCGTTAGTAAATATAATTTTTTTTTTTAAGTGTAAACTTGAAATGGAATATTGGGATGGGCGGAAGTGCGCGTAACATTAAAATGATTCAAGCCCAAGGCTGTTGACCAACAGTTAAACGGTTCTCCAGCGATCAACGGGTCTCGACGGCGGAAAGGTAGGGTGGAAAGGGTCGGAAAAGAGTACCGAGAAAGTGGGAAAAGTGTCGAATCGGGGTTGGTATTGTTACGTTGTTACGTAGTGGATGATGGACGAGATGTGAATGATGGTACTACGATATAAGAAGGCAAACGAGACTAACACAGCGCCAAATCGAGACCGCTGTCTTGGGAGGGTCGCCTGGGACTCGGGCTCGCCGGTCTCAAGAAAAGCCTCTCGTCCTGTCGTCTCGCTTCCAAACGATTCAACTCTTCGGTTATCCCTGTGTGACCGTTCTCCGCCGCCAATTCGGTCGCCGTTCTGTTCTGACAATCTCGTACGCGTAGCGCCATCGCGTTCCACCTGTCCAACACAGATCGCGGTACATAGACGATCGTTGCTACTTCATTTGCTTTCTTTTTGTTTCGTTTGTGTTTTTGCTTATTCGTTTTTTATTTTGTTTTGCCATATGCCCGCGCGCGCGTTGTTCCCACGAACGTTCGCGTATTGCGACAAACGCGCCCTCGTTTTTAGGGTTCCGTAGCCAGTGGGAACCCTCAAAGTGTCGCTCGTGTCCGCGTCCGACCGTCAGCCGGGGCTTCGTAACTCCTACAGCTTATCACTTGTCGCGCTGACATTCGACAGGCGGACGATTATGCATAGACGTCGCGCGTGGCGATAAATTCAGGAATACATTTTGTGCAATGATGCTTCTTCCCGTAGGTGGAAAGTTTATGAAAAAAAGAAGCATCGCGTATGCCATCGAGTAGATGAACATTGGATAGAGCGCGTTTAAAATCCTACTTAGTGCTATTTAAAAAAAAAAAAATCCGGCCGCCTTGGTCTCGCGCTGTGGGCCTCCGCATTCATTAGCAAAGGGCCCCACTCTCCTCCTTTCTTGCAACCATTTGATTTTGAGGTCTAGAATAATTAGTGAAAATAACATTCGGTAAGAACTTTCATGTAAAATTATTTACTGAAAACATTTTTAGGAAACAAAAAGAAAGAACGATCTCAATTTGACGAGGTTCCGACCGTGCAGAAATTTATTGGGGAGTTCCCAGATCCTACTACATCCCTATAGGAATTTGATCGGGATGCAGCACGTAGGATGTCCTCATTCGGATCCAATTGGATTCTGTACTGTTTCCCGATTAACGCCGTTTAATAATTCTTATCACGTTCAAATCGTCAATATGTGAAAAGTCAAGAGAAAAAACTCAGCGCGTTGAAACGTAACCTGCACACTTTGTGAGCGGTTACTTACGTGGTGAAATTGTGTCAAGGCGCAGTAAAAAAAAAAATAACAAACGATAATTACAGTGGATTTCCCGTGATGTGATTCAAATTGATTCTTAAGATATACTTCTTTAAGATCCACTCATTTTGTATGTCTACATATTTTGTTTAGAAAATGCAAAGTACAGAATGCGATGGCATCCATCATGAATCGTATCGGATTCTGTTCGATAATGTGGAATCCTTTTGGATTTTTACCGAACTAATGTAATTTAATAACTAACTAATATAATAATAACTAACTAATGGACTTTGTTAAAATCCTCACGGTTATTACAAACGATAATTAGAATGGATTTCCAGTAATATGATTTTAATCGATTCCTAAGATATATTTTTTTAAGATCCCCTCATTTCGTATATCTACAGTGGGTAAAAAAAGTATTTGTACACCACGTGTTTTCCAAATTATCGTGCAAGAAAAAAATTAAATACTTTAGCATTTTTTTTTCGCAGAAAAAATAAAATGTTCGACAAAAATGTTCGGAAAAAAAATAAAATGCTGTAGCATTTTTTTTTTTCGTAGGACAATTAAAAAAATACGCGGTGTACAAATACTTTTTTTATCCACTGTATATGTTTTGTTTAAAAATTCAACGTACGAAATGCGATGAGGTACATCAAGAATTGTATCGGTTTCTCTTAGATAATCCTTTAGAATTGGTACATTGGATTCCCATGGGGATCCCTATTAGAATCCAATGTACGAGCGTGACGTTTTAGTCTAGGGATCCAATGCTTCGACCCATTGAATCCCTATCAGGAAGTGGAGACAAGTATGGGAATCCAATTGGATCCCTAAAAAAATTACTGCACGGGCATCTGCTATATTTTCGACGATATTCCAAAAATATTATTCTGCTCCAAACGAGTAATGGACCTTTAAGGTATTACTGGATGGATATTAAAAAATCGATAAAATCCTTGAAAGTTCGAGGAACAATAGTTTTTAATAGAATACTAATGCATGAATTATTTTAGAATTTTTCACTAAATACTTTAGTAGTTATAAACATATGAATTTAACACGGTCGCTTATGGAAAAACAGCGTCTGCACACGTGGTTGCAAAATGAATGAAAATAAACCGCCGTAAATTCTGAAAATATTATATCATCAAGATTTATGATCAAGCGATTGATTACGCTAAGTTTCAAATAAATCGACTAAATAATTGTCGAGAAATTAATTAAAGTAATGAGGAGTATCGCTTTTTTAACGATGAATTAATAGCAATCATCGGAAAACTCAATATATATTGAGTTTTTGGGTAATTATTGATAATAAAAAGATGATCTGATGTATTAATTAAATTTTTTAATCGAGCATTTTTTTCGGACAGTTTGGTACAGATGTACAGTCACTGAGAAAACCTCAGTCAAGCACACGCCAATATCGTCGAGTTTGACTTCAATTATTATTAAAAGTGGTAAATTAACATGTCTAAGTGTTAATTTAATATTAAATTAGCCATTTGTAAGGCTAAACATGTACGACATGAACTATACTGTAAATCCACGATTCGTCCATTTTGGACTAACTTTTTGCCCGACGATACATCCAGTAATACCTTAAGGCAGTAGTCTGCTTTACAGGCTTCAAAAAATCGATTTTTCGTTTTTGTCTTAAATCTATTCCAAAACTATCCAAGAATATGTGTTCAAAATTTTAGAGGCCAATTCGACATATTTTCGAAGCTAGATCAGTTTTAGTGGCCGAGCGTCGAGCAGGTGCGAATGCTCGGGCAGAACTTTACAGCCCGTTTTCTCGAGTTTTCATTTTCACAAGTTTTGGAAAACGGTGCCGGCGATAGTAAAAACAATATATGTCCGATCGAAAAAAACCAAAGTGATCTAGTTTCAGTATTGAATTATCTTCTATTTGAACTCAAAAAGTTGGACAAAAGTACTATTTAAATTACTTGTTTTGCAACTTAAAGTGAATTTTTTTTTTCAAAAAAGTGATTTTTTTTTTCAAACTTCGAAAAAATTTGGAATTTCGTCATTTCTTCGGTATTTTTTTAGTTCATATAGAAAAGGAACTTATAAAAACTAAAAAAAAATTTGGTTCCACTGTTTCAGATGCATCGCACGACCTCCATCACCGGCACCGATTTACGAGTGCACACTCCAGGCGCCCCAGAAAAATCGTTACAACTTTGGCAAATTTCAATAATTTGTAATAATAAAAATTGTTTTTTAAAGCTTGAATATAATATACTATCGTCTCAAAATTTCGTTTACCGCAATCATTTCCTTCCCTTTCAAAAAAATTGTTGAAAAAACGCTTTTTTTCGGCTCCTAAAGCAGACTACTGCCTTAATGGAACATCACGATAATGTGTGAACCTAACAAGCTACGGAACCCTACTTCAATGCGTGATGCGACGTACGCACTTGACTGCTTTTTGTATGCGATTTGCGGCGCCATCGGTCACGTCGTCATCAACACCGTTGATTTTCGCCGGATCGGTACTCAACGATCATTACTCACCGATACAGGATTCTGGCCGTGTCCGCGTGACCAGCCGCACACGCCCAAGCAAGAGGCGTGAGTCCCGCCGCGTCCTGTCTCAGAGCATCAACCTCGGCGTCCAGGACGCTGCTGGGATTCTCCGCCCTCCAATGAAGAAGGGCACACGCCAGCCTCGAATAGCCTAAACCCGCGGCCAGATGCAGAAGCGTCGGGCCTCCAGACTGCAGCGGTTCAGCTCCTTGTCGCCAAGGACGTACAACCGCGTCCTGCGAAAGACCGACAGTTTTTTCTAGTATTGAGGACTCGTAGGACCAAAGTCCAAAACACACGCCCTCAACGACTAGTACGGGGTATGGAAATGCGAAGGGACGTTCTCGAAGTTTCTTGGTAGGTATTGAATTATTCAGACTGTCGAAAATCTGCCGAGCATTGACCTACAGTATATATGTGGACCAAGGACTGAAGTCGAGATAATTGCATCCTCGATGATTGCCCAACTTCTACTGATAAGTGGATGTCATCATAAAAATTGAACGTCCATTATCCATGAGGAGTCTATCCAAGTATTGTTAGCCGATCAATTGTAGACGGTGTTTTTTTATTTATAATAATCGATTAATTCCATCGATATTATTCTCATTTCATTCATCGATGTTCTTTATATGAGACATTGGAAATTTTCTTGTTACTGTCGCTACCTGATATAAATTCATTCAGGTGCACCGAGCAAAAGAAGAGCGGGGGCTGACGTAAAGACATTGTGTGCCTTGTATGCATTTTTTGATCTATTCTGGTCTTCTTATCCAGAGTGGGTCGCATATTGCTGGGGGATTCATCATTTTCTCGTTCATTTCCGGTCTATTTCATCCCCACAAATAGATTTAACAGTGCGTTAAAATCGCACCATCCATGTATATATATACTAGCGATCGTCCGCATGGAATTTTTGCTTCAAGCTATTAGGGCCTCGGAGCATGGGTGTTTCTGAACAGAATACATTCAAATCGAAAAAATAAATAAAATAATGACGATTCATTAAAAAATAAATCTCACTAAAATTGCTTAGTTCGAATATAAGTAATTGATCAAAATTTATTTTCCATACAAACTTTTACATCCCATTTCATCCTTTTAGGTGTTGATTTTCCCAAAAATCCTTCCTTTGTGCACCCTTTGTGCTCTACGCCCTTTGAGGAACATATCTTCCGAATTTCGTTGAGATAAAAGCAGAGAATTCGATTTTCCCATACAAAATTCAACACCCAATTGCACCCCCAATTAGGGGTTGTTTTTTAATATCCTGAAATATGCGTTTTATTATTTGTTTTGAAGAATATTTATACCAAGTCTCAAGTTTATTCACGCAAGGAATACAATTTTCCGTGCAAACTTTTACACCCCATTTCACTCCTTTAGGAGTATATTTTCAAAAAATTCTTTCTTAGTGCACCTCTACACCTTCTAAGGATCTTCTGCGGTTTAGGTTGTGCGTTGTCTATATGTCAATCAGTCAGTCATTCAGTCATATTTTGTATTGGAAGTAGAACTTCCAATATAAAATACCAAGCATCTATTAAAAAAATCTTCGGCCGTTTTCTTCCTCACTCATTGAACACCAGAATCCTCACGGCATTCCATCACACGAAGCTTAGTTGGTGGGTTAGGGTTTACCTCGAAAACACGTATATTTGAAAGCTAATGACGTAAGTAAAATAAATGATCCGAAAAACTCCTTATAACGACAGCACGTCTTGGGAAAAGCGCCTGTTCTTTTCTGCGACCGATGAGAAATTTCTCAAATAAAAAACAAGTACAACCTTTTATATTAATCCATTTGCGTTATTCCCTATCAACATCATTGGCTTCTCGAGTGCTGATAAAGTTAGACCAATAGAATCGTGCCAACCAAACATCCACCATCTTCGCATCGATTGTAGTCAACATCACTCATGAGGCCTCTTCAAAGGCTCGATAGATAGATCCAAAACTTTCAATTCCAATTGGCTGAAGGTTCTTCAAACACAGCATACGTTCATTTACCTGACAGTAAGCTACCAAGCGTTCCTCGAGATGGGCCGCAGGCGAGGGTGGTCCGGGTCCTTGGAGGCGAGCCTCAACGTCGGCGAGACGATCGAGCAGCGCTCTCTCGGAGCTCGGTTCGGTAGCAGGGGCTCGACGATATTCGAAAGTCACGCTGTCGGATACGACGAAACCGTCGCAGGCGACTTGCAGGGAAGCGATGCCGGGTGCGTGAGCTGGACATCGGCAACGCAATACACCTGGTTGAACCAAGCAGGCCTCGACGGATTCCGCGTCGAAAAGCACGGAATACGATTGCGAGCCGCTCCCACCGGTCCACGGGCCAGCCACGAGAACCTGTGTGAAAAATGGCAAATCGAAACGATCGATTTATGGAAGCGTTCCGTATCCGGTCGGGAGTGGCGAAGGAAAGAGCCTGACCTTGACGCCGCCCTCGGTGTAACTCCACTCGGGGCTGTACTCGGCGATGTGAACGGTCGCGCCGGGATGACGGCCCACGTCATTCTGTGCCGTTCTGTCGTCAGGCTTCGCGTGTTCCGTATTAAAGTCCTGTAAGTCGGGAAAGTCACCGAAAACATCGAAGGCATCGAGATTCACGAGTACGTCGTCGGACGAGTCGATAAAATCCAAGGGATTCATAATATGATTGTCAGCCGGGGAGGGCGATGGGGACGGTGGTACCATATTGGCCGAGAGCGTTCTCTGAATGTCCTCCTGGCTGAGGTCCAGAGTTTCCGCGAAATCGGCCACGACGGTACCGTTACCCGTTGAATTTACGATCGTCGGTACGCCGGTTCTCTCGGCAACGCCTTCCTGGGTGTCGATATCCTGATGAGTCTGTTGTTCACGGTCCACGCTCGTTTGTTGAACGATCTGTTGCTGCTCGGTGACCTGCTGCATCTCCACTTGTTGACCCTGGGACTGTTGTTGCTGTTGTTGTTGTTGTTGTTGTTGTTGTTGTTGATGCTGCTGCTGCTGCTGCTGTTGCTGATGATGATATGGTTGACTGTTTAGTATTAGTAAACCACCTCCACCCTGAATCTGCTGTAGACTTAAAACTAGAGGAGCCGGTTGTTGACTCTGGGTCGAATGGGAATGTCTTGTAAATCCGCGTGGTGCGGTGGCTGCGGTCGACGAGGGCTGCTGACCCCCGGTCGTCGAAGTCACCTGTAACCCCCAAGAATACCTCGGCTAGGCAAAATCTATTAGAAGCCATTCGGGGCTCTTCTATCTACCGCTCGTTTTCCGGTCACTAGTCCTGTCCAAGGTAGTCACTCGCTCTTAGCCACTTTGATCGTCTCCTAATGGGGAGTTTAGTAAATTTTCAAAGTTTTCAATAGCGTTTATCTTCAAGACTGCAAAGTTCACGTTTCCGAATGTTCACCTCAAACGGTTTTGCAGCCGAAGCGAATGATCAACTGGCTAGAGCGTGCCACCAAGGACTCTGCCCTCAACTTCTAATCCCTTTCCGCAAACCTGATTGTCCGGCGTAAGTCTACGCGGCGCGAATTGCGTGCTGCTCGTGGTCGTCGTCGTAGTCGTAGAGGCCCTCTGACGATCCAACAATTGCGAGACTATCATGTCGACGGGATGACTCGTGTGTTGATTGAGATGGGGATTGTTCGGGTCGTCATCACCGCCGAGGAACATTGGCCTAAGTTGGGAGGCGAGCTCGTCCCTCGTCCATTCCTTCTTGTCGGGCGGTAACGCGAGACAGGGCGGCAACGCCGCCAATTTCGCGTCACCGTCCGGATAAGGAACGTTCAGGTAATGGACGAGTACGACATCGGGATTCTGTAGTAGCCAGTAGCAGCGACGATGAAAGGTTGGTAGTATCGCCGAGTGCACGTAACAACCGTAGATACACTCGACACCTTGGACCTGTGGAGTAGTTCGATAAGAGGCGGAATAGGAATGAGGAAGGATCGAGCGGAGGAACGATGTCATTTGAGTTTTCGCAAACGGAAAAGAAAACAGCTGAAGGAACGAATCAAAAGCTATACTTTCGCTCGTTCAGCTTTACGTTTCACGGACGATCGGACAACCTTGAGCTTCATGTGGTCTTCGCGGGTTGTTTTGCCATCTTTTCGCTTCTTCCAGCAGTAGCCGTCGCGTCGGTAGCGAACCTTTTTCCTCGAGTAGAGTAGCATGGAGCCGCTTCGAGGCCTGACCTTCACCTCGCGGCTCTGCCATTCTCCGTGTCTCTGGAAGCTTATAAGGATCGCGGCGATTTCCTGGGGACACATAAAGCCAACCACCGGATAAGCGCGTATCCCTTCTTTTCCCACGATCCAAGGATCACGCGAAGGCAACAAAGGGAGGCAAAAAAAGAGTCTTCTTCAATCCGGCTTGTCCCCCGGCGAAAGAAAACACGCAGACGAACGAGAAGAAAAAAAAAACAAGTAAAGGAACAAGACAAACGTTCGCGTACGTCAGCGAAAATAGAATGCGTTATTTTTTTTCTCCTACTCAATTTATACCTTCTATAAATAGAGAAGGAATTGCGAAAGAGAAGTTCGCGTGCGAGCTATTTCGCACTTGAGTATGTGTTGCATCGTGTATACACATGTACCATTATTCTGGAAGGAAGTTAAAGAGATGGAGGGGGGAATAAGGGTGGAAGGTGAAACTTGAGGATGAGAGGGAAGAGCGACACGAGTGAAGCAGAACACGAGTACAAGAGTCACGGTTCGCCGGTATTGATTCAAGGGAGGGCAAGCCGCCTTATTTCATTCACGCCTTGGCCTCCGGATACATCGGTTAAAGCAGAGAGGCCTCAGAGACCGAAAGAGCAAGTCGTAATCCGTTCCAACTTCAACGCCTCTATATACGTGTCTACATATTTTTATATATGCTTCCTATACAGTACGAATGTATAGCCAAGCACCAGACACGACGCTGACATCTGCCTTTTCTCCGTCTGCCGCTTTTGCACGTCTCAGCGAAAGCAACGAACGACGCTGAAATAATCTCCCCCTCCATTGAATTCTTCGTGTGCTCGGGGGAAGGTGGCGAATGGGGAGAGGCAAAGAGAGAGAGAGGGAGAGAGGGAATTCGGGATGAAGAGAATCGCCTCCATGAGAGCTTCATCTTATCAAGACTCGAGTAGACATACCACATACCTATACTACATACAGAAGAGGTGAGCGAAGCCAAGTGCAAAATATTCTCATACTTTTCACGCCTCCAGTCCTAATACCCACGAAAAGATGATTCCCGGGGCGATCGTTCATCTCCTTTCTCTCTCTCTCTCTCTCACCCTCTCTATCTCTCCCTCCTCATTCACACGAGAGCCAAGAAGAGGATTTACCCTGGGACAGAGTAAAACGGATTTTCATGAAGTGTCTCCCACGAGAGGACCATGGCGTGTGGTCGAGGTCTGTGGGTCTCCCAGCGAGGATTCATCATCCCCCAGGCATAGGGCCGGAAGATATTTCTCTTCTCCCATCACTCTCTTTTTTTTTACTTGTACACATTTTTTGCCCCGCCGAGGGTGGATGAAAAGTTCCAGTTCAGGTGTATTTCGCACCTGCATCTGTAAGGTACGTCAACGGGAGTTTTGCGAAATACGCTTCGAAGGAAGAAGACGTCTTAGGTAATCTGGCGGTGATGCTACCTCACCACGAAAATCTCTTAGCTGAAGGAACCTGGTGATAAATTGCACAGACGATGGGGAAGGTTTCAATATACATGTATATGTACATATCCATTATATATATATATATATATATGTACATATATATATATATATGTACATATATGTAGATATATGCACGCTTTAGCGAAGAGGATTGCTGAGAAGAGCTTATACTTGAGAAGAGTCGAGTCCTTTGGTAAAGCTGCTGCGGTCTCGCGTCTTTATATACGTTCCTTCACGAGCATTGGAATCCTGTCGCCTCTCGATCCTCTCATACCATCATAAATTTCTGATGCAAATCGAAGGGCGCGAGAATCTCTTATCGAATGCACGCTCGATTCCCGTTCGTGAGGCTCAGCGAATTTCTCCAGAACTGCTATTTTTCCATCCGCCTTTCCTTCGTTTTTCATTCCTTTCAGCATCTGCGCGCACACACACCTCCGATCGGTCTTTCTCCGGACGGGGATCGACTTCGTAGAGTAGCGATAGCCATCGAAGAGGGAGCGCGAATCCAACGGAGGAGAATAAAATTAATGGAGGAAATTGAAAAAGTGAAAGGGATGCCAATCGGCGTATTGGCTACGGAACGAAAGTAAATAAGCGAGAGAAGAAGTGGCGCGGCTGGTGAATCCGATAAGAAAAAGTCTCGGGTATTGGAGACTCGACTGATTGACGCCGCCAGGGAGATTCGAGGACTACCGACGCCACAAAAAAAAACAAGAATCCCCTGAAAATCCTTTGCACTTGGCTAATTCGGCGATTGGACGAAAGCTTTACATTTGGCATCGCGGCTGAGAGGCAGCAATATTTTGCAAGACGAAAATATTTCTGAAGCACGAACCAATCGGGAATATCGCTTAGCTCGGTTAAGTCAATCGCGATTGCTGATACATCGTGAAAACGTACGAGACCGCACATGTCCGGCTTACGTAAGCAAGAAGGAGAGAAAGAGAGGGAAGTGACTAGTCGAATGGAGCAATTGAAAAAAAAAAAAAATCTTCAAAACGGTGCCTCCGGGTAGGCCAAAAGCTAGTCATGAGAGTGAAAAGCGAAGGATGGAGAGAATTACCGAATGGCCGGAGGTCGACCTCCCGCACGTTTTGCCTCATCTCTCTTCCTTCGTTACTCTCGCTCCCTTACGTTTTCTTTGTCTATCTGGTCATAGCTTGCCAGGCGAACGGCGAAACGTGATCTGGATATAAATATTCTTGTCCCTCTGCCCTCGGTATACCTCGTTCCCTTGGCTTCCGGTCGTTGGACAAGCCAAGAGAAA
>OZ010712.1:15019714-15039817 GCA_963932345.1 Ophion ventricosus | reverse complement strand
CATGGCATGCACGTGTTTGCCCCTTTCGTCTAAAGTCAAGTGGTCGGACACACATGAAGCACAAACACATATATTTGATATATTATGCTCCTTATCAAAGATGTAGTAGAATAAATGTGACAGTTGTCGTTAGTCACTATCTCCCGCGAGATGTTCACTGAAAATACTCCAAGAGAGAGAGAGAGAGAGAAAGAGAGAGAGAGAGAGAGAGGAGAGAGAGAGAGAGAGAGAGAGAGAGAGAGGGAGAGAGAGTAACGCCTTCATTATTCGGAATTCATTTTCGCCAAGCGGCGAAAATTCTTATGAAATGAAAATAAATGTAATTGTGGGAAAAAATAAAATCTAGCTTTCTATTCGACGTAGGAAAATCGAAGTTTTTAGAAAGAACGACGCGTTCCTTCTCGTATAGTGGACATATATCAAATGAAAACGATATACCGCCAATGGTACTTCTGTCAACTGAATTGTAAATAACTGTACTGAGATGTTGAAATTCAGTTGCGAAAAAAAAATAAGTATACTTCTGGGAGGCGAAAGCTTCGAACTTTCTTGTAGTAAACTAACAGCAAAAAACAAGGTCGGTTATGTTTCAGAAACATTTTGTTTCACTGAACAATCGTTATAGCGGGTAAAAGTTAACTTGTCGTTTTCGAAAATTCGAAAATGTGGACATTTAAAAGGTTTCGCTTTTTATTAGAACAATATTTGGAAAATACTTATATCAACAATATTTAGAAAATATTGCATTTGAAAAATCCTTGAAAAAAGGAATTTTTCTTTCTTTCGTTTAATGAAAAAAAAATTGAAAAAGTACAACGTTTATTCAGTAAAGCAAAATTATATAACAAATCTAAACTTCGATTGACCCTTGTCGTACGTAATGCCTGGAAAAAAAATTCCACGGTTTGCAAATGGCAAAAATAATACTAAAAGAAAGCTACATTTATTTATCACGCAATTTTTTGCTTTGTTTAACGAAGCAAAAATAAAAAGGTGAAAAGATTATTCAGTAAGGTGAAGTACGTAACAAATCTAAAGATACTCAAGCATAACTGCACTTCGATTGAGCCTTATCGTGCGTAATGCCTCGAAAAAAAATCCACGATCTGCACAGGGCAAAAGAATACTAAAAAAGGTTCTTTCTTTACTAAATACTAAAAACATTTCTTTACTAAATACTAAAAAAGGTTCTTTCTTTACTAAATACTAAAAAAAATTACTTTCTCGCGCAATTTTTCTTCTTCTTTGTTTATGAAAAAAAAAAATTCAATAGGTAAAAAGTTTATTTAGTAAAACAAAACTATATTAAAAAAAAACTAAGGATATTCAAGCATAACCGAACTTTGATTCACCCTTGTCGTACGTAATGCCTTAGAAAAAAAATTCCGCGGTTTGAAACGAGCAAAAATAATACTAAAAGAAAGCTATATTTCTTTCTCACACAATTTGTTTTCTTTTTTGTTTAAGAAAGAAAAATTGAAAACGTTAAAAGTTTATTCAGTAAAGCTGAATTACATAACAAATCTAAAGATATTCAAGCATAACTGCACGTCAATAGAGCCTTATCGTACGTAGTGCCTCGAAAAAAAATCCAAAAAGAAAGCTAGATTTCATTCTCGCAAAATTTGTTTTCTCCTTTGTTCATAAAAAAAAATTGAAATAGGTAAAAAGTTTATGCAGTAAAACCAAACTACATTAAAAACAAATAAAGACATTTAAGCATAGCTGCACTTTGATTCCCCTTGTCGTACATAATGCCTCGAAAAAAAATTCCACGATTTGCACAGAGTAAAAATAATACTAAAAGAAAGCTACATTTCTTCTTCGCGCAATTTTTTTCTTCTTTGTTTAACAAAGAAAAATTGAAAAGGTAAGAAGTTTATTCAGTAAAGCTAAAATACATAACAAATGTAAAAGTATTCAAGCATAACTTCGATTCTACCTCGTGGCACGTGATACTTCGTAAAAAATTCCATGTTTTGCAAAGACACAAATAATACAAAAAGAATACTACATTTCTTTCTCGCACGTTTTTTTCTACCTTGGTTAATAGCGAAAAATTGCAAAGGTAAAAAATGTATTCGGGAAAGTAAAATTACATATTAAATCTAAATACATTCAAGCATAACTCTACTTAGATTCTCCCTCACCGTATGTAATGCCTCGAAAAATGTTCTCTTTTTTGTTTAAAAAGGAAAAATTGGAACGGTAAAAAGTCTATTCGGGAATGTAAAATTCCATATTAAATCTAAAGATATTCAAGCATAACTGTACTTCGATTCTCCCTCGTCGTACGTAATGCCTCGAAAAAATACCACGTTTTGCAAAAAGCAAAAATAATGCTAAAAGAAAGCTACATGTCTTTCTCGGGCATTTTTTTTTTTCTTCTTTTTTTAACAAAGAAAAATTTCAACGGTAAAAATTTTATTCGGTGAAGTAAAATTCCATATTAAATCTAAAGATATTCAAGCATAACTGTATTTCGATTCTCCCTCGTCGTACGTAATGCCTCGAAAAAAAATGCCACGTTTTGCAAAAAAGCAACAATAATACTAAAAGAAAGCTACATTTCTTCTCACGCAAAGTCCACGACTGCGATGTCTATAACTGGAGCCACGCGCTCGTGACTCCGTTGGCGTATTATGCAAATTCCTCGTACCCTCTTGGTCCGTGCGCTGGACTTTCGAGGGTTGGTTCGTTCGTGTACTCCGGAAGATTCTTGCCGGTGTTTCGAGGTCGGGCAAACAGACGACCGCCGATAGTAGTACGGAGGGGAATGGGAACGAAAGAATAAAAGGGAGAGAAAAAAAAACAAAAGAGAATGAAAGTTGCGACGGTGACGTTGGAGGTGGGGGAATTCTTCATGACGAGCTTCGGAAGAAAAACTAATTTCGTCTGTCATTACGTTGAGTGTCTGACTCGGCAGCTGACCCACCAACGCGTCTTTCGGAGTAATTTAGCTCGATAGGACAAACGAGAAATGGGAAGATCCTCATCTTTATGTCCTCCGCACTAACCCCTTCCTTCATTCTCCGGAGCCTTTCCCGAATTCTCACAGTTTGAAACCCCCCTCACGATTTATTTTATATACGTCTGTATACGCGGGTACACGTTGCATCTCTATTGGGCTTGTGTACTTGCTAGGAAATACGAAGAGATTTCCCACACGTGAGAGTGGCTGGATTCGTTAAGCGCGGAGACGTGCCAACAATACCATAGATTTCGGCAGGAATCTTGGGAGAAACCAGAGCTCTTACCTTTTTTTTTTTGTATTTTTCTTTATTATTTAGAGATATAAGGTCATCCAGTATGAAATATCCGCTTATCTCAAGTATCAAGTTTGATACCTGACATCTCTGATATTTCACTTTGACACCCGAGTAGAAATTGTTCTATCCTGTTCGAATTACGTGCTAGTAACTGAATGGCTCAATTGAGCTCATACGAACTGACTAATGACTGCCTATGAGGTAGTATTATTCTAAATATTTTGTTATCCAGCCCTCGTCTATTCACTGCCCAATCGATTTTCACGATTAATATCACTGCGTTACAATAAAAATACCACCTAATAACTAGGCTGTACTGGACTAGACAACCATGGTTACGAATAACAAAGTGACATTACTACATGTATCTACACGTACTATCATGTAGCGAATGACTCAATGGCTGGCTAGCCAACTTGAGTTTCAGATGGCGTTGCGAATGAACAAAACTCTCAAGTGGGTATCTCTCTAGGACCTATCCAACACCAGCTAATTGCGGCTATGCACGCCTTGGCTAGTCACTGCCTAGCCGAACTTGATTACGGATGTCGCTGTCTTACGATAAAAATACCACCCAATGACTAAATCCCACCTGGCTAGTCAATGATCGTCACATATGACAAAGTGAGGTTATGTGACAACATGTACTTCCATCGAGCGATTGGCTCATAGCTGGCTAAGCAATTTGAGTTACAGATAGCATTGCGAATGAAGAAAAAAAATCGTCAAGTGGGTATCTCGCGATGACCTAGCCAACACTAGCCAACTGGGGCTATCTGCTCTTTGATTAGCCACTACCCAGTCGATCGTGATTAGTTTATATAATGTTTATATCATTATTCGGAGTTTATATAATGGATAGCATTAGTTGCAGTAACATTGTGCTCATTAATTCATCTCTAGCCAGATTAAATGATTGGATAAATACAATTCGACGTTAATTATATGCGAATACAGCTCTAAATGCAAAAAAAAAGTAATCAATCCGATAATGTTACTTAAATTTGTTAATCCACTTATTTCTTAATAACGCAACTTTTTGCACGTGTAGACGATCCGAAATTAATTAGTTAATTAAGTAGAACTGACTCAGTGGACAACGTCGTGGATTTGTCACCCAGAGGTACCGGGATCGAAACCAACTCACACGTATGCGTTTTTTCCGATGTAATTTAAAATTAATCAATTAATATATTTGCAGCGCAAATATCGTAAACAGCATTGGCAGTTGAGGAAGAACATCGTAAAATTAAGCCGCGATATGAATGTGAAAAAAAAAATTTGCACATTAAGAGAAGAAATATTACACAGCTGCGAGATATTTTTTTTTATCTCGTCACCACCTAATTTTCTGTATCCAATCACTAGACGACGGAAGGGTTATGGTACAAGGCTGGACAGTGACTAACTAAAATGGCTAGCTACTGTCTATTTGAAATATAATTTTACTAGCTCAGGACTAAACGGTGATGAGTTGCGTTTTCCACTCGGGCAGTTCGTGGTTTTTTTGTCGTTGTGAGAGTACGTCATTAGCCTTTCAAACACACGTTTTGGTTTGTGATAATCTATCGAATTGCCTTTGGTACATTCAATTTTGTAAACCGCGGCAAGATAAAAAAATTCGCGTTATTTTCGAATATGAGTTCCGTCGTGGAACTAATGCAGCGCGGACAACTCGAAGTGTCAACGAAATGTTTAGCAAGAATATGGCTAATGAACGCACAGTACATCGATGCTTTGAGAAATTCCAATCTGGCGATTTTGATCTTCAAAATGAACCGCGTGGGTGACTTGAGAGCTAGGTGGATAATGATGAGCTGAAAGTTTCACTGGCAGCGGCTACATATATAACTAGGCGTTAATTAGCAACAAGATTTGACGGCACTATTTTCAACGATATTTGAAACCATTTGAAACAAATCGGTAAGGTTAAGAAGCTGGAAATCGGACATTCCATACTTAACCCTTTATATCACGGTGTGACAGTTCTGTAACAAACCACCCAAGTGCTCAAAAAATCCCACATTGACGTTTTATCCTCTTTTAAATCAAAGTCACACGACGACTACAAACAGTTCTGATTTTTTAGTGCAATTCATGCGCACTAGATGGCGTTAGTTGGATGAAAATTTGTTCGAAGTTCACTTGTTGCGAGATTGCAAGATTCGAGTGTGCGCAAAGTTAGCAAAAATCGAAAAAAAAACAGATAAAAACGACAAAAATTACGTGTTTGCTTGGGTTTGTTGCGGTTACAACAAGCAAAACAACTGCTTCGAAGCATTCCATACATCATAAAGGAATATTACGACACAATGTAACATGTCTGTCACACTCCCTTTATTGCTTTGTAACTAGCCCCCTGATTAAATTTTTCGAAAACTAAATAATACGTGTTTTTTTTCGTTTATTAAAACCTACCATAAAGTCAACTAATTTAAATTTTTACGTTGTTAAGTTATGAAGGGTTAATGAGCGAATATATTAACTATCGGTCACTAGGCCGGTCACTAAATAATGTTCTTTGTGAGCCCCGCACGAAGAGAATTAAAAAGTAATTTTTGTCGTGAATTTCACGGTAAAAATTACCGTGATATATTTCAATGTGGTGACAAGTGAGAAAAGCATAATAATTCGTATGCGACAAGTTTTTTTTAACTCACGTTACAGAAAATTTCAAATACGTAGCTAAAATTTTACTATACAAGAAGGGTAGCGCGCACGATAATTTTTACCGAGAGCACAATACATTTTCCTATAACACTCATTAAATTTTATAATAAATCTTAAAATAACTGTTATAAAGACGATACTTTTTTATAGACATTTTTGAAAGGCATAAAAAAATAAAATGCACAGTAAAATTTCGCTGATATTATATATTTTTTAAATTTAAGTTTTGCGTATTTTGTTACACATCAAAATTTACTAGAAAATCTGGTAAAATTTTCTATCTGAAGAAGAAATTTTATTTTATTTTCGTGAAAATCTGTGTTTTACTCAGTAATAATAAGCGAAGTTTCAGGGTTGTCATCTGGTTACCGTTACTACACGGTAATTTTTAACATTTAATTCTCTCCGTGCGGGACAATTTTTTTCCCAGTTTTTTCGTATTCCATACGGATTATCAATCCGTTAGCCGTTTACCTACTGTTAATAGATATCGAGGGAGCAAAGTAAAAATAAAAAATGTATTTAAAAAAAACACGTTTTTAAAACGGACTAAAAAGTATAAAACAATTTCTCGTAGCCCCGTACAGATTTATAACCCAATGCAGATTCCTAACCCAATACAGATTGTCCTGGGAATTTGTGATTGTGAATTTTTAATGGCTATGAAAATAATTGTAAGATTTAAAACGAAAAACGTGGCGCGCATGCAATAGATAATAGTGAGGAGTGTAGGGCGTAGCTGTCGTTGAGAAAACTCACACAACAGTTCATATCATTTGCAGTGCAATAAAATTGTTAGTGACTTGGGTGAACTATTCATGCATCAATTATCTTTTGCATGCGCCCCCCGTTTTTCGTTTTAAATCTTACAATCATTTTCATAGCTATTAAAAATTCACAATCACAAATTTTCAGTACAATCTGTATTGGGTTAGGAATCTGTATTGGGTTATAAATCTGTATGGGGCTACGTGAAATTATTTTATACTTTTTAGTCCGTTTCAAAAATGTGGTTTTTTAAAAATAAATTTGTAATTTAATTAATTATTTTCTGCTTTTTAGTCTTGTGTTTGTGAAATTTTGCAATCTATTTTACACATCTTGATGAGGTTATGACAGAGACATGTGGCAAATTTCAGGTTTACTTCAGTTTTTCTTTACCTGATCATATCTGAAATAGAAATAACTTAAGTTAGGTGGCTGTCTCCTTGACCATCGTAGAAATCGTCACTAATGCACTATTCACTATTAATTATTTTTTATTTTTCTCTTTCACTAAACTGTATTCATTTCTTTATTTATTTTTTTCACAATTTTTTCCCTCTTTCTCTCTCTCTCTCTCTCTCTCTCTCTCTCTTACACTTTTTTTATATTTATATTTATCTTGTCTGTCAGTTTGTTTGTTTGTCATCCAGTTCTGTGCTATGAAATTTCACGCTCAAACAAACAAACAAACGGTAGTCTCAATCGCTCTTGTTTGAGCATGATGAAGTGCGTCACGAACAAGGCGAGAGATCTGTTCATCAATTGTCGATGTTTAAGAACGATTGAAAAATTTGTACCGAACAGACAAACAAACAAACAGACAGACAAGAAAGCGAGTTAATATTGCATTGTCATCCAGGTCTAAGCTATGTTTAAAGTTTCAAGTCTCTAGCTCATCCGGAAGTTAGTTTAAAATCGATTGCAAAATTTGTACCGAACAGACAGACAAGAAAGCGAGCTAATAAAAACGTGATAAAAAAGGAAGCACCGAGTGTCTACCGCCATTACGCGTTCTTTGCCAAAAGCCCATAAAAAGTTCATTTTCGCGATCCGATGTACTCACATTAGAAGGTAATGCGTATTTTTTTCACAATTTTTTCCCTCTTTCTCTCTCTCTCTCTCTCTCTCTCTCTCTCTTACACTTTTTTTATATTTATATTTATCTTGTCTGTCAGTTTGTTTGTTTGTCATCCAGTTCTGTGCTATGAAATTTCACGCTCAAACAAACAAACAAACGGTAGTCTCAATCGCTCTTGTTTGAGCATGATGAAGTGCGTCACGAACAAGGCGAGAGATCTGTTCATCAATTGTCGATGTTTAAGAACGATTGAAAAATTTGTACCGAACAGACAAACAAACAAACAGACAGACAAGAAAGCGAGTTAATATTGCATTGTCATCCAGGTCTAAGCTATGTTTAAAGTTTCAAGTCTCTAGCTCATCCGGAAGTTAGTTTAAAATCGATTGCAAAATTTGTACCGAACAGACAGACAAGAAAGCGAGCTAATAAAAACGTGATAAAAAAGGAAGCACCGAGTGTCTACCGCCATTACGCGTTCTTTGCCAAAAGCCCATAAAAAGTTCATTTTCGCGATCCGATGTACTCACATTAGAAGGTAATGCGTATTTTTTTCACAATTTTTTCCCTCTTTCTCTCTCTCTCTCTCTCTCTCTCTCTCTCTTACACTTTTTTTATATTTATATTTATCTTGTCTGTCAGTTTGTTTGTTTGTCATCCAGTTCTGTGCTATGAAATTTCACGCTCAAACAAACAAACAAACGGTAGTCTCAATCGCTCTTGTTTGAGCATGATGAAGTGCGTCACGAACAAGGCGAGAGATCTGTTCATCAATTGTCGATGTTTAAGAACGATTGAAAAATTTGTACCGAACAGACAAACAAACAAACAGACAGACAAGAAAGCGAGTTAATATTGCATTGTCATCCAGGTCTAAGCTATGTTTAAAGTTTCAAGTCTCTAGCTCATCCGGAAGTTAGTTTAAAATCGATTGCAAAATTTGTACCGAACAGACAGACAAGAAAGCGAGCTAATAAAAACGTGATAAAAAAGGAAGCACCGAGTGTCGTTCAACATATGCATACGCCTTTATGCCAGTAATGTATCAAAGTATACATACGTATACACAGACAAACGTACACATGCAGATATATATTCATATATATAAGCACATTTATATCTATTTTAGTATGTATACAGGGTGAGGCACATAAAGTGTTACAGAGCAATAGCAGTCAAACTATTGATCATATCCAAAAATGTTTCAGACAAAAGTTTCAGTGTTCGAGAAGGCCGTCATACTGGACCACCCTATTTTTTTTATCGGTGGAGGCGCTGAAGGTACGTCAAGGTCAACTCCACTTTTTTAAATGGAACCATGTATTTTTTTTTCGATGACATTATTACCGATTTTAAGACGAATTCAGCGACATACAACACAAGGTCATTCTAGTCACGCAAAGTATGAAAATAGTCGAAAAATCGAAAAATATCGGAATAATCACTTTCAAAGGATCCACTAACCTTGGTTTGGGTCTACCTACAGAAGATGCTCGAAGTGATGACCCTCGACTTGTAAACACTTGTTTGATCGCTGTTTGCATTGCTTACGATACCAATGTTTCTTATCGGCAGCAAGTACGCATTTTCTGTTGACATATCAGTTAGTCACGCATTACCTTCTAATGTGAGTACATCGGATCGCGAAAATGAACTTTTTATGGGCTTTTGGCAAAGAACGCGTAATGGCGGTAGCACCTACCACGCCTGACGACATGCAAGAAAGAATACGCCGAGCATGTGCCGAAATTACACCACAAATGTTGGCTGAAGTTGGACGGTCTTTTCATCAGCGAATTAACAAGTGCTTACAAGTCGAGGGTCATCACTTCGAGCATCTTCTGTAGGTAGACCCAAACCAAGGTTAGTGGATCCTTTGAAAGTGACTATTCCAATATTTTTCGATTTTTCGACTATTTGGATCAATAGTTTGAGGGCTATTGCTCTGTAACACTTTATGTGCCTCACCCTGCATATAAGGCTGTATATGTAAGTATATTGTGGAGAACTGCTCTCGCGAACCGGAAGTGATGCATTCACGTTGATTTACACGGGAGTTCTCGCGGAACGCGAAGGTCGGTAAATCGACTCTTCTTCCGTGGCTGGGCGAGCCTCATTTAGAATTGAAAAAAAGAGTACAAAAATATGTATGCACAATCTTTTATTCCGTCGGAACACGCTTATGATAGTTGAAAAAATGGTATAAGTCGTCGTCTAAATAAGGAAGAACGTGAATCTGAAGGGGCAAAATCGGTTTCAGGTTGAATATTTTTCTATAGGTAGAGTAGACTGGATACGATTGTAACGGGGTATGGTTGAAATACTGCGAATATTCACGAAAGTATAAGTGGGCTGGAGAGGGGTACAAGGAGAAAGACGCATGTCTTGCAAGCTTCGACACGCTTGGCAGTGCTACGCGCCACTTCCCGCAAAACTGACGCTCGCAGAGGGGCCCATTGAGTTTTTTCGTTCAAAAGTAAGTATTTTTTATCAATTTCTTTTTGATAGTACTTCGTTGATATGACAGTTTGCGTATTGAGTGATTTTCTGAATAATTATTCAACTTTAGAGCTTCGTAAACAAGCAACTGTGTATTTGTAGGTTACTCTTCTTGATCACTGGGATAGTTTTATATTGGAGTGGGTTCGATTGTAACGTTTGTCTAGAACCGTATAAACGGAGTAGACCAGGAGAAAAATAGGTGAAATGTCAAGGAGATTGCCCACTCTGGTCTTACTTGGAGTGTACTTACGGTAGTCGCCATTATATTTGCCATAATTGCGGCTAATCTAAGTTTTCTTGTGAATGCTAATTTGTTTTTACTTGAAATTGTTTAAGAAGGGTCTATTTGATACGATAAAGCATTATCTTCATTATTTGAAAGGTTTGTTCCTATTTAATGTTAGTTTAAGATAAAAATAATAAATATGTCAATGTTGATCTCATTAATGTTGTAGACTGATTATATAGGACTATAAAAATGTTACCTAGATAATAATAAACGGTGCCATACTAGAGTAAAGTAATTTGAAAGTACCTTAAGGTCTTACATACAACTGGCTAGGTAAAGAAGGTCGATTTTTCAAAAAGGTGCTCATTCGAAAGTACTATCCTTTGAGTGTCTACCCTGAAAACTTCATAAGAAAATTCGCAGTAATGACGAAGTTATAGCGTTTCGTAACTGACCGGGTGAGCAACGACTAACGGTTGGGGCACAGGTAGACGCTGTGACAAGGGCATCAAAAGAAGGAGAAATGAGGTTGACACAGCAAAAAAAAAAAAAAAATCTAATGAAAGTGTCAACATCTAAAGAAAATCCGTCATATGGCCCAGGAATCGACGATTTCATGTAAGTTTAAAATAAACCAGTTATTTCAGTGTAAAGTGTACTCAAAACTTTAAACGCGTTTCACTCGAAACAGTGTTTTTAAAATCGGTACCAGAAATATCTCCGCAACTACTGGACCGATCGGGATCAAGTTTTGCACAGTTATGCTTCACACAATAATCTAGTACTTATCGAGCCGTTTTTTCGATACCTGGCATAGTTTTTTTTTCATCATAAGTACTGAACAATTTTAAGGCGAAAAATTGCCTGTTTTATTCCAGTGCTAGTTTTATCTATCTATTTTAAGAAACAAATTTTTTTTTTAGATAAAAAATGGCAGAGGCACGTCTGGTACCGCAACCGCTGTCAACAAAAACACGTCCCAGGAAAACGACTGTAACTTTTTTACCGTTCGAAATGTTTAACCAAATTTTCACACAATGTAGATAAAATGTCATACGTTAAAATATATATCATGGTTGTTCAATAAAATTCAGTTTTATACACCAAAAAATTCTTAAGGCCTTATATACGCGAAAAATTTCCAAATTTTTCATTTTTTTATTTATTTTTGATTCCATTAGCCTTAACGGTTAGGAATATTTTAAGCTTTACAGAATTGAAAAATTCCAAAAATTGCTATTAAATAAGGTAAGATTGCATTTATAATAGATACCGCGCGACGCGCCCGACCGCCAATTTCAAAGCCGTTTTTCCACGATTCACTTTTTTGAACCTTGTGAAAGTTCTAACTCTTGAACTAAGGTTCAGATCGCTTTGAAATGTTTACAACATATTCTTAGTATCATCACCTATCGTGTGAACCACAGAAACGAAAATTTCAATGACACAAAAAAATATAAAAAATAAAATACCGACAGAAAATTGAGTAAAAAAATGTTAAGTTTCGAATTTCTATTATAATAATTTTTTTTAAATAATATTGTTGGTTCACACTGAAGATACATTCATTATGCAATTATAAATATGTTCATTTTTTTTTCAGACACCCACATCGATGCCGAGAACTTTCACCATCAACGCGCGCGCAAAAAAAATACATTGCTTTATTATGTTATATCTCCGCCATTTGTTAATATTTCTGAATTTTTTTACATATCCTTAACCATGTGCATAAATGATCTGTAACAAAAATGTTGTCAATATATGCGTCATTTTTTTTTTAACCGCGTCTAGAAAAGTACCTTCGAAAATCGGCAAAATCGCGTATATAAGGCCTTAAACATAACCTTACTTTTAGCCGTCTCAGGTGTATGTAAGCCCTTAATATGTGTTTTTAATTTAAAAAGTAATTACAATGCATGCACTGTGTGTTATTTGGATGTGTTACAACTGACCCGCAGCCCTGTTACAGCCACCCCTGGTACAGGTACGGTTGTAACAGTGGCACATTTTTTACAAAACGAGCTTTGTCTCATATTCTTAAAGAGAAGGGCACCTAATTGTGATTTCGATTTGAAGGTAGATGTCCAGTACTTGACATAAAGCATTTTATTTGCACGTCTCATACCATAATTGCAACGTAATGGGCGATCAACGGAAAACTGTTACAACCGTACCCAGTCTACCCCACCAAAGGGATTGATGAAACATTTGTTGGGAGTTAGGTTTCAATTATGAATATGTAATTTCAGGCGGATGAAAGGGTTTTTTTTGTTACAAGGGAAAAAACATTGGACGAATACTTAGGGTAATTTTTCAGTTTTTTCGCCGTTTGGTGATGATAAATTCGAATGGCGATTTTGTTATGATCAATTCGAATGGCAATTTTATCATGATATATTCAAATGGCAATTTCATCGTGATATATTCGAATGACACTTTTGTCATAATTCCGAATGGCACTGTATGCCATTCGGATGTCATGATAAATTCGAATAGCAATTTTGTCGTGATAAATTTGAATAGCAATTTAGTCATGATAAATTTGAATCGCAATTATGCCATGATTAATTTAAATGGTAATTTCGTCATGATCAATTCGAATGGCAATTGTTTCATTACAAATTTGAATGGCAATTTTGTCATGATAAATTTGAATGGCAATTTTCTCATGATAAATTCGGATGACAGGCGTGTCATGATCAAACGGGATGGCAATTTTGTCATCAACGATTGGAATCGCAATTTTGTTATGATAAATCCAAATGGCAATTTTGTCATGATTAATTCGAATGGCCATTGTGTCATTATAAATTTAAATGGCAATTTCTCGTTTAAAATTCGATAGATAACGAGAAATTGATAATTTTTTTGTTATGGATCTCTCTCTCTCTCTCTCTCTCTCTCTCTCTCTTTCTCTCTCTCTCTCACTCTCTGCCTTTCAAACGCTGACGCCTACACATTCACTCCATATTCATCGTACATTCGTTCAGCCGAGCCAAAAAAATTAGCATAACTCAGTCATGATTTGCGAGATGGTATTTCCTAAAGCTGCCACTTTTTCGACACCGCTATACTATTCGGTACGCCGTTTAGACCCGAAGCAAATAAAAAAAAATGGTTATAATTATTTGTAGAAAATTTACGAATTCGTACACTTATTACAGTAGGAATTGCCTCGGAAGAAAAATTAGCATTTGTACCGTTCGTTTCTCGCCGCGGTTATGGTCGAGGAAGAACTTGTGCTGGTCAGTCTGTAAAACACGCGACGTCATCACGTGAGAAAATTATTTCAAAGCTCGCGAAAGACTTTGCGAACCCCTGTAGATTGCATGAGACCTATCGTGACGAGTCCACGTGTAACGTATGTGCGTTTGTACGTGTATCTGTGAGTGTTTGGGTTATAGGATTAGGGTCAAGCTCTTGCGAGCTCACAAAAATAATGTTACACCCTGGAAACCCCGCCGTATAGGCGCATCAGGCATTTTGGTGAAGCTTTCCTCAGCGTTAACCGGAAGTTCGTCCTCGCGTTGTCCCTCGCGCTGATGGCCCATCTAAATTATAACGTACCTGAACGTAACGACGCGCGGATAATCTCGACCCGAATATCGCGTTAGAAATCCGACGTTACGTAATATAAAACAGGATAAATTTCGAGGCCATAACCAAGGGAATAGGAAGGGAAAAAAGAACGGTTTAGAAAATACTTGCCGAGCGCTCCATCGCAATAATTTCTCAAACGAAAAATAAACGTCTGTTCGAATTCACGTCGACTTTTCTTGCACGTATAGATATACGATTTTGACGCGTTTGCTCTTCCTCTCTCTCTCTCTCTCTCTCTCTCTCTTGACCACGCAAAGCTCTGTATCGATTTTTTTTTCTTACCGTTGAACCGCGCGACGCCGAGCTAATTTCCCCAGGGCACACCTGATCTACAAATATAGGTTTATAGTTTCCGACACGGTGATCGATTCAACGACAGGGTTGCTTTTTTGCCCGCTCTGTTTACGACCGCGTGATCAATAATCCGACTTTTGAGCTCCGTGAAAAATAATTGGCGAAATATGATGTGACAGCGATTATCGGCGTTGCACCGTCGGAGGGATAATAAATTTACAACTGGAAATCAATTTTGAAACGTGATATCGTTTAGTGCAAATTGACGATTAATAGTATTCAATTACACTTTGGTCAGTTTTATTTTATAATTAATCATTTTTTATTTTTATTAAATTTCATTTTATATTTAACATCATTTAAAATTCATTTTACTTCTATTAATTTACATAGGAAAAAACTTTCCTATGTAAATTTTCCAAAAAACCGAATTTTGGAACTATCCAAAATTTGGTGAAATTACATTTACAGAAAAATGTGAAGAAGTGTGCAGGCGCGTTTCCAACGCGATAATTTCAACAAATTTTGAGGTTTCAGGATAAAATTTGTATACATTAGAAGGATGACTATTGCACTGTCCCTGTAGAATTTCACGAGGATCGGTGTAATGATCAACATTTTATGAAAACTCCAATCTTTCGGGAATTCTGAACAAACTCCAGCTTTCTCCAATTTTGAGTCCTGAGGATGATTTTTTTTTATACACGAATAAATATTCCAATCGCTCAACTTGATATTAAAATATTATTCGATTGTACAATATAAATAAATCATTACAATATAAATAAATATAACATTTCACTATTCATTTAGGGATCAGTATCAGTTTATTTTCAGAAATTTTCGATTTTCTAAAAACATCAGTTTCGTATACTACATACCTGTAGAAATACGGTAGAGAACGTTATTTAGGTCGGAGTGACGGATAAGGAGCTAACAAGAGTGATACAATAGAAGCGTCTCTACGTGCTCACCGCGCAACTGCCGTGTCTAGGGTCCATATCTCGCAAAATAGAGATGCGAAACGAAAAATCCCAAGAAAGTGAAGCTTTTAAAGAAGCTGAAGGAATAATGGACCAGGCATTCCTGATTGAGGGTAAGAGCCTTTTTTTGAGTTTTCTACATTTTTACAAGAGAAACTTTAAACGCGTTTTGCTCAAAACAACGTTTTTCGACCTTGTCGACATCATTTTGGAAAAACTATTGCGCTGATTAGGCTCAAATTTACAGGGATTATTCTATGCATGTATCTCTTCGACCCCTACTAACGGTAGAAATATTCATTAATATTTAATCCCATTTTTAAACAATTCAAGTTGTAAAAAACAGTCGAAAAATTCAAAAGTGCGCCATTTTGTTTTCTTTTTATCGGGGTTGAAAGTTTTTAGTAGGGGTCATAACTACAACTCCATTTTATAATAAAATACTCGATTTTTTGTTTTCAGATGCTCCAAAGGTAAAATTTCGTGCCAACAAAATGAAAGCAGGGGTAACTTCAGACAGCCAGATCACCAAGATAAATTAATCAAATTTTTTTTTTAATTTTTCTTGTACTTTGAAACTTCTATTTTTATGTATAAAAATATTAAAATATGGAGATAAATTTTATTAGGGAAAAAAAAATTCGTGAAAATATGTGCAATAGATGGAGACTGATGCCTCAATTTATAAATATTCATGGTACTTGTATTATAACACAATTATTATATTTCATTTTATATTAGAGCCTTAGGCCACTCTAGAATTTTCCAAAAATCGATTTTTTAAATTAAAAATGTACCTCGTTACCTATAAAATTATATTCCAAAAGATTATGGGTGTGAAAAATCTCTAAGTACTCGATTTTCGAATTCTAGCGCAACCCCTCTTGATTCATGTCGTGACTTTCTACTAACTTTAAACGCGTTTATCTCAAAACTACATTTTTCAAGTCGGCCGGACTCATAACTCAAAGAAATTTCAACCGATTCACTTGAAATTTTAACTGTATATTTATAATTACATTTTCTGAGGCGCCACGTAGGATTTTTTAAATTATATTCCATAGTTCCTTTTTTATAAACAATTTTCTGACGATTTTCTCATGGCATTTTATACTTTTTGTTTTAGAAATGCGCCATTTTGACAAAAAAAACAATATATCAAAAAAATCCTACGTACTTCTATAGCTATTCTTATATTAGATGAAGTAAAAAGTTCTGAGCGTTTTTTCGCTTTATTTCGACGATGAAATTAACATAGCTAGGATTATCCGATTTAGATCAAATATGCGCCGTTTTGTTGGATAACTTTTGTTCATTTTGAAGGCAATTTCATAATTCCGCGATTGAAGAAGTCCTCGTCCCTATTGGTAAAAACAACTTGACCAGCTCATTTTCACAAGCCTCTCTTAAAGCCAGTTTTGTACCATAAAGAAAATTTTGCAAATGCTTGAAAAGATGATAATCGCTTAGTGCGAGGTCTGGACTATACGGCGGGTGCGATAGAACCTCCCATCCAAGCTCTCGGAATTTCTGGCGTGTCGTTAAAGATGTGTGCGGCCTGGCGTTGTCTTGATGGAGCACAACACCCTTCCTATTGGACAACTCTGGCCCGTTCTGGTCGATCACCTGCTTCAATCTGGTCAGTTGTTGACAGTAGAAGTCCGAATTGAGTGTTTGGCCCGATTGGAGCAGCTCATAGTGGATGATTCCCTTGCAATTCCACCAAACACACAGCAAAACCTTCTTGGCCGTTAATCCGGGCTTGGCGATCGTTTGGGCCGGCTCACCGCGATTGGACCACGATCTTTTTCGGCTGTTGTTCTCGTATGTGACCCATTTTTCATCGCCAGTCACCATCCACTTAAAAAATGGGTCGATTTCGTTACGTTTCAGTAAAGAATCGCAGGCATCAATTCGGTCCAAAAGGTTCTTTTGCGTCAATTCGTGTGGCACCTATACATCGAGCTTCTTCTTGAAACCAGCCTTATGCAAATGGTTCCAAACGGTTTTCTGGCTGATCTTCAGTTCCTGGGCAATGGAATAAGTGCTCACATGCCGGTCCGACTCGACGATTTCCATGATTTTACCGACATTTTCGACGATTGGCCTACCAGAGCGTGCCTCATCTTCGACGTCCATATTACCAGAACGGAATCGTTGGAACCACCGCTTTGCTGTTGCATTCGATACTGTATTGGGTCCATAAACAGCACAAATTTTTTTGGCCGCCTGCTCCGCCTTTTCACCTTGGTCGTAGTGATACTGAAGAATGTATCGAATTTTCTCTTTTCTTACCTCCATTTTGGAACGCTGTAACAAACAACTGGCTTCACCAAACACAAAACTGTCAAAGAACTTTTTTTGAAGCGTAACGTCACCTATAAATCGCCGTATAGTATGACCCGATGCGATGTATACATCGTGAGGTATGGCTCACTAAAGACATCTAGCGGAAAACACTCAGAACTTTTTACTTCACCCAATATATAATCGAAAACTTTAGTGTTTCATCATAACTCAAAAATTATAGGAGCTGTTGGTCCGGCCGTCGACCTTCCAGAAATAAAGGTGTCATCGGAAAAATGCTGCACAGTCGCCATTTTAAAATGTATCGCTGTGACAAAATAATTTTGTATAGTCAATTACGTGTGTAATAAAACCCCTATTTTGGAATTCCGATTTATTTTATGGTTTCGCTGAAAAAAAATCGTGAAATATGCCCTTCTCGGCCTCTAGAGTGGCCTCAAACCTTAATGAAATTATATTATTATATTAATATGTGTATTCAATTGACTCAATTATTATATTATTATTAATATTATTAATTATCATATTATTAAATCAAGCGAATAATATAATATTATTAAATTTTATATGAATATATATTAGATACTATTATATATTAATATGAAATTCAATACTATTATATAATTTAACGAATTAAATAAAGAATATTCATGGCTTTTATATTATAATACGAATTATCTCGAAAAGTGTTCAATCTCGAAAACATTGGTAAACACTTCAACTTACTCAAATTTGGAATTATCGAGCTGAAATTTTTGGGTTAGCTGGTCGATATGTAATTTCGTTATAATCATTCAAGGGTTTCGAATTTTGAAAAGTGTTGAATCCTTACTAAAAATAGTAAGCACATTTTTTTCTCCACTTGGGACGTACTTCCTCAAATTAGCACCTCACACATTGCATCCTCATAATTTGATTTCGCCCGGATTTCCGGGCGAAGAATTCTCTGTGAAGAAGTCACGATAAAAATAAAACTTGCTGGTAGCGAAATCTTCGCGAGTGAAAGAAAATGATGAGGAAAACATATCGAGGACCCTGATGTTAAAAACGATCAGGCAATACTAAGAAAAACTCAAGTATCAAACTTATCTCGGTATTTCCCTGCCCCTTGTCACCCATTACGACGTGCATTAATTACAATAATAAATTCCGTTTCCCAATTGGTCTACCGAGAATTTTCGTCCCACTTTCCAAATGACAAACGAAAAAAAAACCCACGAATACAAGAAAAGCAGTCCAATCATTTCCCTGGCATGTAAAAAAAGAAGACAACAACGGGACCCGCGGTCAAATAACTATTTTCCTTCCCATCATACCCGACCACAAGGATGTAACTGTCGATCGTAGAATTTTTCCATTTACGTATTTTCGCCCAGCATTCCTTTTTTTTTGCGCCAAACAAAGGCTCGACGAACTTCCGCCCGACGAATCCTGGCGGATTCATATCCACGTACAGTGGGGACGGGAGCGTGTCGGCAAAATAACGCTTGAGCGATCCGAAGTTTCGGTAGATGCCACAAAGAACAGCACACGTCGAAACAGTCGGACATTCGTGTACAAAAGTGAGTACGAAAAAGTGCAGCGAATGTACACAAAGTTGCGAACCCGACAGCAATACAGAAATTGAGCTTTTCCACGTCCACGGTGGAGGATCGAGATCTGCGAAGCGATGAATATATATCCCGAGTGGATGAATAAAACCGGAACTCTCTATCGGCTCGCGCTCGGACGAGGAGGGACGAGGGAGGAAACGGTGACGACCGCACTCTCGATTGTTGCAGTTTTTGTGAGACTACTCGTTACTCGTTCGGGGGTGTAGTATAATTGTAGAGATCCAGAGAAAGATAGACACTGATATAGAGGAAGAGAGAGAAAGGGATAGAGAGAGAGAGAGAGAGAGGGAGAGAGAGAGAGAGGGAGAGATAGATAGAGAAGTGGAAGAAAAAGTTCGAGACTTTCGCAACTGCGATACGAAAACTTTTCCAGCACGCGAGACCCACTTTGCAAGCCCATCCGTCTCCTTCAGTTTCCGGTTACGAAAGAAAATTAGTCAATTTTATCGAACGGTGAACTTCCCGTCGTTTATTGTGGGCGACCGCAAGGGAACGATTGAATAACGCGCCAACTGGTTCAATGGGAATATCCTTTACGAACGGACATGTTTGCCATTACCTCTTTTGCCTTTTGCCACTTTGGTCTATCAACCGATATCAATATTTCATTGACTTTGCCGAAGGGAGAGAGCTTTGCCTACCGACAGAGAGACAGAGAGAGAGAGAGAGTGCGGGAAAGACTTTGGCGAGCGTGCGTGTAGCTCTGTTCTCTAGTCGCAAAGGACATCATGCTGGCATTTGAGGGAAGCAAGAGAGATAGGGAAAACGAAGTATCGTCGCATAAAGCAAA